>JAIFZK010000014.1:16915000-17140000 GCA_027481765.1 Tenualosa thibaudeaui
CTCTCACACACACACACACACACACACACTCTCTCTCTCTCTCTCTCTCTCACACACACACACACACACACACACACACACACACACACACAATCTCTCTCTCTCTCTCACACACACACACACACACACACACAATCTCTCTCTCTCTCTCTCTCTCTCTCTCACACACACACACACACACACACACACACAATCTCTCTCTCTCTCTCTCTCTCACACACACACACACACACACACACATACAAAAACACACACAACATAGACAATTTACACAGAAATACATGCACACAAGTAGACACACATACATGTGCTCATTCCCTCTCTCTCTCTTCTTAACCCACACCCACCCATCCACCCACACACACACCCACTCACACACACAGATGCAAGCAGACATGTGCATGTTCTCATTCTCCCTCACACACAACCATAAACACACACACGTGCACAAATAAATGAACATGTACACACAGGCGCCTGACCATTTCTCCGCCTCATCTCTGCCTTACTCTCTCTTCATGGTTCTAATTTAAGCCTTCATCCTTCATCTCCTCCTCTGTGGGTGATGGGACCAACCCAGAGTCACAAAGGCCCCACCAAGCACCTATATATCCCACAATGCACCATAAGCAGATCTAGATCAGCTAAACTAACCACTTATTCGTGATGGTTCTTTCCATCATGCAACAGGAGCTCGAGCTGATGGGACATGGTTCTAATTCTGCATTCTTCGTCTTCTCCTCTTCCTCCTCCTCTCAGTCAATCAAACACTACCCTGCCTGCATAGTTCTCAAAACAACTGAACTACCTACTACTATGACTGAATCTCAACACCCACCCAGACACTAAGCCTTGAAACCTCAAAGACTTAACTGGCATGAATTAGCCAATCATGAATCAGACTCACGTCTGTTAAGACTATACACCTCACAGAGGAAGTAGCTAACAAGGCAAACCTCAGGAAATTAAGACGACGCAATCAAGAAAATTCCTGTGATGACATAATTCTTTCACTAAACGAAACCAGCACACATTTGGTCAAAAATCGTCTCAGAATCGCTACGCAGACATCCAGACAATGACTTTGCAACCAATCACCTCACAGAGGCCCAGCCAGCCAATCGGCCACGACCACCTCGCCACGCCAAAACAATTCCAGCACATCACAAAAGAGTCCTGCCTGATGCAAAACACTCCAATCTTCATTAAACAAAGAAAGAGACCGACAGAGGGAGGGAGTGAGGGAGAGAGAGAGAGAGAGAGAGAGAGAGAGAAAGAAAGAGAGTGAGTGAGCAAGAGAAAAGGAGGAGGAGACAGAAGGGAGAAGAGGAGGGGGTGACAATTGTGTGTGTGTGTGTGTGTGTGTGTGTGTGTGTGTGTGTGTGTGTGTGTGTGTGTGTGTGTGTGTGTGTGTGTGTGTGTGTGTGTGTGTGTGTGTGTGTGTGTGTGAGTGAGAGAGAGGAGAGAGAGAGAAAGAAAAAGAAAAAGACAGAGAACATGAGAGACAGAATGAGCGTGAGAGAGAGATGGTGAGTGAATGAGAGAGACAGAGAGAGATAAGGAAGAGAGATAGATGAGGAAGAGAGAAAGAAAAGAGAGATGAGGAGGAGGGGGGGTGCTGCATAAATCTGTTCCCCCTGTGCTCATCAGCGGGGCTGCCCAGTGCTTCGCCCTGTCTCTGCCGAGCCCACCTGACCGTGGGTGTCAGATTAAGTGTCCGGAATTTAATGAAACAGTCTTAGCATTATCGGACCTGTCAGGAGCGTGTGTGTATGTGTGTGTGGAGGGGGGTGGTCTTTATAACGAAGGCCTACAATTACGAAAGGGGCTTGGAGGAGCTGACAAGCCTAATGATTCATCTTCTGAACAGAAAGCAGGAAAGACAGAAAGAGATAGAGAGGGACAGAGAGATGGAGAGATGGCGCAGGGAGAGGGGGATAGGGAGGTAGAAAGATGGAAATACAGAGAGCGAATGTTTTCAACCCCCGCACATCTTGTCTATGGTTTTAATGAAGTTGGGCTTCTTCTGTCTAAGTCTGTGTGTGTGTGTGTGTGTGTGTGTGTGTGTGTGTGTATGAAGAGAAGAGATGAAAAGATGAAAAGGAGAAGTAAAAATGGACAGATCGAAGAAAGAAGGAAAGAAGGAAAGAAAAAAGGCAAGCAAGATCTCTCCAGGTGAGAACATGACTACCTGAGAGGGGCCGTACTGGAGCAGGCTGCCCTGCACTCACAACATGTTGGGGCCTGAAACACAAACAAACTCAGCGTGGCCCCACTCTCAGGTTACCTTTGCATGTGGATGCCAGGCCTAAGAGCCCGGACAAACACACACACACACACACACACACACACACACACACACACACACACACATATACACACATATACACACACACACACACACACACACACACACACACACACAAGCATAAACACACACTCTCTTTCCTCCAACTCCAACATGCCTCCTCTGCCAACCAGTCTTGGCTGTACGAATGCAAGTCGAGCCCCACAGTGGCACTCAACCAGGTTAGCTACACACACACACACACGCACACACATACACACACACCTGATATTGCTTTCGCCCAACATCCCAACCCTCCTCTTATCCGCCCCTAGCCTGGCACCCCCTCTCTCTTCTGATGCTTCCTCAGATTTGATGCCGAGTGGCGGCCATTTTTTTCTCCCATTCCGAGAGGCCTGTTGAGGACACTGTAATGAACGGAACGCACCCGCGCCAGGATCTCTCCGGCTCAGGGAGACCCACCCCCGAGCTGTGTGTTGCCGTGCCCACCCAGTGTCCAGTGCCAGGGCCAATCTGACGAACCATCAGAGGCTCTCGGATCGTTGGCAGTCGACGGGTGGTGGCGAGCCAGTCACAATTACAGCCATTATACATCGCCCGCTAAAAAAATTGCCAATTTTCGCGGTGGCTGGTGGCACAGATAGGCGTGAAAGAAAAAACAAACCAACAACACCCGACCCAAGTCAAGTGGATTTCTAGTGCCACAATTTCCCGTAAAAATCCTAATTTTTTTTCTTCAGTCTGTTCAAGGTAAGTGAGTTGGACGGCTGCCGTTATTCCTTGTAAATCATGGGACGTGGATAACTGCGCTGGAAATTGTGGGGGGAAAATTACGGATATGTTATCATAATGGTGGCTTCAAAGCAGCGGTCTCTTTTCCAAGCACAGCTGCAGAGACTGAAGTAACCTCACTTCACCACGGGCCCCTGGGGTCCCTCGATGGAACAGAGTATGCAATATTGATCAGGACCAAATGTTGTGAATGTGCAATCTGGAAACAGCCGTGTATCCTAAATGGATGTCCTTGGAGGAACGGGTGATTTTGACACACACACACACACACACACACACTTTGAGTTGAAGCTAAAGGAGTTGAAACTCTCCATCCAAACACTCACACTCGCACTCACACAAAGCAACCACAGATTCACAACAGTCAGATACCACATCATGTTGGGAAACCATGCCAAGAAGAATAATAGGTTTGAATACATGCAGGCACGTGTGTGTGTGTGTGTGTGTGTGTGCGCGCGTGGATGGGGTCATGCTATATGTGTGTGTCTGTGCAGTGTCAGTGGTGCATGTATGTGGAAGTATGTGCTTGTATTGTATTGTGTGTGCATGCTTGTGCAGTGTGTAAGTTTGTGTGTGTGTGTGTGTGTGTGTGTGTGTGTGCGCGTGTATGTGCGCACGCTCGCTCTATCTCACCGAGCTCGTCCCAGAGCTGGCGGTACTTGTCAGTCATGCTGGTGCCTTGTTGCCTCCAGAGGGCCAGCCGTGGGTCAGCCATGAACTGCTCTGTGATGAGTGTGAGCATCCGTGCGCCGTTAGAGTCACGCATCTTCAGCATTTCACGCACCTGATACACAACACACACAGATGTAAACACACACAGCTGAAAACACACACAGACACACACACAAAACAAGCCTTTCTGCTATATGAGCAAATAAATTACATAGATATAAAGATGCAAGCAAGCACGCATATACACACACACGCACACATACACATAAACACACATAAGAATTTTATACTGTATGTTTGCTCTTTGTATCACAGTACTACAAATGCAATATATCATTTACAACCCACTCTAAAGAACATTAATCTCCAACATGCTAAATAGGCCAAAAACAGGGCCAGCAAAGCAGAGACTGCACTAGTAACAGCCATCTATTGAGGCAGGGTCTGTCCTGGGCAGTGCTGTGCTGTGCTGTGCTGTGCTGTGTCCTACCTTGGAGAAGAGCAGGTTGAGCTGCTTGCCCGAGCCGTGGTAGCCTCCCTGGGAGAGGAAGAGCTTGACCTGCTCCTGGACTTGCTCCTCGTCCAGGTGCCAGCAGTTCTCGTCATCCACACTGGCCCCTGCCGTGGGGTCTGGGGCTCCTGGGAGACACAGGGACAGAGGTCACAGGTCAGCATATAACTCTCTACACACACTGTGCATGCACTGATATACAACATATAGTGCAAACATTACGACACACACAGACACACACACAGTGTAGCTGTACAGAAAAAAACAAAAAACAAAAAAACAGAAACCTTGGCAAACTTACCCCAACAAAGAGAACAAACATGTACCCTTTTTTCATTAAAGCATTTCACACAAAACATCTCTAATTTATTTTTGTGTGCAAAAATCCCAAATCCCTTCTCCCAAATTCTTGTAAAATCAACAACATCCAAACATATTTTAAAACCATGCACCTTGTCATATGAACAAATACACTGATTACTAATAAACATCAGTAACTCACTAACCAGAAAACAGAAGAAAACAAAACAAGTTTGTAATATTCAATGAGAGATTTACTTCAGAGATTTGTTTGCATTATAGCATTCTTTATTACAGGGAACAAAGCCTAAATCACAAACTAATGGCGATCAGTAAGCCGATTACAGCTCATTATCAAGAAGCTTCCTGAAATCCGATCAAACAAGCCCTTTTCCCTTTCTCTCGCAACGTGTTCCTTCTCCCACTGTTTACGCCCGAACTACAGCACTCCTATTAAACTGTCTCTAACTGAATTCAGCTAGAAACACCCCGTGCACTTTCTTCTCAATCTTACCTTCTTGAACACCCTCAGACCCACACCAACACGTAGGCCCCATACACATACTAACACACACCGAAACAAACAAACAAACAAACACACATCACACAAGATACACCCCACCCCCTCCCCAAAGCGAAACTTAATCTGCCACTGTGTAATACACATGATAGGAATGGAGTGGAATTCGTGCCCCTTGCCTCAGACTGGTCTCTCACACATCCTGGGCACATTACAGTTATGCAGAGTTCAACCACTGATCTCAGATCAGTGAGTTCAGCCCCATCATCACAAGACCACTGGGGCCAGGGCATGCTAACTTAATCACCATCTGATCAGCAGTTATTACATCACTTCCTGTTTACAGCATCACATGCAACTACAATACTACAACTAACAATACTGTTAGGAAAGAATTAACAAATGGATTGTGTACTGCAGGTGCTTTTTGCCCTGCTAGTGACGCAAAGTGTGTGTGTGTCCGTGTGTATGCATTACAGGTGCTTCAAGTCTTGCTGCTGAAGCAAACAAATAGTTAGTGTTTGTATGTTTGTGTGTGTGTGTATGCATATATGTGTGTGTGTGTGCGGAGGTGGGGGGTTTTTGGCGTCTCTCACCGTGTACTTGGTTGATCTCGGAGTTCTGTGAGAGGATCTCATCAGCGAGCTTCTGGGCTGTTGGCAACACCTCGGTATGATGTACGGTGATGAGGTACTGCACGAACTTCTGCAACTGGTCACGGTTCATCTGGAAAAGCGTCTCTGAGATGGGCAGGTGCAGCTTCACCTGCTCAGGCCGTCGAACGCGGTACAGCGAGAGTGCCACTACGTGTGCGCAGTAGAAGATGTCCTTGTTTCCGCAGCCGCATGTCACCGAGGTGATCTTGCAGCGGTCGAAGCTGATGGCTACACTGCATACCACCTCGGGTTCTGACGGCGTCGCCGGTTCCGTGACTGTACCACTGAGATGAAAGCCTGCATAAAAGAGGGAGAGAGGGGTTTAATGCTTGTTTACTAATTCTATAGCTGACTGTTTAACATCAATACATGATCAAAAAGCATCCGACGTTAAGTCACGTTTGTGTCTAAAACGCTAGTCGTGAACCCTGGTTTAATTTCCACACAGTCACCCCAAACTCAGCAAAAACAAATACATCATACTCAAGAGATTATAACAGAATCTATGGTTGCATGATTTAAGAACCTGCCAGAAACACAAACAAACAAAACATCCCAGCGTGTAAGGGTACACAAAACCACACAATACAAATACACACCCAAACCCAATATCCTAGTGTCTTTAAAACAAAAGCAACCACAAACACACCATGCTCACACACACAAACACACACACACACTTCACTCACTCACTACCGATCAGTAATTCACTTATGTGTTGTTGTGTGTTGTTGGTCTGTTAAACCTGTTGTTGCTGAGGCCTACCATCAAACCAGTGCCCCTATGGCCTCCATTCCAGCCTAGCTCATCAAAAATCTACAGGGCAGGAATGAAGCGTGCCTCAAAAACAACATTATTTAGACTACCCCCTTCTTACATGGCTTTCAAATTATTCTCTCTCTTCCTTGGCTTGATTCCCCCCCTTTTTCTTTTTATCTCTCTTCACTCTTTCTCTCTCTATCCCATTCCTCTCTCTCTCTCTCTGTGTCATTCCTGTCTACTGATGAGGCACACATTCTTCTCGAGTCCCTGCGCCAGTCCCAGAGTATCCGTGCCCTGCCAAACCCACCTCTCTTCTCAGCCAAACACATTTCCAATAACCCAACCGTTTCCATCACTCCCCTCCACTGCAGTCTGAAGGCCATAAGCAACGGCTGCTTCATTTTACTGCCTTGCTTATACCATCTGTGAGGTGCAAAGTCGAGCCTTTTATTTTATTTTATTTTTTTATGTCAAACTGTTAGTTGAAGAGTAGAGTAATGTGGTATTTGCTCCACGTGATTCAAATGGCCTGCAATGCATTGACTACATGCCATCCACAGAGGAGGTCATTTATTAACATGCCGCACCAGTGCCGACTCGAGTATCGGAGGAACCAAACTGCAGCTCAGTTGGAGTGCGTAATTATGCATTCGGTCTCCAGGTGCCGACTCACTTGATTCTGTTTATCTATCTGGCGATTAAATACTAGTGCAATGAACCCTGTAGTGAGTCTTATAAGCAAAATGATTTTCTCAAAAAAGCTCTCAGTGGAAAAGAGAGAGAGAGAGAGACAGAGAGAGAGAGACAGAGAGAGAAAGAAGGAAAGAGAGAGAAATAAAACTAAAATGCAGACTTAGGGGCCAACATAAGCAAACGCTGCACACCATTTTCCCCCATTCATCACAAGCCTAACGAATCAACAGTGGTTGAGACTGTTTAAACATCGCCAACAAGAGAGTGCAAATGTCTCACACCATGGCATGTAGGACACACTTGAATTCATCTATCTCTCTCTCTCATATACACACACGCATGCACGCACACACACAGACAGACACACACACACAAGACACACACAAGACACACAGACACAAACACACACAAGAAAAATGACATGGAATTTAGGTTCAGCTAATGGTCAGTGACAACCTGCAGGACACATCTGAGGAACTAAGGAGTAGCGGCTATACTGTTTCCACCAGCTTGTTTACTTTCCAGATGATCTAATCTCCTGTTAAGAGTGAAGAATGGGTAGAACCCACTGCCAGGAATGCTCTGGCCTTCCTCAGTTCAGAAAATCCCATACAAAAAAGGATGGGACAAAAATACCTGATACAGTGATATATTGCAATCTTTCCATATGCAATACACTTTCTTTTTCATACACCTTATATCAACACAGTTTTTCATACCGAGTTATAACCAGATTTATTCATCTAACCATTTTTCAGACAATACATCCCCCTCCACCCTCTCTATGTCTGGGGTGGACTATACACTTTGTTAAACACTACACTGTTTGATCTTAATCTAATCAAATTATGAAACTGACAGCAAAGCACAGTGGAATAAATACACTCTTCCTGTTGTTTTCCCTTTAAGGGTAATTTTTACTTCGTCAGTTCCACAGACGTTGTTCATATTACTCCCATCTAGGCTGCAGCTGTGGAGAAGGCTTTGCCGAGGCCCAGGTTAATGGAATGGCTGGGAATGAGACTAATTAATGTGTTTTTAATTAACACATACTCTGGCTGGTCAGTCATTTGAAACCACTGAGGTAATGGCCACTGGAGACTAGGGGACTGCAGACACACGTCTCTCGATTCCTTTTCCCCGATGGACACGCACACAGCAGTGCTTCAGACGTAGACGGAGGATCAGCTGGGGTCTAGAAGGTATGGTTTGGAGACATGAGGAAGAGGCCTAAGGAGCTAAACCTCAATGGCTAAATGCAAGAGATATTAGCCGTTCCAGATGGTAGCAGAGTTAGCCACAGGAGACAACCGTCACCCCATGCGGTGCTGTGAAGATGGAAATGTCATCGGCAATCAAGAGATATTTATCTCTTTATATACAAACTGCCTGACACTTTAATTATCTCTGAAATAATAATAATATGAAATTATAAAGACTAAAAACAAAACTCTGCCATTGCTGATAAGGTCCAAAGCTAAGTGACTAGCTCACATATTTTTAAAACAGTATAGTAGGCTTACAAGGATGTTGAAAATATTTTGTGCTTTCAGAGTATGATCGCATAGAGAATGACTCAAAACTAAGAACATTAAACCCCTTTGTTATATCATGTGAAGACACTATAGGAAATGTCAATGAGACTGTCTCAGCAGTTTCCTGTTGACTTCAGTTCTGTGGAAAGATGTCTTTCTATGTGGCCTGAGAGAGAGAAAATAGATATGGTGGGCAGAGTCTCTGCTCTCTTTGGCTCAACTGATATTTAAAATAAGCAATATGGTGATCGGGAGGGGAGCAGAAAGAGAGAGAGGGAAAGAGATCACGTTGCCAGTATTTACAGAGATACCCACAATGCACTGCTTGATGCTGCTTATATTAAACACGGAGGGGTCTTCCATTACAGCATGAGACAAACACCAGGCTGTTTACTCTGCGCTGTGCTGCTGCTTGGAGAGGCCACAGCGGGGCCCTCTGATAGGTCGGCTTGGCCTCTGCATATGTTTACCCTCATATAGAGCATTCTCCCTAGTGCCATATAACTCCTTGGCTAAGACAGCCCCCACCACCAGCAACTACATCAGACACTCATTTAATCTACCCGGATAAAAAAAAAAAAAGAGAGAGAGGGAGAGAGAGAGGGAGGGGAAAAACGCATTCCACCCCAGTGACTAGAACCCCAGAGCACCACTTCAGTGGTGGAGGGACCATCTGCCACACAAGGGTCTTTGTTTACCACCGTGCTCTCAAACATGAGGGAGCTGGATGGGGGGAACCAACCAACGGAGTGGCGGCTCTTTCTCTGCTTCCCTCCCTCGCCGCCCGCTGCTTCTGTCTGCTGCTGTGTTGACAGGAGAGAGCCATGGACAAAGACAAGCTTGATATTCGCTTAATTTCAACCTTCTTGTTCTATTTCAGTTTTCAGCTCTACCTTGTTAAGAATGGTTGTTTTTAAACCTGATTTGGAGTATTGTTTTTCACCTGGGGCCAATGAGCTGAATGCTTGCCTGCCTTCCCATTTTTAGTCACAATAGCTGAATCCTAATGTCCACCCTAACTTAAGCTCTGAACCCTCAAAGACTTAACTGCCATTAATCGGCCAATCTCCATTCCCTCTTGTTAGGTCTTTGAGGGTTGAAGAGATAGGGCTTGGGGGAAACATTGGGATTGGATCAGCCACTATACCTGCTGTAGGAGGGCCTAGAAGGTGGGCAGCATTTTTAGGAATACTGCAGGGCTTTCCTCGAGACAAAAACTTGATTGCTCCCCTTGACACAGATCCTGGGTTAAAGAGGGGCTCGGAGCAGCATGAAGCAGCTTGCTGGCCTCTTCAGACCACCCATACAGAGGAGGACCAGATGGAGGCCCTTCACCAGCTCCCACATGGCCCTCCATGCTCGCCGCCACTTAAGGAGTGAAACCAGCCAAGGAGAAACATGTCAACATAATTAAAAATGAAAATGCGAAACTAAATATAGACGCATCCTTGCACGACAGACGCCATTCGTGGTTTTTTTTTTCTTTTTTCTTTTTTTTTTTAATCACTTCTTTGTTTGCGAAGGCTGCACTGGCATGAAAACAAAAGCACGAAGAGATGCAAACAAACACAAAAAACCTGACAATAAAAACAAAATACCAACATATCTGTCCTACAACAACACCAGCAAGAGCGCTCCAAGCTGCTCAGCGAGCACACTGCTCTCTCTCTCTGTGACTGGAATGAGTTGATCTCCAAGAATGGCTCATCAACCAAAGCATTGATTCACTACCCTGCGTCTGCAAATCAGACTAATTTAGTTCAGGTCCAAACATATCCCCACCATTTTCCCATGGAGGCTCTCCCATGATCCTTAGGTATCAGTTGTACTTTAACAGGCCTATGCAGGGAGAGTGGTGTTGTGTTGTGAGCCACCACCACTGGTCGCTTCTGGTGAATGGGAGAGGCCATGATTGGCCAAGGGCTGTAGTGGGTCCCCTTTCTCTGTGTGTGGTCCTTTCATGAGGAACCACAGGGCCTGGTCTGGGCCTCTGCCCCCGTGGCCGAGGTGAACTCCCATGTTCACCCACAGGAAACAGCCACATTTGTGACAGTCAGCAGACGTGGCTTTTAAAACAAAAGAGGAAACGAGACCAAACGCCACCACCAGCATCCTCCATCAGCATGGAGGAAGTCAATCATCTCTTTTCAACGGTATTGCTATAATAAAACACTATTATCTATAAATATAATATGATTCATATCTAATTATTTAAATATTTCTGAATTAAAAACACAGACATAGTGAATCCTTTACTTGACTATTTTTAATATGTTAACCTGTGCCTCTGGCCAGTGGGTCATTTGGCTGGCTGGCTAGCTGGCCTGGAAAGCAGCACAGGGTGACTGTGATACCCCTGTGTGTTACGGGATCAGTGCTCACTGTAAAGTCTGTTTCACTTCTTCCCTCCCCCTGGGAAGGGAAGCAGGAGGGGGGGATGACAGCAGAGTGGGCCGTAGCCGCCTGGTTCCCTCACCATTTTAAAAATTGAACTTCACTCACACACATTTTCTCAAAAAATAAAAACAAAAAAAACAAGACTGGCCATTTTTGTGACAGCTGATAGTAATTTTTAGGCACAGCAGAAACTGCATATGGTTATGAATATAATGAGACATACATTTTGATTCCAGTACTCTCACACCCCTGTGGCTAAATTGTGAAACGAAACCACCCCTGTGAAATGCGATGTTCGATATAAATAAAACACTAATTTTTCTCTATCTCTGTCCCTCTCTATGATGTATGCGCACACACACACACACACACACACACAGTCATGCATTCTTGTACATCCCTAGTGTTTTAATGCACCCAGTATGGGGGCGCTAAGGAATCCCCAGCTAGACTCGCTGACGGTAAAACCCGAGTAGAAACACATGGTGAAGGGGAGAAGGAAAAGTGTGTGTGTGTGTATCTATGTGTGTATATGGTGATGTGTGGGAGAGTGAGTAAGTAGGTGTGTATGTGTGTATTTGGGCAGTTTGGGCAGAGTAAGAGTGTGTGTGTATGTGTGTGTGTGTGTGTGTGTGGGAGGGGGGTTAGGCAGAGAGAGTGAGCCCTGCCTACTCTGAAGCAGCCCCGCCTCTGCTTGCCTTTCAGTCAGCTGAAACTGCAGCCGCATGGGACAGGCCGCACCGATTGGCAGACGTCCACACCCATTAAACCACTGGCTGGCTCACACACGTGCACACACACACACACACACACACACACACACACACACACACACACACACACACACACACACACAGACAGATATACACACACCTAAACGCACACATATAAAACAAACATACTCTCACTCTCACAGACACACACACACAGTGCCTACACCTCCTCCCCTTTCTCACTCTAGTTTAACAGGCATTCTCACTCCCACAAACAGGCACATGTGTGTCAACACACACCCAAACACACACACACACACACACACACACACACACACACACACAAACCTCCAGGCGAGCTGAAGACACTCCCCTGTACGGCCTGGCCACGACCATGACTGGCCCGAGGCTGAACTGCCTGACTGTTGCTGACGTCATGGCAGCCACAGGGAGGGGGTGAGCGAGAATGTGAAACGGAGGAGGGTGGAATGGTTGTTTGTGTGTGTGTGTGTGTGTGTGTGTTTGTGTGCTGACTGTGTGACAGAGCAGTGAGCAGGAGAGGGAGGGAGAGAGAGCAAGAGAGAGAGGGGTGAGCGAGAGAAAGGGGGGAGTAAAAGAATGACAAAGACAGAAAGCACAAGAGGTTGAGCGAGCAAGAGGGAGGGAGGGAGAGAGAGGAGAGAGAAGAGAGAAGAGAAAGAGGGAGAGAGAGAGAGAGAGAGAATTCCTGAACAGTAGGGCCAGCCCACTAGTGGGAAGCTTAGAAAGCCCTCAGCTGTAGAGAAGAAAAAGTGAAGGCTTGGCGGTGTGCCAGCCCTCTGAGCTCAGCAGTTTGTAATGCACTTCCTTTTGCTCCACAGCTTGCATAATACGGCCCCACTGCCACCAGCCTTTAACCCTTCGCCTGCCGGATAGTGCCCTACAAACCCGCAGAGCTGTTTCACTGGGGGGAGGGGTGCTCGCATGTTAGCGCTTTTGTCTATATGTGTATGTGTGTATGTGTGTGTGTGTGGTTGAAGTTCAGGAGAGGAAACACTGCAAGTCACATTTAAAAAAGAGAGTGAATAATGAATCTAACAGAGAGGTAGTCTGGAGACACTGATAAGGATGTGTCTCATTGTTTCCCAGAAATGAACTTATAAACCTATTATATAAAAACCCAGGTCAAATAGTCCACACCAGAAAAGCCCTGTGAATTATTACCACCCTCATTTCCTATTTTCTACTGTCAGCTCCAAACCTGTGAGACTGGGTTTGGACTTTTTGGTCTGGTAACTTAAAATGAAAGGGAATGTGTCAGCCTAACACCGTTAGACAGACGAAGCCTACGAACGAACGAGGGGCCTAGTGTGTAACGCAACAGCGCTTGACACATCTCCGCAGTTGCACCATCAGCCCTCGAATTACTGTAATTTCTCGCCACCATGCCAACGCATCTTCCAGGCAGCCGGTCGGGCCAGTTTAAAGCATCGCGTGACACCGACGTGAGGAGACAGGAGGAGCACCTTGGCTTAGCAGAGGGACAGAGCGACTTAGCGGTAGCTAGTGGTTATTCCGCTGGGTGATGGAAAAAATTGCACCAAAACCACAGCACTTCTGTGTGCTGGTGTGTTGTGGCGTGTATGTGTGTGTGTTCTTTTTTTATGACCACTGGCTAGGTCCATGGCCACCATTAGCTGCCGTCCAGAAACCTTTGTTTCCCCCCTTAGAAAAAGGTTTGCTCACTTTGCACGACCTTACTCTGACAAAACAGCTGACAAGATCTCTGAAAAGGTTAACTTCCATTTCCTCTCTGACAAATAAGATTTAAATATCACCCCTGTCGAGGAATGCAGCCAATTAGAGTTGGCAGTCAAGGTCCTCTGATTGTGAATCCTTCCTTTCTTTAAAGCAGTTTTTTGTGGTCACCATGTCAGTACACAACAAAGATGTTCCCAAGCTTGTGGAATAAACGAACTTTCATTGACTTTTTGAATGCGTCATGGTGGCCTATCAGCATGAAGGGAGAAAAGAAAAAAAAAGGACTACGAGAGAACAAATTTTGATCTTCCCTTTGTGAGTATTTGTAGCAGAAAACTGATGGTAACACTAAATTCCCTCTTTCACCCCCTTTCAAGTTTTCACACACACACACACGCACACACAAAAGTTAGCCAACCCAGGCAGGAGGGGGAAAGAAACAACCTGACTGGAGGGTTGTCACATAATTGTCAAAGGGAAGAACGGGGGCCTCTCCAAACCAAAGGACTGGACAACAATGGCCACCTCTGGGCCCTCTAGGTTTACAACTCTCCTCTGGAGCTTTGGGCTGAGATTTAGGGGCCACAATGACTCCGGGCTCTCATTGTGTCCATGCAGCCAAGTAAGCCATAATAGGAAGAGGATTCGGCCGACGGTTACAAAGCAGAGAGGAGTGGCTTGGGAAAAAGGGGGCTGGGGGGGGGGGTTGAGGGGAGGTGAGCATTGAGGTGGGGAGGGAGGGGGAGATAGGGATTTGAGGTGGGGTGCAGTTTCGAGGGAGGAGGTGGGGATTTGAGGTGGGGTGCAGTGGGTGAATGGATGTGTGTGTGTGTGGAGGTGGGGGTGTGGGTATCCTAAGCCGACAGTCAACAAATGAGGTCAGTGTGAATTTACATGAAACTGGGTCAATTAGAAGCCCATCGCAAGTAATCGCTGAGCGCTTCAGTGCACATCAGTGGGGCCAAATTAGGCAAGAAAAGGTAGCAAGAGCATCTTTAAAGCGCAACTTATAATCCTCCAACTGCTGTTTAAATAACAAGCTGGAGCTGCGCGCCTGGCTGGAGCACACTGAGGCCTCTGGCTTCGTCCGGTGGTCATTACTGCGGCTCTGTTTGTCCTGCCAAGGCCATCTCAGGAGATGGAGGAGCCAGCACACAGAGGAGAGGCAAAGAGCTAAGTTGACCATTGCGCTAACCTGTACACCCCCCCTACCCAAGCACACACACACACAGAGTTAAAAAGCAAAACGCACACAAAGAAATATCAACAAAAGAAGAGATTGTTTGGCACCATTGTGTTTAAAATTCCAATTCTGACTGACAGAGTACAGAGAATACAGAGAGTTGTCATCAGCATTAGCCCAGGCAAGAATATAAATAATGCGAGACCTTATTCTGTGGTCTTTTTCTAAGGATCAGTACTCATTTCACTGTGTTTGTCACAAAGACATCAGTTCAGATGTATTGCTCGGTGCATCTCAACATTTTGTTTGGCAGAATTAGCTTGCGATCACCCGCCTCAGTAGTATGCCTATTTGTACACCTGGGCTCAGTGTTTTGAACACAAATACAACTCTTGTAAATGGATATCGCTTCTGGATAATAATCTCAAGTTACAACATGGAAAAATAAGCCACTGAGGCCTTGAAGGTTAAAGGTGTGTACAGTAAAACTATACATAGCTAGCATAGTTTAGCATGCACCACAGATCCGGAGATGGGACTGGTGCACCTGTCCTACAGGTTTGTGTGTGTGTGTTCGAGGAAAACACAGGGAGAGCGAGACAGTGGCGATACCTGAGACATTCGTTACAAGCATGGGCCTGCAGATAGACCGCAGAAATGCTGTTTGGCCATTTCTCAACGACTGCGGCACATTACTGAAGAACAATAGTGCCATGTTTAGATGCCAAGGTTTCCATGCAAGCAGTACATAACAGCTTCTGATGCCCCACCTATAACCAAGTCTTTCAAAAAAAAAAAAACTATAGAAACATGAAGCAAATATGAAGATGATTATCAGACAAGCTGGCTGGAAAACACTCAAATCACTCATCAACTAGCTAAATCAGTTTCTTCATCCTCACACCCAAGGAAGGCTGACACTTTTGCTATTAAAATGCCTCATCTGGTACAATTTCTAAATAATAGATTGGTGGTAGTGGCAGCTACCCAGTCCTCTGCTTGTGAACAGCTGAGCCTGACAGATTTCATAACGGCTTTATGATGACGGCACACTTTATAGAGTTAAAGGACTGCTGACAGCGATGGATTCGGACCCCTCTGAGGGATTTGTCCGTCAGATGAAGGGTGCGCCACTCAATCTCCACCTATCAACAACAGAGACACTAAAAAAAAAAAAAAAGTTCCACTGATTAAGAGCAAATTCCAACTTTTTGCCAAAGTAAGCACACTACCAGTGTCAGTATCAGACAGTGTTGCTAGGCAACGGCTAGACTGACACAGTATTACAGGCTTGTCACAGAGGATGGCATTGCTAAAGCATTCTAGGTCATACTGGGTCATGATTAGACTCAATACAAAAGCATAGGTGAACATCAAATATTTAGCTATAAGCCAGAACAAATCTATCTGTATCTGTTTAGTCACAAACAGACAGTACAATTGATCTAAAATCTGGAGCAAGGCTGGCTCTCTGTTATAGTGAAAAAGAAACAATGACAGACTCATAGAAAGGTGAAACTAAGAAAATCAAGAACTTCACTAAACAGTAATGAGAAGACCCAGTGAAGAGGAAAAAATGCCCTTTGTCCAATAAGAGAAAGAGGCTTGTCTTCATCTACTGGGCTCTGGTCATTCCAGTCACGTAATCATCTACTGTGTACTTTGCCATTGCATTACAATGACTGACCAAAATGGAAGTGAAAATGATAGACAGAGAAGTACAGGACAAGAGATACAGGGACAGAGAGAGAGAGAGAGAGAGAGAGAGAGAGAAACAGAGAGAGAGAGAGAGATGAACAAGGAAAGGGAGACATATTCAGACAAAATATGGGGAAACAAAAACAGTGTGTTGGGGCCTCAGGATACCACTCTCCTGAGAGCATAACAATCTGTAACCCAGATATGTCTACTTGGATTTTGCACACAACACACAAATGAATCTGAGCAAAAGAAAAGCCACCTGACAGGCGTGGCTCGATCCATTCCTACTACACACACACACACACAGCTGTACACAGAGAGTAGGATTAGGATGATGCTCATCACACAAACACACACACACACAGAGCAACACACACTTCAACACAGACAGTAGCAGGAGCTGTCCACGGAGAGAAGGATTAGAAGTGATGCTCTAGATCTCTAGTCCATGGTCTCATGGTGCTTCATCTCTTTTAAGAAGATATTCATTGGAAATGGAGAAACACACGGAAACACACACACACACACACACACACAAACATCTCATCAACCTTCATAGTTTAACCAGCAGAGTTGAGGAAAATCACTCGTCCAGCACATCTGATTGAGCCATCTCTTTAAAAAGAGTCACTGGAAGTGACTTGGCACTCCTCAGACCAAAGGGCCACATTTAGGCCTTGGCCAGTGGAGCTCAGTTCTCTTCCTGGAGCCTCTTCTGGATGTCGCCTCCCTAACCCTCCTAACCTCCTCCTCCTCCTCCCTCTCCTTCCTGCTGAGGGCTCCTGCATTCTTCTGCTGTCTTTCCAAACCCATGCAATCCAGCCGGGCTCCTCAGAGGCCCCCGCAGCACTCTCTGGGCCCAAAACATACACAAATAACACACACACACACACAGGCCTCCTCTTCTCCCTTCTCCTCTCTATTTTGCTCGCTCCTCCTTCTCCCGCTAGACGTTCTGATTGAAAAAACACTCCCCACAAAAGATCCATTCTGACCTCTTGGCAGGCTTTGAACGGCCGGCCATCGAGCACTTCTGAAACAATAACGCCGAAATACCACTGCTGGTGAGAGCAGACCACGCAGTCATGGTCAGCCAGTTACTGAAGAGGTCTGTTCCCAAGGAGCGAGGGAGAGGGGGAGAAGGGGGAGAGAGAGAGTAAGAGACAGGGTTGAGAGAAAGTCAGAGCGCAAGAAAGAATAAAGTCAGAGAATAGAGTGAGAAGAGAAAGAAAGTAAAAAGGAAGAGAGAAAATTATAGAGGGAGAGGGGTAGAGGGAGGGGGAGAGAGAGAGCGAGAGAGAGAGAGAGAGAGAGAGAGAGAGAGAAAGACAGAATGAAAGGGACACAAGTGGCTGCAGAGGCCTGCTAAAGGACTCTGGCCTGGAGTTCCCGGAGGACTCCCATAGCACTTGGGCTTACACACACACTCTGTCTCTTTTGTGTGCATGTGTGTGTGTGAGAGAGAGAGAGAATGAGAAAGAGAGAGAGAGAGAAAGAGAGAGAAAAAGAGACAGAGAGTACAGAAATGTGTATCCGTGAGTTGGTGTTCCGAGTGTGTGTGTGTGTGTGTGTGTGTGTGTGTAAGCCACACACTTCCAGCTGTTCCAGCATTTTCTGTTCCCCGGGAGCCCGATGGAGGGAGGCCTGTGTTGAGTGCATGAGAGCATTGGACCCCACCCCTCTCGTCCCCTCTGATGCTGGGGCGGCCTTCCCATGATCCTCCTGGGCTGGGTTTAGTCAGCTGTTCTCAGAGCCAGCTGCTGGAGTACAGGCAGAACAGAGCCAGAGCTGCCCTTTTCCACTCCTCCCATCTCCTCCACCCCAACGCCCAACTCTCTGTTTAGAAAAAACAGCTTTCCTTGTTACTAGCAAATGAACTGAAATGCAGCACAACCCTTCTGCACTAGCATATTAGCACTTGATAACTAGCTGACTGATTCACTGAACAGCTAACTGATCTTGGACTGTTTGGAACATAACCCGAGCCAAGAATGTTAATGCAAACATCTAAGCCTATTCTCCTGTATAGGTTTAGTATAAATGCTCAGAATGACAAATAAAGGCTATACGAATGCTCTTGTGTGAACTTAAATCCTAAAACAAACAAAAAAATGTGGCTGTCTCTCCATATCTCTGCATGGTGGTGATCCTACCAATTATACATGGAAAAATGAGAGATAACCTGCTTGAGATGTACATACATCTCATACTCTTGATAACACACACACATAAAGACACACGAACACACACACGCACACCAACAAATGCCAGAGCTTACTCACAGCCTTCACATTCTGATAGCTGAGAAAGATTAGCTCATTCTGACTGGAAGTGACCTCAGTTGTGCCTGAGAAAGTAGCTGAGGCATTGCAGCAGCAGTGAAAGATGTGACAGTTCTACACAGGCGGTTCTTGCACCTGTAAAGACTTGCACACTCCTCACACAGATGAGCATTCTCTTCAAAGGCAAGGGTGAGGCCGACCGCGGCCACAACCTCTCACCCCTGACACTTGACCCCTAACAGGTGTGATACAGACTGCACAAACGGCCTGGCATATCACTTTTCACTCTTTAGAGAAATGCAGTCTGGGTATTTAAGGGAAGAGCGGAACTGGAAACTAATAAGCCAATCCCTTCAGGCAGAGGAAAGCAAATCAGACCTTCTCAAATGCTCCCCTGAATGAAACCATCTCAAATGTTTCCTGGATAAGGCCACCTCAAATGCTCCCAGATCAGCCCATCTCAAGCTCTCCCTGAATCGTTACAGCTCAAATTCTCCTTGGATCAGACCACCTCAAACACTCCCTTAAGTGGAGGTACACATACTGGGCAGGTTAAAACAAGGATTAACAGCTACAGAAGAACACTATGTGAATCCAGACATGGAGATAGAAAGTTCCAGAAAAACACAAGGATGCAGTAGGGAGGGAGGGAGGAAAGGAGGGAGGGGGCGGTGAAATGACCCGGAGAAAAAGACTTCTCCAGTTCACTCTCTGACAGAGCAGCCGTCCGTGGCATGCAGTCAGAAGCCTACGAGCATAATTCATCCCATTTTCTGCTTGGCTATCACAGGGCCCTGAGTACGTTCCGACCAATTCCATTACCGTGCAATCATCCTCTGGGAGGCTCGAGAGGCACAGACAGCACGGCTGCCCCTGATGAGCTCAGCTGACGCCAACACGCAGCTCCTCCAGCCAGGCCTCCAGTTGGACGGAGGTGGCTCCTGGACGCCTCTCCGCGCGGAGCGGCCAACACGCATAGCAGTGCAGTCCAGCTCTGCACTGTTCCATGGCATAAGCAACAGTGGCAGCATTAACAGTAGCACCAGCACCAGCAGCAGAAGGAGGAGGAGGAGTGGTGGTAGTGACAGCAGACCAGGAGCTGGGGCTGGAGAAAGGAGCATGGAGACTAAGCAACTGGAGTCTGGTTCCAGTCCCGAGACTCACAGGACAGAATGAGTCTGAGTCCAGCAGCAGGGGCTCATGGTCATGGCTGAGCCAAGACCAGCAGAGCAAATCAGAGCTTAGATGTCGAAACAACCGTATAGCATTTGGGACAGGTAATGTGCACAGCTTGTGTCAAGCAATGGGGGGCAGTGCTAAATTGTGACAGAGTATGATTGAAGTCTCTGACTCTGAGGTGCGACACACACATTTTTTTGAGATTCCAGGTCCACAGTCAACGACCACGGCCAAAAAACAGTCGGTCCAGATCTTGATTAAAGAGATCCAGCACATGGAGTCTTTATCCAGGAGTCAACAAAGGTAAAACCAACAGCGAGGCACTCTTCATAGCTGAAGCCAGGGACTCCAGTCCTGGCTAAACCCCACAGCACAGCACTAACCAGATTCAAAGAGAGAGGATGCAGAGAGAGAGAAAGAAAGAAACAGAGAAAGATGGAGAAGAAAGGGGGAAGGGAGGGAGAGGACCTAAAAGGCACCAAAAGAAACACACACACAGGCACCATTCCTGGCTGGTTGCCAGAATTGTAGACAATTAGCAGCCCAATATCACAAAGCAGCCCAAATGAACACAACATCATCACAACATGACCCAGCTCACAATCACCACCCTTATAAAACACTCACACACACACACACACACTCACACCAAGCATACTGTAGATACACAGATGGTGTAGGCTCATGGTCCCTAATGGCCCTTTTGCAACTGTCTTTGTGTATGTGTGTGGGTGTGGGTGTGTGTGTAAGGGTGAGGGCATTCCTTTGTCTGGTTCACCTGTGTGTAGATCTAGCCTTCACCAGTAACACATCCTGAATGTTGATAAACAGAGGTAGGAGCATCAGAGGGCAGGAGTGCGTGCACATGTGTGTGTGTGTGTGTGTGTGTGTGTGTGTGTGTGTGTGTGTGTGTGTGTGTGTGTGTGTGTGTGTGCTGCTTCCTGGTGATGGAGCCTTGGGTGTCATTGGGAGCACAAACACAAACAGATCCATCACCCTCACACTGAGTGAGGGAGACAGACAGCGCGAGGCGAGCACAGAGCACAGCCCCTGACAAACGAACCTCTACGGGGCCCTACACTCCCCCCTGTCAAACACGGAGACCAGGGAGTAGGGGGCGACTGAGACAGACAGCTGGACCGACAGCCATGCCTTACAGACAACAACTCAGACACAGGGACACCTCAGAGACCACATCTGGGACATATAAATGGCTTGATAAAAAAAAGTGAGTCAGAGTCAACAGACACATAATCACACCTTAGAGAGTAGCCTATGTCTGGAACAGATAAATAACTTGAACGGAAGACACACAGAAGTGAATAGCATAAACAAGGAGAACTATATGCCAGTGAAACAATTATCTCTACTGTCACCTTATGGAAAGACAGGGCAGATCCTGGAAACATACGAGTTCTCCAACTGAACATGAAAGATGCAATATAGTAAATGGACTGCATTTATATAGCGTTTTTCTACTCCTACGAGTACTCAAAGCACTTTACAGTGTATGCCTCACATTCACCCATTCACACACTGGTGGCGCAGGCTGCCATGCAACGTGCCAACCTGCCACTGGGAGCAATCTGGGGCTCAGTATCTTGGTCAAGGATACTTTGACGGGCTCAGGCAGAGTGGGGCCTACCACCTGTGCCACCATCATAATTGGACAGTAGGCCTACACTGATAAAACTATAAGGTGAATATGGACCCCTGATGGGAAAATGCAGAGATGCCGCATCTTCATTATTCATGCAATGTCTTGGCAGAGCAAAACTAATTCCTTCATAAGGCTCCCTGAGGTCAGTTTGATGATTGGACTTAATTTGTGTAACAAATGACAACGTAGGATCAAAGGTGTTATCTAGGCAGTAAATAAATTGCTTGAATGTGATATGAACGTGATAATTTCCTGAGGAATGGCGAGTCATAATGTCACAGAGATAACGTCAAGCAAAGCTACTGATCGAAAATTGATGCTCTTCTCTGTGCGTTGCTGAGCTTGAGTAAGAGGGAGATCCCATGTAATGACATTATAATATTTTTTTTTTGGATTGAGGACATTTAATTTCTATATTTTAAAAAAAGCATTGTATTTACTCTACCAACTCAGGTGCTGAAAGTCCACAAAGATCCTCTCACGTGGTGTTCCCCATTCAGACACAGAAGCACAGCACATTTTAGGTTATTTTGTGCATAATGAACAATACTTAGGGTTGAAATAGCATGTGGAGCATAAGAGCGCTAAAGCAGCACTTGTATGCCATGTGCCAGTGAGCAAAATTCAGGCAATTTCTAGTCCGAAACCACTCTAATATTCAATGCTGCAGTTCAATAATAAAAAAATAGGGTCTTTCATTCACTCACTTTCTTCCTTCCTCCTTTCCTCTGTCTTTCTCTCCCTCTCTCACCCCCACTCTCATTTGAAAACTGCAAAGCCCTCATTCTAGCTCGAGTGATTCATCACACTACCTTGCATATCCAATTTCTATTCATCGTGCCATGACTGTTAGTGTATGCCGGGAGAGGGGGGGGGGGCTTTTCACAGAGCACGGATGGAATTAGGATCATTACACCCAGCCACCCCCCCAAAACCCTCCTCTTCTCCCCCCACCGCCTCTCCATCCATCCACTTTCCATGGCCGCCACCAATGCCCGTTCACTCGTCTTCACACTGAATTAAGCACACCGGCCCGCCATAACACTCTTAAATATGTCATTTGAGGCGTATTCTCCTTTAGGGACAAGACTGCATGCAATGGCCTCCTCAATCCATTCGTCTCGCTCACACCGCCATAAATCCTGATCGGTTCCTGGGGTTTCTGGTGAATCGACAAACTTGCTCCCTCACTTGCTCTTTCGTTCATCCGCCTGCTCCCTCCTGCCCTCCCTGTCAGCCTGTCCGCCTGTCGTACACAACCCACACCTTCCCCTCTCTTCCCCTTGTCAGATAAATAAAAATGATTAGGTCTCTGTCGATATGATAGCCACACATAAAACACTGGTGAGATGAGACACAGAGAAACAAGCTGTGCAAGCCCTTTCTTGCTCTCTCCTTCTCTGTCTCCCACCCCCACGCCCCTTTCATCAACTGTTCATTAAACAAACTGGTTTTGTTGCAGAACTAGTCGAGTCCTAACGTGATACTGGTCATAAAAGGATGAATAACTCTGTATTACTCCGGAATGCAGCAGTCATCCAGATCACTCTGAATCACATGGATCACTTGTTTTTTTCTTAGTCTACGTATTTCTTTGGGGGAATTCATCAACATTATACCACATTAACACTACAATAACTATACTGCCACTGTATGTTCAGGTATGAATGCCATAACTGGGGTATTAGGACAAGCACAAAACCTTTCTTGAGGGACAGTATTATTTGAATGATTAACCCCACTCACTATTAAACTATCACACAAATACATCACCAGCTTAGCCTAACCACTAAACCTAAGAGCTTAAGAGGACAGTGGTAGTAGTGCCTTCCTCTCCTCTCCTCTCCTTCCACAGGCCCTGTGAGTCCTCTTCAGGCCTGTCTGGTTCTCACTGAGACAGAGACAGTTAATCACACGTCACATGAGTAGCTGGAGGATAAGGGAGTGGAGCCGCACTGCAATGGCAACATTGGGGGGTGGGGGGGGGGGGGGGGGTGGAGGGTGGATCTATGGGCCTGCATGAGCCTGTGGTTGTGGCTGTGTGTGTGTATATGTGTGTAGTCCTGAGGGGACCGGGATTGTTTACTTAAGGACAGGGTGTGTGTGTGTGTGTGTGTGTGTGTGTGTGTGTGTACGTGTGGACTAGATAGGTACCTAATGAGAGGCCCCCTACCTAAGGACCAGTGTTGAGTAGGGAGAAGTGGGTAGGGGGTTGGGTTGGGTTGGGTCGGATGGTTATTACTCATTAGTCTGATGCACGGAGACTTAAGTGTTGAGTAAAGCAGACTGGTGGTTTGCTGGAAAGCTACTTGTGAAATCCAATCCAGCAACCAAATCCCTGGGGGCTGAACGCATGCATGCATCTGTATGGTATGTCTGTGTGTGTGTGTACTTGTCTACTTTTGTATTTATGTAGGTATATCTATGTTTGACTGAGTGAGTCTGTGAGAGTGTGAGTGTGTGTACATGTCCGTCTTTTTATTTAAGTAGGCACGTATGTTTGCCTCAGAGTGAGTCTGTGTGTGAGTGTATGCATTCATGTGTATATACGCATGAATGTGAGTCTAGTGGGGGGATGCAGAGCAGGAAGTGGTGGATAAACCATGACCTCGGGTTGCGTTCTGAAAATGATCGGCCCCGTGTCACAGCGGAGCACAGCTGCTCCGGCTCGCAACTGCCGCGGGGTTAACCACGCTCGAGAACAAAGAGAAGAAAAACAAGACCAGGAAGCAGCCCCTTCCAATGCTACCGCTAACAGCTAGCACATGTATGCAGCTAACAGCCTCATCCGCCTTCACTCTCAGAGGCCTGGGACCCAGCACCAGTGTGTGGAGGACTGCGCTTCTTAAATGCTTACATTTGGGGCCATTCTTTACGCCCGTCCAAAATATCTTTGGTTATATTCTTCATCATCATTTCAGATTAAGATTTTTCCATCATTTCAAAAGCCTTTGATGAGTTAAAGGTCTGAAACAACCACCTGAGTACAGATGCAGAGAGCCTTTTGGGAAAGGCTCTAATGTAGATTAAAGAATATGGGAGTAAAGAACAAAAATCTGAAAAAAAAAAAAACAACTAAATATGTAACAAATTCAGGAAAATAAAAATCACAGGTATGATCTGAGCGGATTTTCTCCCTCATATAAGTGTACATTGGCTTCAACACACATACCAAATCAACCCCCTTAAGACCGCTCCAAACCTCCTTATGAGCAATACTTATCTATTAATGTGAGTGTTAAGGCCCCATCCATCACCTTCGTGGTCCCCAGGCCATGCCAGGGAGTCCCAAATAATGAGGATTGATTACCTTTTTAACGTCTTCAAATGCTGGGATTTAGAATAGGGGGGTTGGGGGTGGGGCAAAACAGATTTGCAGTGATCCCAAACCTGCCCTTCTCAATCTAACCCCTATGAAGACAACCCCCCCACCACCTATACCCCAACCCCACCCAAACTTGCCCCCCCCAATTGCGTGCCTCATTTCTCTGAGCATATGGAAGCAGAGCGAGCCAGTGGCTTTGCACAGAGTTCTTGCGTCTAGGATATGTTAGCGTTGCCCATTCCGCGGTGGGGCACTCCTGCGTTGTGCGTCATGGCGCTCCACGGCGCCACAAAAACAGACCCCCGAAAACCCTGGGCGCTGCCAACACATGTGCCTGTGCCGGGCAGGCAGGCACTGGTAACTCCTCGCCATTTGGGCCGATGATGCAGGCACTTTACGGGGGTTGCCGGGCACGGGCCTTTTTATAGAGCCCAATAACAGGCAATCCTGCCGAGCCGCCTGATGCCCTGATTGCTGATTGCCAGGGAAAAAGAAAAATCGTCCAGAGATGGAAAAATCTGTGCCGTCCACAGCCCCCACTGGAGCTAGGTAAGCCTGCCTGTCTGCCTTCTCTGCCTGACTACTCTACCCCCACCTGGCTCCCCTCCGCACACACACACACACACACACACCCCTCCTCCTGGTACCCTCGGTGAAGGTTAATGGCAAAGGGAGACGAGGCGGCATACAGATCAGCTTAAGATAGATGGAGAGTCTGATGAAAACAATCCCGCAGGTCTGGAGTCCAGAGATTAACTAAATATTAACTAAGAAAAAAACACACATACAGCTGTTAGCCCTAAGAGCAATTAAAGTTCCTCTCTTAAACAGACACACACACACAATACATAAACACAACTAGGCTTATAAGTACGTACGCACACGCACACAACACACACACACGCACTAAAATCATCTTGTTGTCCACTCGTCAGCTAATACAAAAGTATGAGAATAAACAGGCTGTCCTATCTAAGGGGGTAGAAGAAGAACTATTAAGTGCAGGTACCTTTACCCTTCTCGGAGCTCTTTTCCACCATGTGTGTGTGTGTGAGTGTGTGTGCGTGTGTGTGTGTCTAAACACATTTTAAAGGGCAGATGGCAAAGATCCCTTTCCTGTGTAGAAATGGAATTGGGCTACATTCCATGAACCGTCTGACACCGGGCTGGAAAATATCTCGCCCGTGCTCCGAGCTTCAGAGGACCAACAGCGACAAGAGAGAACCAATCTGCACTTTACTGAAAACTACTGTCTGAGGACATCAAAACTCCTTGCCATGTTTGTTTGTTTGATTGCAAGCTCTTAATGTTTACCAATCACATTATAAATCAAAGCTTATCAGAATTCATATCAGGAACAGACATACAATTTACATGTTCACTGAAAATAATGCTGTGAATTAAAAAGCCCTCAGTGTGCTGACACAGGGTTTTAAAGGACACTGGTGTCTGCCTTGCACCATGAGAATGATTCTGAATATTTGCACAAACGCATTGATCCAGCAGAAACTGCAGACGAGATATCCAGGATTAATCGGTGTATAAATCGTGTGGGGGGCCTCTGGGCCCATGTGTGCTGACACAGCCTTCAGTGTGTACACACAAACACACACACACACACGGATCAAACAAGCTCATTGCACACAGGCCAGTGGCCATGGGTTGATGGCCTCCACTTCCTCTTGTTCACAGCCAAACATTAAAAATGCTGTATCAATGGCAAAATAACAGTGTTCTTAGATTGGTGGTGGTGGTGGTGTGTGTGTGTGTGTGGGGGGGGGGGGGGACACCTGCATCCCTAGAATAGGACACCAGGGATGCAGAGATCATTCTAGAGTGTTCAGTCAGTAGTTGCCCAGGACAAAGTGTGTTATGAACTTCAGTGGGAAAATTATAAAGCTTGCTTCAGTTAAAAAAGCATAAATAGTTTGTTAGAACCCTTGTGTGAACATGTAACCTAGAAATCTAGATGTATGGAGAAAATACATTTTCTTTCTAGATGTGGATTTTGATCTTCTAAGTTAACCAACTACAAAACGGTCTTTGGCGTTGGTCCATTTTAAGCCAGATGTGACTGAAAGCAGTGACTAGTTACAAGTGGGTGGTGATTTAGTGAGGGGATAACATCTGACACATCTATTGACACAGTCACGCCAGGCTGATTGTAGTCACAGCTTTTGTCTGACAATGACCATTCACAAAGAAAAATATACGGATATCTGTCTGATTTTTTTAATATTGTTTGACGTCTTTTGTGATGCCACGTTAGTCATCTAACAGTAAGAGACTGATTTGAAAAGGGTGAGGCATTCATGGTAATGTTTTTTTTTTTTTAAGTAAAGGAGTTCCACACTAATAGTCACACCTAGCAGCCTAACATTCCTTCACAAAGCAATGGAAATCATAGCGGAAACACAGCACTGGTTATCACCAGAACAAAAGAGCTTGGATCACTGGCAATGGCTGTTTTCAACAGAAAAAAATGTGGACCTGTGTTATGAATCTACACACAATTCTTATTTATTTATCCATTTATTTTTAAACTTAGCATGAGAAAACAGCTTGGTGTGCCAGGCAAACTTTTATCTGCTCTTGCCAGCCATGGAGACATCTAAACTTCTGGCTGTATGAAAGCTGCCTATCTGTGGTGACATCGGTACAGAGGTTAATGACAGACTGACAGCAATATGCAGTCATGCAGGCTGCCGTTGGAGGCCAAGCTGTGGCAGTTTCGGAGACAAGCCTAAGCTCTTCATTTCACCGATGCCCTCCAGCTATGTGCCAGGGTACTGGATGGCACTCAAGTATTCAAACGCCAGCCTGCCAGTTACATTCCAGTCAATCAGAGGCCTAATCAGTCACCAGTCATCTAATCTTCCTTTTCTGTTGCAACAAGGGCCCAACCCCGAAACACGAGACTCATTTCACACATTCACACACAAAAAAAGAAAAAAACATTCGTGAACAAACATTTGTGAACCCAAAGAACACATCGACTTAACCAGGCACGAAACTAGGCCTAAATGTCAAACGCTGATAACTGAAAGCCTTGAAAGCCAAAATGAACAAACTACATAAAAATCAACATAACGATAAACAATACCAAACGTAAATGAGCAGAAAAGGCTTCTAAGGTCAACCCAGTTACCTAGGCCTTCATATGGAATCCTTTTTTTTTGCATCACTGGTCAATGGTCGTGCTGGAATTAATCAGCAACATTTGGATTTATTCACTGAAAGCTGTATCATCCAAAGGGAATAAACAAATTGGCAAAACTAGTTGTTTTCTCCCCTGAACACATACAGTTCATGGTCTGCAGGCAGTGTGTTATTTATTTCAGATGTGTCATCTGGCTGCTATATGTTATGATGGGGGAGGCCTGGGTTCTGCACTGTACTATCAGGAAACCACAGCATTAGCCTACTTCTTGGAAACAACCAATAGAACATCTAAGTGCTGCGCTGTGTGTTTTAAATGGATGCTGTCTTCTCGCTAGGCCCTTTATTTGAGGGGCAAACTCTTTGAGCATGACACCCTCCCATTGAGCCTAAACTCACACCAGCCCTCCTCTTTCTCTGTCTTTCTTTCTCTCTCTCTCTCTCTGCAGCTGTGAGTGGATTGCACTTTAGTCTGTGAGGAGATCAAAGCCTGCTCCAGAGAGGCTAGATTTCGATATATGGTGCAACTCGAGCAGCCCTCTGATGCACAGGGAAGAAGCCAGGGCCCTGCCTCTAAACATCCGAGCTAGTTTTATTTTGATTGTGAGTGCAAATACATACACATGTATTTGTTACAGAGTAAAGCTGTGTTATAAAATCCTCAGAAACAGAAATGGCAATGGGAGAGCTATTTTGTCAGAAAGTAATTCACTCAGCATGGCACTAAGGGGGTGCAGGCAGTGTGTGTGTGGTGGGTTGGGGTGATGAATCTAACACAAACATAAAAACTGGAAACCTATGCAACCTGCAGGGAGGGATGTGATGTAGATGTGATGAAATGATTCGTCATCTCACACACACACACACACACACTTGTGGAGAATAGCCTGAAATCTAAAGGGATGCATAACCAGGGTCTGCTACCTCTAGACTGTGTGAACATGTGTTGCAGCACGTCAAGATGGTTTGCCAACTTTGAGGAGAGGCAGGGATGGGGATGGGGGGGTGTCTCTGGGCCCTGTTTCACATGGGAGCCGAGGACTGTGTGAGCAAACTGATGGTCGCATTCCTGTCCCCGTGGCACAGCACACTGACTCAAAAGCAACATGCTCATGCAAAATGTAAGTTCCACATCTTAAATTCTGCACTTGTACGTATGTCCAGAAAAACTTCCAAAGGCTGAGAGAGCCCCCAGATATGCCTTCTTGCGCCGCCTGACATGTGTCCATTGGCATTCGCTTTACCAGTCACACACACAGGAATTATGCACCAACCTCTAGTCACCACAACAGCAATATCAGCACTTTCGGATGCAGAATAACTACAAAAATCCCCTATGCATCAATAATGCAAATGGAGACTCTTATAACATGTTCATGTAGCTTTAATTCAAACCATTGTTTTCAGAGGAAAATGAGCTGATAAGAACTAAAGCAAATGACAGAAAAAGCGTCAAACACATCTGTGGCACACAATCACGCTAAACAAAAAAACCCTCATTCCCCAGTATGTTCTTAGTGGATAAACAGATTTGCATAAACAAGTTAGAGAAAAATAAATCAAGGGGAGGGGGGGGGTTTAATACACATCAATGTTACTGTGTAAATATGATGAGCATTGTCAGTGTGGCATGACCTTTAAATTGTATACAATGTCACCTTTGATCTTTGGCCTAATTGACCAACAGCAGATGAAAACGGCACAAATGTTGAGTGATGCTGTGGTTGAACGTCAGATGGTGGAAGAAATGAACTTGACCCTGTTGGCCCAGGCCTACTTGCAAATGACATAATGATTTACATAACATGAAAAATACATAGTTTTTTCTTACATGCAAAAAGTTTAGTGTTTGTGTGTGTGTGTGTGTGTGTGTGTGTGTAATGGGTTATGCCTACATGACAATGAAAAGGCGCTGCCGTCAAGAAATTAGCTGTACAAGACACTGGCATTCTAAAGGGCTGTCGCGACATGAACACAATTTGCGTCTGAATAAAAAGACAAGGATTTAATGCCATGCTATTGCAGCACAATGACAAAGCCCAGCCTAGTGCTGTGATGACGACAAAATATTCCAAATCTGCAGGGGTAGTCCATCTGCCTACGTGAGGTTTCTAGTCAGTCTCTCTTACAAAAACACATTCTGTGTATATTTAATTCAGCTTTTGTTTGTTTTAACCAGCCACTCAAATGAATGGGGAAGAGAGCATGAGGCATGCAATTCAATACAATCACTAACCATAAGCTTCAGTCAGCACACTGACTAGGCCTACCTAAGCTACACTGTGTGTGTGTGTGTGTGTGCGCCTGTGTGTGTGAACTGTCCCCTTCAGCTCTGCTCAGAGCTGCCCCCATGCCAGAAGATTGCATCTTTTATTTATCATTTCTTGGCTTTATTTTTGCAGCAAATTCCAGACCAGGATGCAATCAGCGAAAACTCCCCTCCCCTGTCACTCCCTATTCCCTGGTCTGTGGGATCAGCAGGTCTCATCCTCCTCCACCCCAAAAAACAATGAGGGGTGAAAACACCCCATGCTTTCTCTCTCTCTCAAAAAAAACTGAACACATTCCACCTGAACCCACTGCTCGAGCAGGGCTCTTTGATGCATGATGAAACCACCTTGTCAAACACTGTCAGAAACAGCTGCATAGAGACCAGATAAACATGCAGCTTGTTCAGGGCGGCACTAGTGTGAGCTGAACCGAACCCCCTTGTTCTAGGGCCGAGAGGAGAGAAGAGAAGGGCACACTGCCCAGATGAAGCACTGCTGATCCAACAACCCTTGGAGGAGGGGGGAATGGTCATGCAGAAAATTACATTTGCAGATTGCATTACAATTCAAATTAACCATAGAAAGTAATGAGATTAAAATCCTGAACCGCCTCCAAGGGCGGAGAATTGCGATTGGGAAACTAATTGCAGGAACTCTAAACAAAGGTGGCGAGAATGCTAATGCAGATTCCAGGTATGAAACGGTTTACATGAACACGACTTAATTTCTGTGTATGGCATGGTGTGATCAGACATTTGAAGGACACTTTCATGCGGTGTGAATTCAAATCACGTTCCAACAAAAGAGCATTTCTGAAGCAATTAGCTGCCTGGAAATATCGCAAATGATCGGGTTCCATTAAAAATAGCGGATCTGCAGCTTTAAACTGCCGGTCCACCCACCCCTTTCCAAATCTCTTCTATTTAACAAGCAGTGAAAAGAAATAAAAAGGCGCTTTTGTTTGCCTTCCTTTTGGAGGGTGACAGAAAGCTGAAAAGACACAAATGAACATGAAAATGGGAACAAAGTGCCAGGCTCTCAATGAGAATGCCTGACGGCTATTTGATATGCGCACTCGCTAAATAAAACCGAAATACTGGGCGGTTGAGCCTGAAACAAAAATAGCAACCAGGCCATAATAAATAAACAACGGTTTCAAATGTTAAATTAATTGTTTTGACCAGATTCTGACAAAAAGCACGGATTGTAGCTGGCGTTCATCTGGCTCGTTGGTGGAACAGCAGAGGGACGTTAGCTACGCCAATAACCTCCCCCCATGCGTTTCACTTCGAAAAATAAACACAACAGGCAAGCGACTCAAATTGTCCTTTTATCAAATACTAGCTAGATATAAACCTCTGGGGTTGCAAGCTCTTCGGGTTAGTGTAGAACTGGGAACAAATAGAATATTGTTTTGAAAACCAGAGGGTAGTCAGCCATTTATGTCTACTTCCGTGATGTTTTTTTTTTCTATGTGAGACGGTGCAAAAATGTACCGTCGACAGATCTTACTACATATCTGCAACACAAATTAAACATTTGTTGAGATGTTTGTCGATGTTTTATGAATATACAGTGGGAAAATATTGGAATAGAACACATAAATTCCGTGTAGTCCTCGAGCCTCGCGCTGGGCTATGTAGCGCTTGGGTGATTTAAAAGCCCGTAGTGTGAGAGTGTGTATGTGTGTGCGTACATGTGTGTGTGTTGTGCCCTTTGTCGCTTCATTCCTCCCCCTTTGTTCATGGCAAACCCAAATGACTTCCTCCATATACGTTGTTTTCTGCTTAAATGTAGACTATTGTACAGCGTCAAATGATTGTTAGAACCTGGTCGAATAATCTCAGGCGAGAATTTAGAATTTTTAATCTCTCTGGATCCACACACTCACCGACTTGCAATACGTTGTCCACACAGCCACTCTCCAGTAGAGCGATGCCCCGGCGGAAAGGCAACCGTGTCTCGTCGTTGTTCTCACCGCTAGCCCCAGTCTCATCTCCGCCTGTATTGAACGAAGAGTACATGCAGATCTCCCGTTCGCTCCTGGGGAAAGACCAGTAGACGATCCTTCTTTGAACAGGTTCAGGGATCCTTTCGAAACGCTCCTCCACCCTTTGAAACGGCCACTTCTCTGCTACTTTCCTTGCCGCGATGTCCAACAGAGACTCCGGGCTCTGAGTCTTGCTGGATCCCCCTTGGCCAGCACCAGAACCGCCACATACTGTTCCACCGGCCCGTTGGCCTTGTCTGCATGTTGTGTTATACCCGGGTCGGCAGCAGAGCCGTTTAGCTGGGGGCTGCTGAACGCGCTCCGCCATGATCGCACTGCTTTAGCAGCACCAGCGGAAGTCACCGTAGCATATAAACGGGATCAGGAAGGGAACGAGGTTCCACTCAGATCGATTGTCTGCCGTCTTTGGGCAATTTTTCCTTATTTGGTAAAGTGGGCGGTCGCTTGGAGTGTTGTCAACTTCTCTGTGTGGACAAATGAAGAAAGGGGCGGGTGTTGTGTCGGGGGTTGTTCTAAATAAGGAATAGAAGGCGGAATTCCTTCTCGTCGGCAAATCCTTTCTGAAGCCAGAACGATTTGAATAAGAGGGGTTTTGAGAGGGTTGTATGAGCATGTGTTTTCCTAGGCTTCATTCAGTCTGTAAAAATAACATATATTAAACTAACAGACACCAACATCAAGCGTGGGTACAGTTAATGAGTTAACTACAGTAGCAACTGGAGCGAAGCATAATTAAGTATAAAGACAGGGAAGGGTGGAGCCGCTGGCGGGGAAATTGACACAGGCATTCCGATCTCCCACCCCCAATCCCTTGCTCCAGGGCGGTCTCAAGCCGAGAGAGTAACACCCTTCATGACGTTTTGTTGTGAGAAGGATGTGGGTTGGCTTGGGATGTCCTAGCACGCAACTTTACCTTTAAACTCTTGTTCCATTTTTGGAGGCCGCTCGTGACGTCAGGTCTATCCCGCCCCAAAACAATGGAAATTGAAGTTTTGTGCGAGTCGTGACTGACATAGATTTAACCTATAAAAATAGATATTAAACAATCTATCTTTATCTATCTATATGTCGAGCATGAACCTTTGAAAAACTGACACCAGTACAATTTCTGATTGTATTTAGCATCTTACGTATATAGCCTAATAAAACAGACTGTAGGCTAGTTGTAAGATATGTGGCTGGGCCTACTCATAGGACCTAAAATGTGATGGGCCAATAGCTATGACAGTAATGCAGGTTTTTGTTGAGTGATGGTGGATGTATTTTCAAACACAAAGTTCTGCTGTAGGCTGTCTACGATCCTGGTCTGTGCTGGTCGGAAGGCTACATATAGCCATTTTCATATCATGGAATTTCTCCCCTGCCCCTGGAGAGATATAGCCTAGTCTCTACAGAACAGAAAACTTGTAATAACTCATTAAAAGTGTCGGCTATTAGATTAGATTTTAAAAGTATTTTTTTCTTGGGCTCTTGTTACAGATAAGTTTACGGTTGGCCTGTTTGTTTTATCCTATCTCCAATTAACATAATTCCTATGTTTAATTCATTCTGTTCCTTAGAAGTCTTAAATTATGTACAGTTTCTTAAAAAACTGCAATATCCTAAAAATTATGAATAGATTAGGATTATGCAAATTCGCTAGCCTTCTCCTTGATTAGCATCTCCCCACAGTGCTAGTCTGGATTTGATCCCATTGAGCTAGTTGTCTCAGGAGGCATTTTAACCTGTCCAATGAGTGAACAGAAGGAGGTGTTGTAAATGCAGAGCTAGAATGCTATCAGTCATGGCAAGATCCAGTCTTTTTAAATTTAAACACCTCAAGCAAGCAATTGAATCTCACTACCAAATGTCCAGACCCTCTGTACGAAGCGAAAGTGTAGAACAAGGTTCTGGTTTTATTACCAGGAATACAGGTTAGGAGTATACTAGAGTATTTTTTCACACACTTTAACCTCACTTTGGTCATACTGGAAGAATATGCATATGCATTGTTAGGCCATCATAATTTTTTTTCAAAAAGCATCACACGTCTGCTTGACAAGCCTGACAAGCCAAATCTTAACATCAAAATGTATAGTCTGGCCACGACAACTGGGTAACTGGGTGCAATCCTAGGGGCGGAATCAGCAGTTGTCTTTCAAACTGGACAGTGCTATGACCAATCAGAGCAATGCTGGCAAAACAGCAAATGTGTTCTTCTGCCTAAGCAAATTCAAACGACCGCTGTTTCTTGGCTACTTGGTTAATTTGCACCATCACAGCCCTGCCGTTATCGTGCCAAGCCCGACCAACAACTCTCTACAAAGATAGATCATTGTGATTGTAGTTACCAAGCCTTGGTAGACCTACTAAGGCCCCAGTGGTGCGTGGCTAGATGTTCCCGCTGAGCAAAACTTATTGCTACTGCTATGGTGCGTCTAGATTTCTAGGCTATCAGACATCAGTATCAGCAGTTATTATCATAGTAATAATAATAATAACAATATTATTATTATTAATAATAATAACAATAACAATAACAACAACAATAATAATAACACTAGTGATAGTTATTATTAGTATTATTATTGTTGTTGTTGTTGTATTTTTATTATTTATAGTTCTGGCAAAAGTAAAAACAGCAGTGATAGTAACAGCAGCTACATGACGAAATTACTATTGCCTTACCTTTATCTCAAACTAATCACCACCAGTGTCTCATTTTTACACTCTTAAACATACACAAATGATCCATATACAGATTATTCACATACATAACTCTTTGACACACGTATTCATATTCAAGGCTACTTATTTTTCTCCATACCATTATGTATAGACTATTTGTTTGTCCAATCTGAACCTAAAGCTGTGCAATTCATTGCATAATTTATCACACTCTTTATTCTTTTTAGTTCTGTTTTCACAAATTAAAGTACATCCCAAGAAGCCTCTTTTCTAGGTTTTTTACACACGATTGCACACATACATACACACACATACACACGCACACACACCCATATACATACACATTCACAATAAAATCGAAGACATTCGCCACAAGAGATAACTAACCACACATCCTCCAGCACCCCGGGATCCTTTTATTCTCTCCTTATTTGCATTCTGATTAGTATGCATGAAATTTCTCACTGAACTTTAATACCCTAACTGCTGCATAATACACTTTAATGAGCATAAAACTGAGCCTGACAATTAAAACTCACATTAATCACTAAATGCTACATTCAAGATAGAGCAGCGAGCAGGAATGTGGGGGTTGGCTTTGCACTTCCCCTGGGGGGGGGGTGATGGGAGACAGAGGGATAAGGGATAGGAACAAAGGGATGAGTTGAGAAAGGATGAGAGGAAGAGAGGGAAAGGTGGCAAAATGAGATGTGGGAGAGGAGGAGTGTGATGTAGGACTGTTGATGACGGGGGTGTGATGGCGAGGAGGCTGAGTGATAATGAATGAACTGCTACTCCTTAAAGTGTCTGAAGAAGGCTTTGCAATGAATTTCTCAAGCATGCCTCACGCTCACGCTTCACATGCATGTAAGCAAGCACACACACACACACACACACACACAAATGCATGTGCACACACACTCTTAAACACACAGGCACATGTGCACAAGCACACACATTCTCTCTCTCTCTCTGTACATTTTGACATGAACCATGAAGGAGCAGGACTTGTATGTAGACCTCCTGGTTTGGTATGTCAGCTTTGCCTCCTAAATTCCTACACCCTTCCCCCATGTGTGAGGTGGTACACCAATGAGTATTATAAAGAAATTTGGACAGCATGGCATTGTGCATTTCAAAAGTCTAAATTGCTTAGACATATTGGCAAAACATCAGACTGCTCAGACATGTAGACAAAATGACTGTGGAAAGAAGCTTAATTGTATGCAGTGTATGTCAATTTAAGTAAATATCATGGTTTTTACTGAATGGTGGTTTCTCATACCAGGTATCAGACAGAGGTGGTCAGTGAATGGGTCAGTGGTGGCTTGAACCCATTTAAACTGAAGTAAGGCGAGCACGGTGCCCACCTAGGGGCCGGTTGCTACGCTGAGTTGCTACTCAAAGTGCCCATTTGCACAAATGGACTATGGGGAAATCATTTGTGCACAAGGCCAAAGCACATAATCAACACTGTAATAAAACAGACAGGCACACACATGCACATGCACACACACACACACACACACTTTTGTGTTTTACTGAGGAGTTATAACTGGGTCATGTCAAGAGGGTAAAAGATGGGGGAAGTCAAAGGAGTTCAGTTACTGGTAAAGAACACGTTATAGGTTAACAGTAACAGAAATTGTGCGGTTAATGCAATGGCGAGCAGTGATGTTATGAATCACTGATACTGGGAGACGGTGATGTTATGAGTCAGTGCAGATCACAAAACGATTCACAATACAGTCGTTATGACCGTCAGTGGTGCTGAGAATTACTAATGCTTAGGGTCAGTGACTGAGACGATTGCTGATTATTGTATAATGAATAATGCTACAGTCTGGTGGCTCCTTAAGATGAACAAGACGTTTGGTGAAAGGTAGGTGGTGTTGAGAGTGTGTGATCTTGATTTACAACAGTAATAACAGTGTTCAGTGGGCCTTAGAGTCAGAGTGAAGCTGTTCTTCAATGGTTATCAGTGTAACTGATGCTCAGTATAAGGGACAGTAGCCTAGTGTAATGGTTAAAGTTAGGTAGTTTAATGATAAAGGTTTGGTAGTGCAATGGTTAAGGTTTGGTAGTGCAATGGTGAGGTTAAGGACAGCTGTGTGGGTGAGCATTACTGTTGGTCAGTGTTGGTTGACACTGTTATTAATGGTCAGTGCTGGTTAATGTTGCTGGCGACCATAATGGTTTCATTGTTCATTGAGTCTCATTACTGATTCACTTCATTACAATACAATTCATTCTGTTTAATTTTCAATTCTATTTCATGCATTTATATGGTGCCATTAACAATGAATATCGTCTCAGGGCACTTCACAGAACCTGAATCCATTTGAACTTAGTAGAAGGACACAAAGACAATGTGTGATGGTCAATTTTGCCAAAATGGTGAAAATGGGGGTTGGCATGTAACCAGCAGTTAGAACTGAGAGTTGTTGGAACTGCTACTACTACTACTACTGCTACTACTACTACTATTATTTACATTTCTATAGCACTTTTCAAGACACCCAAAGCTTATTCAAGGGGAAGGGGGACCTCACTAACCACCACCATTGTGTAGCAGCCACCTGGATGATTCACGGCAGCCATGATGCACCAGAACACTCACCACACACCAGCCAGAGGTAGAAAATGAGGGACTGAACTGATTGCCAGTAGTGTTGTTCATGATCACTGGGAATCTATTGTTTGTTGTGTTGCATTGATGATTTAGTTCAACACAATTTATTTAAATTTTCAGTTCTGTATATGATTGCAGTGTATGACATTATTATTTCTGTTGATATAGCCGTAACAACATAAATGTCCTCTTGGGACACTCCAGGACCTTTACTCCTTGTGGATCCCTCAGAGATAAGAGTTGAAGAGTATTGCTGATAGTTACCATTACGGTTAGTCAGCTGTCTTGTTTTTATAAGTAACCATAGTAGCAGCTGAATATAATATTGTTTTTCTTAAAAAATAAAAATAAAATAATTATATATATTATAGATATATATCCAGCAGTGTTCAGTCAGGTGAGTTTAAGACAGACAGCGTCGCTGAGACTTAGATGGAGACCTATAAATATTTATCCCACTCGCTGCCCTGATTAGGGGGAAAGGCAAGGTAGGGCTGCACTGCTGTATCCATCTTTTATGCCTTTTCTCTCCAATGCCTCTTCTCTGTACCAAAACCTCTCTGTGCAGTGCACCCCCACCCTCTCTCTCTTTCTCTATCATTATTTTACAGAATCAAATGTATAGTAATTCACCATCAAGTAGCTGTTTTTTTCAGGAACCACAACATTTCACCATACTGCCCCCTAATTTGAAATTTTGACATAATGGTTTAAAAACAATTCAGTTCCCTGTATGAGTCTTGTTTACACCATTTTCCACTTGCATATCCCAGTTCTGGGCTGTCAATGTGATGTTGTGTTAGCATCAAAGGGTGTACACAGACACACAGGAGTGGGAGGAGAGGGTAGACCCCCTCCACCCGACGAACTCTCACTAAAAAATTACAGCCCAAACCAACGACCCAAGCCCACCCTCACAGCTGTACACAGATGGAGTCTGTCACACTCACTCCCTTTGGTCTCCTACACACACAGCCCCCCTTTCTCTCTATCTCACAAACTCAAACACACACACAGACACACACATAGAGGGACTCACCAATAAACACAGAGACACTCACTGATGAACACACACACACACACACACAAACTCAATCATACACATAACCTCTCTCTCTCACTCACTTTCTCTCTCCCTCCTTCTACACCCACACCCAGTGCTAATGTGTTTATGTGTTAGTGTGTTGTGTGTGTGTGTGTAGAGGGGGGCAGCTATGTTTAAAACATAAACTCCATGCACAATTTATGATGATGCAGGTTGCCTCTGACAGCGCATGGGTTATTAGCCTCTGGCCCCCAGGCCGAGCTCCCAGAATCCTTTGCTGTACGGGACAAATCTGAGCCCCACATTCATGCATGTAAATGTATTGAAGGGGGGGGCAGAGTATGCATGTGTGTGTCTGTGTGTGTGTGTGTGTGTGTGCATGTGTGTGCGTGCGTGTATGTGTGTGTGTGTGTGTGTGTGTGTGTGTGTGTGTGAAGAAGGACAAAGGAGGGTCAAATATTGCAAGAAAGTGCTGAATATTGTGCATGGTTTATGCTAATTGCTGCCAGCACAGGCTAGTGCTGTCAGACAAAGAGGATGGCACATGCCCCCACTGTAAACCTGAGGCTTTGTGACACAGTAACTGACAAACACATGCATCACAGTAACAAAGAAGGGTCTTAATGTGTCGTGCAGCCACGTTTCATGCCTTTCATATAATCAGCAAGATGAATGAGATTACTCCTTAACCATGACAAAAATACCCCATTCACTGTGAAATCATAATTATGAGAATGAGGTCACGTTTATTTCCATAGTTTCTGCAATTAGTTTGTATGTGTGTGTTTGGGATGGATGCAGGGTAACACTGGCAGAGAATGATGTTGCATTGAAATTCAGCCGTAAAGTAGACATGACAGTAAGGTCAGAGTTTAGCTGGAGGAGGGTCAGCTATTCAGTGTTGAAGGTCAGAATTCATCAGATAAGACAAGAAGGCATTCTATTACCATGTGTGTATTTCATCCACAAATAGCAGTGGTTGTGTGTGTGTGTATGTGTGTGCGTGCGTATTTTGCGCCACAGTAATTAAATAAATGTTTCTCTTTATTTGGGTTGTTTTGTATTCATTAGAATATGCCATTGGATAATCACTGCTGCTATGGTGATGCAGAAATTGTGCCAACGTCATGCAATTGTGAATTTTGGACTGGATGTTGCCTTCTTGGTGAGGATGCTATAGCGAGAGGAACAAAAGAGTCACAAAAATAGTATAAGATTTGTTACTGTGCATATTCAAATGATCAGCTCCTGTGTTTGTGTAGTCGTAAAAGGCCCCATATGTTTTTGTGTCTGGATCATGAAAAATTAATTATCTGAGTAGTTGTCTTTTTGATACACCACAGGCCCAGAGAGGGGTATATTCTGTAATATTTTTTCACATTCTACATATAGACCTATTATACTATACGCTACAAGGATCAACAATGGGTGATCATTAGGACATGGCTGCATGTAGAACAGTCTCCCTTTTTGATATCTTATAATATAGCCTAGTTATTCAACTTTTTCACACTTGTTAATTTTCACTGTCTGGTCCTTATTTCATTTTGTACTTGCTAGCAGAATCCTGAACAAAACTGACCTGCAGAGTATTGTAAAGTAACCGTCATAGTCTTGAAAGTTCTGGAAACAACTGGTATATTGTACAGTGGAGTAAGGAGTAGTTGGATACTCTGTTCTCCTCCCACAGTGGTTCCGATTAGTGTGTATCATCCATCTGGAATGCACAAGAACGACCAGTGTTAGAGCTCTGCATGCTAATTGACAGCTTGATGAAGACAAAGTAAGCGTTTGTGTGCCATCTCTCAACATGATTGGCTGGTGCAGAGGCAGACACCTGCACCCCCCCCCCAATTTCCTTAGTGCTAAGTGATGCGGGAGGTTGTTGTCATGGAAACGGCAGGAATATCTTTAGGTGGATAACATCTAAAATGATTACTTCATCTCTCTGCTGCTGCCCGCATTATAAGGGTACTGTGGCATTTAAGCACTGTTAAGAACAGCATGAGGTCAGTACTTAGCTCAGGTCTGGGTGTGAACAAACAACTTGTTCCAACTCAGTTAAAAAAAAATATCAAAGTGTATATACGGAAGTGGTAGATATATAACACGCACATTATTAGTTATAGCAAAGTCCAAGCAAAATGAATAATGATGAGGCACTGAACAAGATTTAAAAGTGAAGTTCAAGCAAAGGAAATAATGTTGCAGAAGGATCCAGTTTATATATTGATACACACAGTGCAGTGAAACATCCAACAAGAGAGCAGGGTTAGGCAAGAAAAGACAAAAATTTTGTTTGTGTTGTCAATAAATAATACAAGATGGTATACCAGGGTGCAGATTATAAAGCATTTGTGTTGAGGAGGAATGTAGAAGCAAGCTGTAGGCTACTTGAATTACAGATGAGCGCAGAAGCATCTTTTAACTATGTGTTAATCATTTATGTGCGCCAATCTAAGGGGATATGGATGGTGCGTGTATGTCAGCAGAAAGTTATTTCCATGTTTGGCACCCAGGACATTAGAAATAAAAAGCCTTGAAGCAAGCCTGTGCACTCGGTCTGCATTTACACAGAAAATATCTTGGAGCCTCTTGAGTTTTTTTTACCTCTTATTTGTTTATTATGAATGTTATTATTGTTGTTTAATGTCGTATCAGGCAAAAAAAAGATGATGAAAAATATGTGCATCAGACTATATTTTATCCTCCAAAATAACTTCACCCCAAATATTAGATGATATAAATGTATAATGATTTGGGAGAAAGCATCACATTTGAATAATTGAGACATATTAAAGTATGCTGCACACAAGATGTTTGGAGCAACCCAGATGCTACTTTAAAGGGATCCATCTCTGCTCTAGTCCCCTTTGTATTAAAAAAGGGGAAATTGTGTAATGATTAATATTTTATTTCATTTCATGTCCGCTAACCAAAATTCACAGTGCAAATTAAAGCATTTGCACCCAAAAAAGAGTTATATTAATTTTTCAGTCGGTTTAATAATTAAGACCAAAGTGTTTGGGGCTGTAAAACTCTGGCAATCTCATTTAAAATGAAGCGCAGACTCCCAGTCTTAAAGGACACTAGATATTATTCTAGTTATTCATTATTAACACATAGAGCACCCATTAGAATTCATAGACAGTCATGTGCTGGAGACATGAAACATGAAAAGTATGATCGTATGGTCCTCTCTTGGCTCCACAGTGTGCTAATAATTATGAACATATGCTAGGCAGGGTGACTTTCAGGTTAAACTCTAATATTCAGAGGCAAAGACCAGATCTGCAACAAAGGGGTACACACAGTACAAATATCTTGTCATGTATAGTGTGTGTGTGTATGTGTTTGCTGTAAGCAGGTGGTCATATTTAGAACTTTACAAGAAAAGTGCTGCAGGGATTTAAAAAAAAAAACAAAAAAAAAAACAAAAACAGAGCTTTGTTGTGGATGTGGATGCAATGATGGGTGGAGTCTTGACACAGGAGGGCTAGATAGACTGAGAAGTGTGTGTTGACTGGGGGGATATGTCCACTAACAAAGCAAACTCTAGATCCCAGACCCAGGCCCAGATCTGGCACAGATTTATACCCATCTATCAGAGATCCTCTCTAGTATTAGGCTAGCCAGACCTGCTCTGCAGTAAGCTACCATGGGGCCATCGTTTCCAGCCTGTCAGGCTCTCTCCCTGCAGGCGGCCAGGCTGATAGCCTTTATGAAAATACCATAAATTCAATCAGGGCCTGCAAATTTCATGAGCCGTCCATCTTCCTGCTGAATTTCTTAACAGTATGTCAAAACAATCTCCTCTATGACATGTGACGGTCCGAACCTTGAACTGTAGGACGGCTGGAAATCTGCTCACACCCTCAACACTACACACACACACACACACACACACACACACACACATACATACACACATTATCTCTCTTTCTCTCATACACACACATCACACACACATCCCTCTCTCTCCACCCTCCCCCATTACGCCTCACCCCACCCCTCCTCATCATCATACACATCATTTGAAATTCATATGACTAACATATGAGTGAAAAGGCAGACAGTGTGAAGGGGGTGGGTGGGGGGGGGGGGGCGGGGTTGCTTGACAAACAAAAAAACTCATTTCTCCTGCCCTGGATCGCCTCTCAAAATTGTCACTGTAATTGCCCTAATGGTGATAGGTTGGTTCATTGCAGCATTAAACTAAACATTTCCCCATATTATTGTTACTTCGGTTATTTCAGTTATTTGTGTTATTTGGGTGACTGTAATTGGTAGAATGCAAAAAAAGAAGTATGTTTATATGCTAACATATTTATGGCATTATAGTTGGGATCAATCTATTTTGGGGGAAGAAACATTACATTAGTTAATGAGAACAAGTCCTGTGCTTTCAACAAAGCTTTATTGAAAAGCATAGAACTTCGAAATGATCCAGATTTAATTAAAATTGACCACATCTATGGTGCGTAATTTGTTTGATCAATCCCCTATTAGCATTTTTCTCATTTTAAGTGCCCAAGAGGAATCCTTCAAAACTTCAAAACTACAGATTAAATGAATTACTCTTTAAAGGGAAAGGATTTCCACCATTATCTCCCTAAATAAAATAAATGGATAAGCCCAAGGAGGCCTGTCAATTTTAGGAAGAACACAAAACAAAATAGTTTTCCACTGAAATGAATAAATCCATTCAAGAATGTGCTGAAGAGAAAAGGACTAAAAAAACATTCAAATCTGTAAACTATTATTGCCAAAACACACATGCCTTACAACCAATTTCTTTCAAGGCGTAGAACCATACAAAAAAATCAATGTTTCGAAAACAACTTTTTACCACAAGCATCAAAACTCCCAACCTAGTCCATGCTCATGAGGTAGCAGAGTGTGAAAAGAGGCAGAAAAAGTGTTTGTTTGTATCATTAAAGGGGATATTAAGGGAAAAAAAGAGGATGTTGGTGTCATTAAAGGGGATAATAAAGTAACAATAGCAAGTAGCAGTTCTTTTACCTGCAATGATGTCTTAAAATGTATTCTTATGCTATGCTAGAATACAGAATACAGTGGCTATGCATGTTAAAATACTATAAAAATAAATATTGTCCATGCGCACCTGGGTTTCTTGATACTGTAATTCTGTTGATTGGGTGGATAATGACCCTTGTATATTGATCAATTAGATACCGACTAGTGCCAAACGGCATTTAATATTGATGCAGAGCGGTATAAATATAAACTCCTCCATGGTGTTGCTTTATTATCATACTTTCATTCACACTTGCATTATGCCCTCCATCCAGATCCCTTATTTGTTTCACATCTGCATTGCCGCCATGCCTAAACTCTTCGTGTTAGTATGTGGGATGCCGCTCCCTGTGTCCGTCTGGCCCCTGCCAACCCCATTTGACTGCACAGGGAGACAGGCTGGCAGTGGCAGGCTGGTTCACTCAATGCTGCAGTAGCTGCCTTTGCAATCTGCCTTGACCTGCCAAGTTTGTTTGGGAGCTGGAGCGCTCACCGCTAAAACCAATTGCCAATTGATGTGTTTACACATGGTGTATTGGGAGAGAGAAGAAAAGCCTTCACAAACCCTAAGTGTCTTAAAAATAGCATTCTGCCTCTCTACTGTATAACTGAGTCAGAAAAAGTCAAGGTCATGAATCAAGTACGCTGCATTTAACTTGAGGAAAAGATGCACCTCTCTTTCCCTTTTTTTAACGGAGGTTAAACAAGAATGGCTGCTGAGGTGAGAACACACAGGAAAAGCTGTTGAGAGAAACTGTATAGTGTTGTAAGCCACTGACAAACTAAACGGTTCTGCAGGCACAGAGCAGTTGCAAGGAGAGGCTTTAAGGAGAGTCTGGTCACCACGGAGATACAGTAAGGGGAAGAGTGGTGGTCAAGGAGAGGCTGCCTGGAGACAAGGAGCAACAGGAAAGAAAGGGCAATCGAGAAGACACAAGGTGGTTATGAGCAGACATACACCAACAACATATCTACTGTTTGAACAAACCAAAATGTTTTCTCCAAGATGTGAAATGCCGGGCATTGCATCATTCAGAAACCAACCACGCTGTACAGCGAGAGCCAGATAAACAACCTAATAAACGAATCATTGATTTATAGTTTATCATATGCATGGGTTTTTGTAATTATAGCTCTCTTGGCAGTCACACAAATGCTGAATGTCCTTAATTTTACCCAAGGGGTGGCTCGTGGCGGTGGACCCAGCAATCTGGAGTCTATTTCTTTGCTATATTTTCAGGTCAGACTAGTCTACAGTGGCAGGCCATCTGTTGTTGTATTATAACATACCCCTTTTCACGGGTAAGGTTTTGAGATACATAAAGAAAAAAAAAAGACCTCACGCAAAACCTTGAAAAAATAGCCTGTGTGTTGATCTATCTATCTATCTATCAGTTTTTATCTATCAACACTTTTCTATTATAGGCTATCTCTCTCAATGCACACATATGTAAATGCATTGCATATCAATTTGGGGAAAATTTAAGTTTGTCCCTTATTAGGAGTTCTTAGGGTAATGAAGCACATGAAAGAACAGTGTTGTGCAAACACTGCAGTCAAGAAGGAATTCAGTGACAGGATGGTACTACTCAGTGCTACCATATGGGCTCTAGTGCTACTGTAGTAAATGCTGCCCCTAGTGGATGTAAGACACACATATGTCCTTGTTTGGGGCCCTTTGACTTCTAGAAAGAGAGGAGAGGATGCGCACTCAGAATGAGGTGCTGGCTTGGCAAAGTGGAAAACTTATTAATAGCAGCAAACAATGTGTGTGGCCACTAAAACTTTTTAAACCTTTGTGTGTGGCTATTACTGATTTTTAGCCCTTTACCTCCTGAAAATGACTAAAGGACAATAATGACAAAAGGACATTATGTAAAGGTAGTATTTACATTTACATAGAGTTACACAAAAAACATAAGTGCTTCCATTGCCACACAGGATGCCAGTCAGCGACCAGAAAATGGTAGTGACAAAATGTAGCCATGTCTAGTAACACCAGTGAATTGCAGTCAGAAGAAAGTGTACATTTATAGCCTGCAGCAAAGGTAAATACACAGTTTCCTTACTGCAGATGCAATGACCGGATGTGTCCAGAGTGAAGTAAAGGAATCCATGATCAATACGACTGGTGAAACTGAACTATTTAATTTTGATTTAATTCTGCAACCATTGCAATGCTGGATTAGAAACATTCCCCCGTCAAAAGTGTCCAGACTGCCTTCATGAAGTGATTCTGTCAAACAGACCACAAGAGACATGCCCGATATTTAAGACGCACATTAGACATTTTCATTTCCAGCCATACAAGTGAGATACACATGCTCTTACTGGTACATATGCTCCCTTGGCCATATAGCTATTAGCTCCTGGCTCAGCTGCTGGCTCCAGAACTAAAGCTGTACACAGTACAGTATCTCGCAACATGACTTTCCAGGGAGAGACTAATCATTTTGAGTTGTACTATAAACTGACTTTGCGTTCCAGCATACAAGCCTAAGCAGCTGTTTAAACCTTCAACCAACACAGTTGACGTCTAATATTTTCTAACGGATGCTGTATTTGTCCTGGGCAAGTTTCTCCAGTTTCTGCACAATCCCAAGCCCTCCTGTTGTCATGAGAAGCTTTTCTCTCCTCTCAAAACTCTCCCACCACAGCATGCGTTTTCTCTAGCCCTCCTGAGGCACTCAGTGGAAGTGGGGGAGTGGTTTCTATTTCCTCTTACTGTAACATGCTGACCTCATAACTGCTGTGTGCTGTCTCAGGAGGAGGACGGGTCATTTTTGGTCAGTGCTGTCATGGTGTCTTAGATTTTTTTTTCTGTGTGTATAGTTGGAGTAAGCAGATATGGTTGAAATCTGTGTGTATTTATAACAGCTGGTGGACTCACAGAAAGGTAATGTTTTCATGAGTGTAGGCTGTGGCCTGTTTCTTCCCATTTCAGGGTAAAACTGGATTTTCATGTGTATTATTTAGACATATTTACACAAGTCTCAGGTATCCAGAAAGGACTTGTTTTCTTTTCTAATCTGTTGTGGTTTCAACATTTTGGTTTGATTCAAAGCTTTGAGAATATTATATTTGTGAGTTTATAGGATCTATTTTTTTTACTGGACCTGTATATTTTCCCATGGATATATATTAAATCTAAATAAAAACAAGGGCTATTTCCTCAAGGAATCTTTGGATTTCATCAAGCTCATGGATTTTGCTCAGTGAGTTCCAATAATTCCCCTTCCTGTGGTTTTCTACTATATTCACTCTCAGTCAGCTCAGTATTTATTTTGAACAACGTATACCACAGGGTCGCAGCAAGACTACCACAGTGAGTGTAGAACTAGGTACAGACGATCTTAGTGGTTGTTGGAAACAGATTCTGCATGAAAATACTCCATAGTGACTACTCCAAAGAAGAAATACAGGCCTGTCTCACTCGTAATCTACCTCAGATGAAATTTTACATTAAATGTCCATCAATGTTAGGCTATATTACATTGGCCTTGCATGGAATATGAAATGGTGTGCAACACACACGGGTATGGGGGACATGTATTTTCATCAGTATGTTTATTACAAGGAACATAAAACAATACATCCACTGAAGAGCATGATGATATTGTTTCACATACCATCTGATGTTATATGGGACACTATAGTGGTCATATTCCAAAAACCACCTCTTAAAGTACAGGAAACCAAATCTGTCTATAAACAGTTATATACAAAGATATTTTTATGCTGTTGCACGGCTCCCCCTGCAGGCTGCAATGACTACTGAGAGACCTAAAGAAATATTGGTATAATGGTGCAGGCCCAATAAGAGTTATCGTGTAGCCATTCTGCCACAATTTATGCAATGAACAGCAAGGCCTTCTAAAAAAACAAAACTGAAAAAACATACCGTGAAGATTATCTATCTACTCACTCAAAAAGACCACGCTTTCATGAATAAACTACAGTTTATCATACTTTTATCAGAATTTATCAGACTGACAATTTTGAAATTAATTCTAAACAGCTTGAGACAATCATTTTACAAAGGACAAAATACTATTTTTCCGAATGTATCACAGGAGCTTCAAAGAAACCTTGAGAAACGTCACCTGGATAGACCGCTCTGACTGAAAGGATCAAATTGCGCCTTCTAGCGGCGCATGAACGCACTCTTGTGGAAAACACTATTCAAAGGCTGACATTGTGCATTCAACATGAAAAACGGTAGCGTTGGTTTAGCTAAAATGAATGAGAAAAACGACAACACTAGTTAACAGTAGATACCTTATACCCATTCACTGTCGGACTATTCATTCAACACTGAGTGAAACTGACACAAGAATACAATATTAACACAGACTAGTGGTGGCGCAACAGATTTGAGGCTAATTTCATGCTCGTCATTCATAATTTGTATATGCACCACTTTCTCCAGGCACCATAATAACATAATCACCTAATTAACGTCGTCATTAAAATAAAGTAAAATAGAGCCAAAAGCAACGTAACTTTACATAAGGATCTTAACTCCTCCATCATAGCCACACAGTCTTTGTTTAAAATATTATGTGACTATTCGATGTGTTCATAATTACAGCAGTTAGGAAAATGCAATAGAAATTCCATAAAGGCCCATAATGTGTTCCTTTTTCCACAGGATTGAAACGAACAAAGTTTCATTTTGTTTCTACTGCAAAGTAGAAGTTCTACCACCTCTTCATTTTTTCCCACAAATAGCCGTAAAATCTGTAGATCCTTGCCACAATATTACTCTTTAAGAAAGTTCACTTAAGAATTTCACCTCTGGTGACAGGGACAGGGACAGGGTCTATGTTTTGAGTGATAGGGAGCCCCTTGTTATTGTTTCACAGTGAGACAACTTCATTAAAATGTGACATTTTCTAAACCCTTACCTACGAGGCAATACTCTCAAATCTGAGAATTCTGAGTCTGCAAAGATTCTGGTCACGACCTGGGTAAGCAGGACAGACAGGTTCTCACTATCGATATAAACATCTGTCTCCTTGTGAACATGAGCATGCCAAATAAAAATAAATAAATAAGATGTCATGGCAGGGGTTGGGGGTGGGGTTCTACAGTGAAAGGTGTCTTACACACATCTGAAGTGTGCAGGACCTTGAACTTGTTCAACTTCATGTCTATGGGATACACACTAATTTATACATACTTATCATGTATAAGTGTGCATAATTAGTGCACTATACCATCTTTGATTTTGACACACAAAAACAAACAAACCCAAACTCACACAGCATACAATATTCCCGCACAATTTGAACTTACCACCCTTCTGATCCCCTAACCACAGGCCCCAGATTAGTGAGACCGTAGGTAAAATCATAATTACTGGCCATTCATATTTTGTCCTAGGAATTAAATTTGTGTATATGCTGCAAAGTATACCGGACACCGGAAAATTGAATTTTACAGTGACAGGACCACATCTAAACTTCCGGCATCCCTGTATGGAAGTAAGAACTTTGTACAGTCAATGAACATGATGTCACTGACTAAGAATGTCATGCATTAACCTGGAATGCACTAATGCCTGTCACTACCCTGATGTGCAGTGTTGTGTGAATAATGTCAAGTCTCACCTTGATACTTTGAGACTAAAAACAGGGCCATTCAGCACAAATATGAGCATTTCCCATTTTTATCACAACTGTAAATGTCGCTGTTACAAAATAAACAAACAAAACAAACAAACAGTAAATAAAGAATTTAGTGCAGTAGACCTTTCAACTTGAAACCTAGAAGGTCGTGTTTAAAAAAAACAGAGGTAAGTAAGACAACAAACACAAACATTGAGGCTATCTACACACCCAGCAGTTGTTCTCCCTAAGTTTTCCTGAAAAGCCTTGGAATGACAGTGGCATTACTTGGTCGACAATCAAACTTTCAAAAGACAGCCATCCAAAAGTCCTCATAAGTTTCATTGTTTTCAGGGTGGATACCATTGTTGCAGGCGAGATCCAGCAGGTGCTTGTCTCTTGAGGCACAAATGATTGAGACTGTGGCAAATGAAAAGCTTAATGGTCGTTGTACACACCCAAGAAAGAAGGGAAGACAGTTATGTAAATGATGGTTTCATTCATGAAATCTGGGCTCACAGTTTTCACCTGTTACCTGTTGTTGCACAGATAATGGATAAATGTGACCACTGTCTGAAAAATACTAGGCTAAATTATGAAAAATACTAGACAAAATTTTGCGTACTTACTTAAAATACAGGATTGGGACGTTAAGAGTTTAGTTGTGTTCAAAGTGTCAGTTTTGATTATTGTTCATGGGAGATTTCAAATTTCAACAGTATGGAAATTCATTACGCCGTCGATATAGACTGGAATCATGCAGGACCACATTCCTCTCATAATTTCTTGCTGTGTTCGAAACGACAACCAATGAGAAGAGTTTCGGTTATGTACCGGAAGCCGAAAAGTTCACACCCTCTGGGAGGAGACACCTGCGGAGGCGACAATAAAGTTAGACACATCAGCAGCAGGTGAGTCATTCATTCAAGTGGGGCGAAGCAGGAAAGGAGAAGAACGAGACTGGGAGGCTGAAGAGAACCAAATTCAAGGTAGGTTGGAAACGTTTTCTTTTGGCCTGTTATTTTGCGTCATTTTCACCGATTCAGCCTACCACTAGGTCTGCGTTTAGCTGAATGCTTATTTTGTTGGAGGGCTCTCTCTTGATATCTAAGGATAGTCAAAGTTGCCCCTCTTGGTTGGTTGTGATTAATTATTAAATAATTTTAAAATGATTTTTGTTAGTTTAATGAGACTGAAAAGTTACCGTGTTAGCTGAAGTGTTTTGGTGCGAAAATGCTTTAGGCCTATGTAACGTTGCAAATTCTTAATTTACATTTAGTCACCGGGGCCCGTGCTTTAGACCTGTCAGGGGAACGGCAGTCTTTGGCTAGAAGCCGATGTGAACTCTTCCGTTTCATTTTATTTTCCACAGAAATCAAAGAATCGTAATGGCTTCCAATTCCTCCTTGACCTACCAAGCCGTCCTTATGTACGATGACTGGCTCAAAGAAGCAGGTGGGTCTTTGTCTTACTGTAGTCTATTTACTGTCCTTTAGAATTTTCTCATGGCTTAACGTTGGTAGGTTTTTAATCGGTTTGTAATTGAAGGCTTATCAACATTTCTGCTTTTTCTCTTTAAGATCCACGAGTTGGAGACTGGCTGCTGATGTCCTCTCCAGTCCCTCAGACGATCATCATTGCATCTTACATCTATTTCGTCACGACTTTGGGTCCGAGGTTAATGGAGAACCGCAAGCCTTTTGACCTCAAGAAACCCATGATCGCTTACAACTTCAGCATAGTTGCTCTCTCCCTGTACATGATCTATGAGGTTTGTCATAGGTGTCAATCAAATACTTTTCCCTATTTAAAAAATATCTTGTTTTCTAGTGGTTATTGGTTGTTTGACTTGTATTTTTCCCCCCACTCCAGTTTCTGATGTCTGGTTGGGCAAATGGATATTCTTATCGGTGTGACATTGTTGACTACTCAAATTCTCCAATAGCACTTCGGGTAAGAGATTTTGGTAATTCGTTGACTCTGGAAATTAGATTTAAAAGTGTAAGCAGGGACTGAATTTGTTTAAGGTGTGTTAAATGTTGTGTGTTTTAATCCTGCCCTTTCTTCCTCACCTGTAGATGGCACGGACCTGCTGGCTCTACTACTTCTCTAAGTTTATTGAGATGCTCGACACCGTAAGTGTTTATTGGATTTATCCATTTTTGCAACTATACCATGCATCTGCGGTTGTTCACTCAGTGTTATGAATTGCTCTCACTCTTCCCTTTGTGAAGTCCAAGATATCCGAGTTGAACTTTTGACTTCTGTTAAGACAATATGTATTTTATTCTACCACAGATCTTCTTTGTGCTTCGGAAAAAGAACAGCCAGGTCTCCTTTCTTCATGTCTACCATCACTCAATCATGCCTTTCACATGGTGGTTTGGCGTCAAGTTTGCTGCAGGTACAGTTTCAGGCATTTTAACTATTCATACTTGCATACATACATTCAACACAACGTCACTTTACTTTGATAATTTATTTGACTAACCTGTTCAGTTAGTGGTGTTGGAGCACTGAGCACTTGTCGTGTGTACCTGATGTTGTGTCCTCAGATGGAATGAAGCATTTTTTTTTCCCCAGGTGGTCTTGGAACCTTCCATGCCCTAGTGAACTGCGCTGTGCACGTCATCATGTACTCCTACTATGCCCTTGCAGCCCTGGGACCGGCCTATCAGAAGTACCTGTGGTGGAAGAAGTACATGACCACTATTCAGTTGGTATGTCCACTTTAACAATTTATGACATTTCAGTAGCTATTTAGAAATGCAGAAGTAGAAGTAAAGTGCTGGTTTGAACTTGTGTCTAATTTGTCTTGTCTTTTACAGATTCAGTTTGTCATGGTGACTGCACACATTGGCCAGTTCTTCCTCATGAAAGACTGCCCCTACCAGTTCCCTGTGTTCCTGTATGTCATTGGCCTGTATGGATTGATTTTTCTGGTGCTATTCCTCAACTTCTACTACCACGCCTACACCAAGGGCAAGCGGTTGCCAAAGGTCCTTGCACAAAACGGGAGTGTCCAGCAAAAGAAGGAGCAGTGAAGACTTGACTTGGCACAGTGTACCTCCCTGGATTTTTCCAGATTTCTATTTTGGTTTTCCTTTGACCATTTCATCATGTGTTCATCAAGTTGCTGCCAGTGTGTTAAATTTGTTGCGGAGTACCATCAGTCAGTATGTTTAAAGACTTAATACAAGTATGTTCAAATATTTATTTTTCACACCATTCTGACTCGACAGAAGAATGTCGTCATGAGGAGGGTAGGAAGGGTTTGTGTGGGTGGGTAAGGAATAATGGAGCATAGAACTGAACCGCCCCTTAAAATCACATTTGGATTTTTCTTTTTGGTGGGGACTAATGATGTTTTAATGTTATTCTAGAAGTACTTAATTTGGTTAAAAAAAGATTGGATATGAAGAGTTTTATTATTACAACATGCTTTGACTGAGTGACATTATGAAGGTGGCATGCATTGTAATATTTCTTCTCGAGGGGAGATGAATGTGAGTGCTATTCTAGTGCTGTCATGAAAGCAGCTAAAGCCTGATGAACTGCACCTGGCTCACAGACCTGAGGGGACACTTCAGCTGTTGCCTAGAGGATGGATGTGACTCATAGTGTGATTCTACTTGAGATATTTATTTGTTTGTTTATGTATGTGGTATTAGTGTTTTAAATGATTTTCTTCATTGTGACTGCTCACAGGTTTTTTTTGTTTTGTTTTTTTGTTACTCTAGGGATTCTATTCTCAATGAAGGAGTGTTTTCATGGTTTTCTTTGTGAAATGTCTTATGATGCCGAGCTAAAGAACAAATGTTAGATTTTTTGAAAGATGTGTTGCATGTGATTTTTATAAGAAAATAAATTATTTGCCCTTTACATAAATCGAATTATATTTTGTCTTTCTTGGTTTAAAAACATGCAGAAAATGACCGATCAGTAGGCTATGCTATGCCATGGTAGAATTCCATGCGCCAGGACCATTTATGGTCATGTCATGTGACTCCAGCGTACTCCAATCATTTTGCCAAGATGTTGTGTACCAAGTTTTCAAACCTTCAGCTCTGGAAGCTGGTGTGACTGGTTGTTTTTAACTCGTGTAGAAGACTATCCTCGGTTTATCTATGCAGTAACCCATTATTTGAAAATATGAACTAGGTTGAACGTATATGGCTCCTTTTGGACACTGATCCTGTTTTGAAATGGAGGGGAAAATAATCGGACCGGGACCCTACAGGGCTACAAAGTTGGTAAGATGTTTATCGCTTGCTCGACAACACCGTTGGGAAGGTCTAAGAGAATGTAAAATGCAACTGATCTTTATAACCGATATACGGTATGTGTGCCTTTTTGGCAACCATGAAGCATGCTGAATGATTTCTCCCCATCCCTGTAATTCACTGAAGTATCATGTGCCTTTTTCAGTGGAATGAAACAATCAGGCTCTTTCGGGGGGGGATGCCTTTACGGCGACACTGGCTACATTTTCGTAGTTATGACAACAGCTTCACCGGCTCAGAGGGTATCGATTGGCTCCACGAGCTACTGAAGCGAAACCACAACTTTGGACCCGAAGTCACTCGCTACCAAACTCTTCAGCTCTTGAGGAAATTTCTGAAAAACCACGTAATTGAGGACGTGAAGGGTCGGTTTGGCAAAGAGGACTTTGAGGACAATGGGCTCTTGTACAGGTGATTAGAACTATTTTGTAGCATTTCACAACTGCTGTCGGTGTTCAGACAGGATACCCATAGGCTTTTGCCCATTTTGCTTTCTAACACGTTATTGTAACAATGAATCGACTCATTTCACGCGTTGCTCTGATTCAGCGGAGCCAGGGCCATAGAGATCGCTACCGCTCTGAACGGAGCCTACTTTCATTTGCTACGTTGTTTGTACTGTTAGTACAGTCATTACCGTTGTGGCATTTAGGGTATATGAACTTGATTCTATGGCTTGAAATGTAATAGGTTTACGACATTCCAAACACATCTTCATTAGGCATAATTGTCACGGTCCCGGTTGCCTGAAATCCTGACATTTAGATAAACGGTCATATCTTACAATCACATACAGTGTAAACGTACAGTGTCGACAACACCCGCTTTGCTGTTTCTATTTTCCCTGTTATGTTTAAGTGATAATACATGCAATGATTATGTGTATATATACATTTTCCTAGATATATTATGTGGATCTGGCAGTAGTTAATACTTCGGTGTTAACTCCATATTAAATTATTTTGTCTCTTTCTGAGGTCAGGTTTCCCCCAGAGTCCCCTCTTAAGCCAGTGCCCCAGAGGCCAAGACAGACTGACAGCTTGACCCTGCCCAGATTGCCTCGCTGGGATGATTATGGGGAGGTTCCATCGCAGGGAAGCGTCCCTTTGAAGCCTCTTGTCCTGGTGAGAAAGCATATCAAACTTCCCCCTTTTTTTTGCATCTCACATTGCAAGTTGCCAATGTCTGGATAACATTAAGGTCTGAGTGACTGTTATAGCTGCATTGCAAAATTAATTATGGAAAGAAGATGATGTTTTTGTTTTTGAATGTAATACTGAGAACTTAATTCTTTAACAGCATGGAATTACCATTTCATACACATCTCTGATGTGATTGTATCACTAGAATGCAAACTTTATGATGGTTATGTCCTACAGAATTCAGAGACCTGGAATAAAAGGCACAGCATTGCTATTGGAGAGGTACATGAATGCAAGCTCATCAGAAGGAGAGAGATCACAGCAAAACACCTGGACCAGATCTGGAGGGCGATGACTCTCACTGAGTAAGTGTATACCAGCAAGCCAAAGGTCCTGTGCAAAAGTAAAGCTGTGGCCTACTGGTAAGGGGATCAGACTTTGAATCAAAGTGTGGCCCCCAAAGCAAAGGAAATATGTAGGTGGGAGAAGTGGTTGAACATCACTCTCCCATGTCCACATGCACATGCCTTTGACTTCCTCAGGCATCACAGCAATGGTTACCCATGGCTCTGGGTTAGTGTGTGTCATTTACTGTGTGCTGTGTGCTCACTATGTGTGTGTTGCTAATCACGAATGGGTACAATGCTGAACATGAATTTCCCTCAGAAATCAGGGTGGTACAAATACTCTATGTTATGTCTAAGTGTTGATGCTTGTTAACAACCTCAGTGGTTAAGTCTAATCTATCTGCTGCCAGGTTACAGCGTGTGCTGGGGCTGCAGGCATTGGAAGGTGTGTTGGACTCCAAGCATATCAGGCCCAAGCACATAATTCACAACGTCTACTGTGTCAACAAGCAGGGCATTGTGGTCCTAAAAAGCAAAGCAGGTGATTGAACTCTCAGTATGTTAGTTTACAGTGAGTATTTTAGATGACATGGTTTAGACAGTACAAGTTTTCACATGCCTTTATGTGGCCTCATGGGTTGGGGAATCCAGTCGTGCACTTTTATCTGACTTATTGCTGATGTCATGCCAAAACAAACTTTCTCTTCAAACAAATCTGGCATTTCTAGGCTGTTTTCGTTCAATTGGCTTCCAAGTGGTTCTCAGCACTTTGTTTTATTGCTAATGTCTTATTTGTTTTATCAAACAGATGACCTTCCACACTGGGTGTTGTCCGCTATGAAGTGCTTAGCAAACTGTAAGTATGGTGGCATTCATGCAAATGTATGCTGCATTAAGCATATGCAAGCAAGACGCTAACAAGCTTGTGTATTAGCCTACTACATTATCCTGTGATCACTTCCTGTTTTGCTGTTTGGCAAGGGCCCAATGGTTGTGATGGAAGGCAGCCCATGTACCCAGGCTTTGAGAGGGACGTCTTCAGGACAGTGGCCGAATACTTTCAGCGTCTCAAGGAGCCTCTCCTGACTTTCCAGTTGTATGAGGTGTTTGTCAACATTCTTGGTGAGTTAGTGTCAAAATGCAGCACGTAGTTGTTGTGTGGATTAAGTTTGTTTTTAAGATGAGATAATACTTCATTCATCACACAGCAGAGACAATTGCAGACAGCAGCAAAGAGAACAGAACAAGAGATCAAGCTTAAATGTAGACTGGTGTGTGTGTGTGTGTGTTAAAGGTTCTTGTCCTTGGGAACCACCTCAAAAAAGGCAATATCAGGCAGAAAAGAAAAGAATAATAATGTTTACAGAAATAGTGGACCATTTCAATTATTGGCTGTTCCCATGGGTTTTCCTCTATAACATTCCATATGGCTGTTTGATGTGATGGAAATCAAACATTCAGGCATCGTTTTTGTTTTACCATTGAAACGGTCTACAGGGCGTTGAATCTCTCATGCTCAGGTCCTAATAAAGAGCACATTAGTAAACTGAGACTTTTTAATTTACTCATCAGATAGATGGTCAGATGTGATCCTGTTGTTTGGGTCTCTTTCGCACAAACCCTCTGAGGTGTATATATTTAGCTGTATGTGTCTGTATATGACAATGTGTCTGTTTAGCCCTTTAAAGAGACTTGTACATAGATTCACAATGGATTTGTGCATGTAGGTGCGCCAATAGACAGATTTGTGCATGTAGGTGTGTTATGTAACGAGCATGGTTACATGACTTGATTTTGAGCCACATCTGACTCATCAATGCCTATGTGGAATATGTGGATGTTTAACAGTGCCATTGTGTCTGTGTCTGTGTGTGTGTGTGTGTGTGTTTGTTTCTGTCCTTAGGCCTGCTCCAGAAGCAGGAGGTGGCATCTGAGGCGTTGCAGGTTTGTTGTGTGCTGCTGCCCCCTGCCAGCCGTCGCAAACTGCAACTCCTGCTGCGCCTCATGGCCCGTGTATGCCATAACCCCACCCTGCCGCCACTCAACAACGCCATTGCAACACGCACGCTGGTACATGCTCCTGTATCTGATAGTCTCATGCATCTAGATTTCTGCGTGTCTTACTCACACACTAAAAATTCATACCCCACTTTTATAGTCATTACAAATGTAATGTAGTAGCAACATTACACAATATTTACCCAAGTTTGCATTTAGTTTATCAAAACTGCTTGTGTTTAGCATATCTACAGTTAAAGAACTGTGATAAGAGAGCTTATGGTTGACTGTGTGTCATGTGTGCAGATGGTTCAGACCTTTTCCCGTTGCATCCTGTCCTCATCTGATGAAGTGGATCTGGATGAGCTGCTGGCCACCAAGCTGGTGACTTTCATGATGGACAACCAGGAGGTGGTGCTGCAGGTCCCAACTGGCCTTCAGAAGTCTGTGGAGGAGCATGTTAGCCAGCTACGCAGAGTGCAGGTGAAGGGTTCATAGATCCTGTATTTCATAAATCATGCGCCTCTAGCCTCTCTGTATACACTGTAACTGTGTTCTTTACTTAGAGTCTGTACCTGTACTTCAATGTCTTGCAGCTGTTATGCTGAACATTATTGTTTACAGTTCTCAATGGCACCACATTTTGCTTTCTTTTCAACCAAGATGAATTTCCACAGTGTGTACAATAGAGTAAATACACAAATACAATTTAGTAAATAAATAAAGTTAATTAAAATTTTTTTTCATTTTAAATAATTCTTGTTAAAGTCCTGTTATCTCTGCTCTCCTCTCTGACACTGACTCTGACAGATAAAGTATGCGGGAGCAGACACAGACACATCTGTGCTCTCGCCAAGAGACCCACCGATGTTCTGCCGGCAGATCAGTCGTGAGGAGTTTGAGGAGCAGCGTGTCTCCGCCTCGAAGGATGCCATGGTGGAGCTACTGGAGGGCATCATTCAGGACAAGAACATGTCTGCCAAGGACAAGAAGAAGAAGATGAAACAGGTAATAATGACCAGGAATGAGGCAGTTTGCTAGTCAAGGGATGTGGGGTTGTTATTTTTACTGTTATTAGTTTATTATATTTCTTTTCCATATATCAATGCATCTTAGTTTTCTGTTTTACTGTAAGTTGTTGCATCTGATCTGTGTTTTATATGGTTAGGTTGGAGGTATCCTGGGCCCAGTTTTTCAAACAGATCAATCTGGAACAAAGTGATCTAGATTTGGAAATCCCTTGTTTGGGATCAGGCATTACTTTTCAAACAACTGGACTCTGATCCCAGATATACATGGAATTTTCAGTTTCCTGCATCAGTCCTACTAACTAACGCTCTATTCTTCACCTGTTCAGTTCCAGAAGTCTTACCCTGAGATCTATGCCCGGCGGTTCCCCACAGCGGAGAGCGAGGCAGCTGTGCTCCCGGAGAAGCCCTCTAAGCTGAAGCCCCAGCTAATGTTCCGCTCCCTGAAGAAACCCTTCCAGCAGCCCTTCCAGAGAAGCTGGAGTTTCAGGGCCTGAAAGAGAGAGATCCTCAGCAGACACCAGGGACATCATAGCAGCAGGTTACATTCTGCACTACATCACACACGGCAGTGTGATTACCTGCATTGTTAAATGTCTAGGCTATGACTTATTCATAGATGCCATTTCATCATTTTCAACACTCTTTAGTGATTCGCAAATAACAAAGGGCTGGTCTTTATTTCTTTGTCTCAGTATTGGACTATTTCAGACTTGATGTGGTGTGTATTTTTTGTTGAGGACAACTTAATTAATCTGTACACATATCAACAAGGTGTGTTTGTCAATATTTATGTTATGGATATTTTTGTGTGTGTATCTTGTTTGTTTTTCTATGGGTGCTGTTTGTGGCCTTCAGTGTGCATGTAAAATATGTGTCAAACAAAAACTACATACCATAATGATAAATTTCATTTACTTTAGGAAACTTTTGAAAGAGCATCAAGCATCAGGTTAGACTTTTCAATGCAACATTGGAGGTTTGGGGTGCAAATGTGCATGTGCTTGGCTCAAGTGTAGATTAAGTGATTGTATCAGGTGATAAGAGCGTGGAGAGTGATGGTACACATAAATATCATATGTTATGGTATACACATATCAAGAACCTTAACGTTGGTCCATAAATATCTGCTTCAAATTGTGGAAATGCTTGGATTGGACATTTTTATGGGAAAAAACAACATATTTTGTCAATTGTCATAACAAAACATTTCAGGTTGTGTAAGGAACATTTTCAGACCTTCTGTAAGGGAATGAGCTTGTACTCTTTGTGAGAGACTGAACAACATTTTAAATGGGTGCATTTTAATGGTTTAACTTGAAAAATTACTGTAACAGACTAAATCAACACTGGAAGAACTGTGAGGCTAGGAACTTAAGTACTGGAGGTGAAATAGCTGTATAATGAAAATTAAGCTTAATGATAATGTGTGCATTGCATACTGAGGACGACATACTACTAATGCTGACAAGTAAATGGCAGTTTAGCATATCGTCCAATCCTGTGTTAGCCTGGCCGTGCCTTCCTAGCACTTCCGCTTGATTATCATCTCCCTACAGTGCTAGTCTGGATTTGAGCTATTGAGCTTGTTGTCTCCGGAGGCATTTTAACTTGTCCAATTAGTGAACAGAAGTAGGCATTTTGAATGCAGAGCTAGAATGCTATCAGTCAGGGGCTGATCCAATCTTTTTAAACTTAAACATTCCAAGCAAGCAATCAAATCACTACCAGACCCTCTGTACAAAACGAAAGTGTAGAACAAGGGTCTGGTTTTATTACCAGGCTAATCTTGTATAGAATGTTAAGATATGAATGCTTCTCTGTGTTTTTTACATATTGTCTGCACAGCTAGGACTTTATGGAGCATACTGGTGTAGATTATAAAATTACCTGGATGGTAGACCAACTCCTCTCACAGGTTGAGGGGGTTGTGTTTTATTGCCTGAAACAGGTCTCGGAAAGAGGCTTCAAATTTACATTTATTACAATATTTTTTCATGTTTCTAAGGCAGCTATTTATCAGACATTCCACAGATGGTACTCCTCATGACATACCTGGTAAACTAACCATATTTTTATTGTAGCACTGGTAGTTCCACATTATCTTTTTATTTCCATTGCATGTTTTAATGAAATAGAAACTAATAGGACAGTGTTTTAGCAAAGCCTAATTTCTTCCCATTTGTGATTTCTTTGAGTGTATACTCACATTTTGAAAAGTGTTTGAAAATTTGAAATGAGAAATGAATAGAAAATGTGAATTTTAATTAGGGATGCATATTGTTTATCAGTTCAATGGCAGAAAAGAAAATGTAATTATTCAACCGTATTTGGTTTACTTTGCATTAGATAAGGTTCAGTAGAAACACTCACACACTTGTATTAATGAGTTTTGTTTGAGTGAGTGAATGCTTCATCAAGGAGGAAACTGAGGAAGGGAGTAGTTGTTTAGTATTTTTACATCTCAGCAATTAAGAGGCTATCAGTGAATGCCTGTATAAATGCCAAGCCAATATCAACAAGTGTATTTTAATTAACCATGTTTGTATATCTAAATGCTGGAACACTTAACTGTTACATTTGCACTGAACTGTTTGCTGGAATAAAATCTTTTTTTCAAAAAAAGAGTTAAGGGTTTTTTGTTAACCAGAGATAAGCAAAAGGGCCTTCATGTAGAATATAATCAAAGTATGTGTGAATTATTGTTTACGTTTATGCATTTAGCAGACACTTTTATCCAAAGCGACTTACAACTCATCAACTATCAATGTTCAGGGCCAGTCTCCCCTAGAGCAACTTAGGGTTAAGTGCCTTGCTCAAGGGCACAATGGTGGCAGCTGGGATGCGGACCCACAACATTTCAGGCTATTTGCTCGCTAGCCAGGTTCCTTAACCACTACACTACCACCGCCCATATTATTGTATTAATATATGGCTATGAAAATGTTGGCACATAATTTGGGGCTTACATTGAAAGGAGGGGCAAGAGGTGTTTATAGAGGGATGATTTCACGTTTGTGAAACAAGTTTGTTCAAAGCAACTTGCATTATACCTTAGTCCCCCCCCCCCCACCACACACACCTAAGATGGGCCAAGAGAAATTAGCAAGTTGTTTTGTGACTGTTTAAAATAGGGCACTCATATCAGTAGAGTAGCTAGTATCAGTACAGTTCTTAGTGTTCATGCACCAAGCACATTGTGCTTGAATTCAGATGTGGGGGAAAATGGTTCAAGATTTGAAAATAAATATAATTGCATCAAGGGTTCCTGAACTTCCCCTTAGATATGTTTACAACTGAAACCAGGTGAAAGCAAAGATCCCCATGCCCCAGGTCCCAAATGCCCAACATGAAGTTGATTTGCTGGTTCTCACATCCTTTCACAAGCGCACAGACCACCAACTTCCAAAATCTCAAAGGGCTAGATTACACACAGCTACAAGAAATGACAACAGTTGCCAACAAATTTAGATAAGGTTTATTTCTTAAAATGGCTACTTGTAGGGCTTTGCGTCAGTGTCAATGACATGCACTTCACCACTGGACACCAAGACGGCTGCTTCGGCAGCTTCCTTTTCAGAAACATCTCTCTCTGCAACATAAAGGAAAATATTAAAACAGATGTTCATGAGAGAGAGATGTGTATTAAACTACTACAGTATGCTAGTGTGAACACACTGAAACTGCTGTTAATCACCCATCATTCCTAACTATCCATTAATTCTAGTTCACCAAACCAGTGAGTAGTTTATTTAACAATTTAGTGCCAAGTTCAATGGGTATTTCAAGCATGTGGCATCATTACAGGTCAACAATTCGTCTCCTAGCAAGTAGTAGGAGTTCTATAGCTTCAATAGCAAAACAGTAAGTCATGTAGGTTCATGTGGTTTACCGCTGACTGAATTATCAATTATTTGTCTATTATTTAGCAAGACATGATCACTGAATTGGGTGTAGAGAAGTGACTCACTTTGCCTGTGGCATGCACGTTCACAGGGGTCGATGGCTGAGGGATAGCACACTGCTGTGCTGCAGTGAATGAACAGCTACAGAAGGCAAGGGTTGTAGAAGTAGTTTGTAGTAGTAGTAGTAGTAGTGTGTTTATGTAAACATTCTTTATTTTGCACACTGTAGGCACAGATGCCATTTGATTCCCATTATATTAATCTTACCAAAAAAGTAGTAAGAGAGAATTATGCCTACATGATCAAAAACAAACAAAATGTACCTTCTCTTTCAGTGGAAGCAGAGAGTGACCATCCACAAACGTAAACATTTTGACAGCAAAGCGCTTGTAGTGAGTAGGATACTGAAGCTCAGGGCTGGCCACTGGAAGCAATCTGGTCTGGTAATGATCCTCATCATTAGGACATCTGAGGAAAGCACATCAGATTGAGCCTAGTAAGAACAACCTACAAATTATTGAATTCATTTTTTTAATGAAATTTACTGGACTGAAAAGGCAGTCATAATCTGAAACTGGTGTATACATGGATTTTTGGCTTGACACTCCCAGACTGGCATCACAGTTATGAATTATAAATTGTGGGATTTTTTCCCCAAAGGATATGGGCATGCTTTACAAACCCATTGATCAGCAAGTCCCACTGGGGCTGACTGAGAGGGTTTGGGCTTGAGGTAGCCCAACAGTCTCTCAGCTGGAGGACGATGTTGGGGTCAGTCCTCTCCAACACACGAACCTCCACATACACAGGGTGCCTGAGGACTTTGGTGATTGGGTAATCTGCCTCTGTGTAGTAGGAAGTGTAAGCTTCCTCATCTGCAGATTCAAGGAAAGTTTTAGAACTTCAAATCACTAGAGTTCCAGACCAGATAGGACAGTAGCGCCGCGGCGCCCCCCCCCACACACCTTGAATATTAAGCCTTCAGTCTTACCTTCCACACATCCCTTTACAGAGCACTGTCCACTGGCCAGCCTGAGCTCCACCCTGAGGGGCCCTGGAACAACCACAGATTCTGGGCCAGAAACTTGGTTCACCTCCACAACCAGAGCCTCCACAGCCACCCTAGAGTACCTGCACTGAAACAGGAGTCTGCAACAAAGGGAGGGCAACATGTTCCTTTAAGTCACACAGAAAAAGAGTCCAAGCATAAAGAAACTAGTTTGCATCCAGGCAGGTACTTTTCAAGAGAAATCACCAGGAGAAAGGCCACTTATCCCTACTAGGGTACATCTACCTCAAAGAAAGCATGCCTGACACACACACACACACGGAACTTGAGGGAGACTCACTCATAGCTGCTATCCCTTGTGACTGAACCTCGAGGTCCAGTAGCAACTTCGTAAGATGACGACATGTGATTCTCATAAACAAGATAGCCATCTTCTTCCTGTAAGATGTGAAGCAAAGCAATTAAACGAGTGAGAAACACAAGTTAGTCAAATTCAGAGAAGGGAAGACACAAATGGTCAGTAGCTTGTAGATTTTACACATACAATAATGTCTTACTATTAAATGGTTAGTTAATTTGCTTCTCAGGGTAACAGCTAATTTGCTTCACAACTTTACTTCCTGAACACAGGCATAACATACCCACCGTTACAGTGGTGCCACAAGCACTGACAGGAAACTGGAAGATGACATATGCTGCAGTGGAATCAATAGGGGCACAGACTGCTTCTTCTCCCTCCTGCAGGGTAATGGAGTCCAGGCTCAGCTGGGGAACTGTCGCAGCCCTAGCCACAACCACAATGAACTGTCCATCCTTGGTACACTGAACAGTCACTTGACGGGGAAGACAACTCTTGATTGGTCAAATTGTTTGATTCAAGGGGAAACCAAAGCCCAGTGTGTTGGATGACAAAATTCATGAACTAGGCTACATTACAGCTTGATTTCAAGGCAGAATGTTGCATCACCACTTCCCAGACCCTAATAATTTGTCTCTTACCTGCTTTTCCATAGAAACACTGTCCTTCCCCAAAACAGCAGTTGATGGCTTCACACTCAGCTGCAGTGACATTAGGGTTTCCACAAGGCACCCTTTCAACACTCTCCACTGCACACTCACGGGACATGGGCTCAGCCTTTGACTGCTGTGTTACATGCTTCTGCAGTGCTATTTGTGGAATCTGACCTGACTGGGACTGTGGGTCCAGTGAGACATAGGCAGCTCCAACAGAGCACACAATTAGCCAAAGCAGCAAAACTGCTCCAAAACCAACACTTCCGCTGCTCCCCCAGCTAACCATGACTCCCACATTGGATACCACCTGCTACTGGAGAAGAGACCTTAAATGTGCTTGTGTTAAAGACACGCCTCCTCCATTAAAGCGCAAGTCTTCCAGCCGAAGTTAATCAGAGACAACTGCTGGTGTACTGGCTGACATTTTCATCAATCAATCATAGTTGCTTCCAACTGAAATCTCACTGAACAGCTGGAGTCAATCTAGTCTGTCTTTGAAAACTCTTAATATCTTAAAACATGACACAATGAAACCATATATGACTTTTTACATAAATGTAATACTTGTCATAGATTGATTGGTTTATGTTGTTACCACTATGTCTCTGGGGTTGGTGACATATCTTGCTGATACAAAACAAATACCACAAATTTCCATACTGCTTTTATTTTTCCCTTCCAAATACAACTGTAAATTCCAAGTGCTTTATGTGATATTGTGACTTGATCAGATGGGACCTAAGGGGAAAAAGTATACTAAGCATGCCTTGGAGTATTAAATAAACAAACAAAACTGACAAATTATAAAATCCATAGAGCCTGAGGCAATTCCACCCATGCACTTCACTTCACAACTTTCACAGATGTGGGTAGTCATTGGTGTAAATATATCAGGGGCATTGTTGGACAATCATAGCAAAGACTTCTGTTGGCCTCTATAGGCTTCTCTGGGAAGTGTTATTTCCATTGTATAATCATTATGGAGATTGTCACGACAAAAGATCACTTACAAGGTGCAGGCGCTACTTCCATAAATACGTCATCAGATGTTATTTCAGGAATGACAGTCGTGAAACCACCCAAAGTATTTGTAAATAACACCTGGTATAAGAAAAATGGGATGACTGCTCTAGAGCTTAACAAATATGATGGTTGACAGACAGACCATGTTAATAAAAAAAAAAACAGAAGAAAGCTAAAGTAAAAAAGCTAAAGAAAATTCTCATCCTTCCACAGTTAAGGCCAAAAAATATCAATAAATCTTCAAAGTATTTATTTCCCAAGTGAGTTACTATCTTTATTGAGTCTTTCCCACCCCAGCCTTTGAGTGCATGGACAGGACAGGACAACTCATCAAAGCCAACAGTTCCTGAGTGGGCTGTGAAGAGACACAAATGTGGTGTATTGTAGGAATCAACTCCAGTTGCCTCCTCAACCCTGGTGACAAACAGGATTCTCCGTCCCTTTGTGTGTTTTCTGAGACGTGGTCAGTCTAAGTTTCTGGCTAGGGCTAGCACGCTCTAAAGGGGAGGAGATTGAGATGCACCACTCTCTTTCTGGACTGTGTTGTCTAGTGATGCTGAGTCCGAGGCCTCAGTTGATCGCACCGCTAAACTCTGGTTCTGCTTAGCAAGGCTGCTGTAGATCGTCATAGCCTGGGGAATAGGAGGGAAAGAGGAGGGGAAAACAAGAGAGAAAGAATGAACAAAAATAAAAAAAAGAGGAAAAATTACAGATTAATTCAGGAGACACAACCATGCAGACACTGTGTTCCCTCATCAGTGACTGACACTTGCGAGAGGCGTGAGCCAGGATTATGAGAGCTTACTCCTACGAAAGAGTACCATTAGATGTGCAGGTATAGAAAATGATAGATGGGTGGGTGAGGGAGTGTATGCTGTTATTACCTGTGTGACCATGCCAGTGACATCACCAGTGTTTGAGGGCAGGAGGATGGTGTTGGACTCTTTGGCCAGATTGGAGAAGGCTGAGACATACTGCTCAGCCACGGTGAAGGAGGCTGCTGCATTTCCATTCTGGAGGAGAAAGAAGAAACAAAATCAGTTTTGACGCTGAAGAAGACGCTGAGCCTCGAAACGTTAGTCGTTTGCACCCAATAAAAATAAACTCATAGGGAAAACTGAGTGCTCTGGTGTTTTCCTGGGTTCAGTTGACTAAAGTGGCCCAGGACTTGTTGCTGAAGCACAATCCATAATTTAATACAGCAGAATCCCCATAATAACATCAATACAGTCTAGTACGGTAGGACACAGACCGGAATTTATGGACAAGGTCATTTTCCTATTCGATACCCATCAATGACATCTGGCTGTCAAACTGGATTAATATTGATTTATGAACTCAGGGACAAAAATCCAAAAGGAACACATTTCAGCAACTGATCTGTAAAATGCAATGCTGATATACACTTTTGTTTGTATCAACAACCAAGCTGCCATTTCAAATATATTTTTAACATATATATATATATATATATATATATATATATATATATATATATATATATAAATAAAACACATCCATTTCTGGGTAAACAGCAGCCAGGCTAGCGCTGCCTAATGCTTCAACTAAATATCATATTTTGTTACAGCAAAGACAGGGATGTCTCCTCGCTGGCTAATCAGTGAACAGAGGGTCTGGCTTGCCCAATATTCACAGGAAGTATCTGCCCACAAGCGATCACCAATTGAGGGATCTCAGATGCTTTGCACAAAGTGAAAGCGTTTGATATACCAGGCTAGGTGAAGAGGTCAAAAGACCAAGACACAATACTACATTTACTACTGAGGTGAGATGAAATACTATATTAAACATGCACAACTAAATGCATGCAACAAAATGAATTACATCATTCAGGGTGACCACTACGTGAAGAGTATGATTGTTTCTAGTGCTACCTGTTGTGTGAGGGCTTCAGACAGCATCCTGATGGCTCTGGACTTGGCTTCTGCTTTAGCTAGTACAGCATTGGCTTCACCTGGTTTATACAACAAAGAGATAAGGAGTTCTGCACACTTGATGTCTTTGAAATTAACCCTGCTAACATATTAATGACTCGGTTATTTTTTTATATCGCCACAAATGCTTTTGGCAAAATATTTGCAAAAGACTGTTAAGAAATTAAAGATGCAAAGGTGGTGTCTTGTCTGTTTTTGTAGTTAAATGTCCTGAGATGTCGGGGTGTAGAAGTGGTGGTGTGCTATCTGTGTCTTCATTATACGGCTCTCCAGATGCTGCAGGAGGTTCCATTCACTTTGAATGGAACCTTCAAATTCACCTCTGCATATCATTCCAGGAGTAGAGATCATTCATTTATCACAATGAAACCTGATAGTGAAAGATGATCTGCTGCATTCTACAGAATGTTTAAGCTCAAGTTGCGTTGCAAACTATTTGTTTATCCGTGGAAGTCATGAAACGGTAACAAAAAAGAAGTTTCTGTAAAGTTCTCTCGTCAATTTGGCAATTAGCCATATAATAAGCGAGATAATGTATTGTCCGCCGATCATCATAGGAAAATATTTCCCTTCAGGATGAAACAAGACCCGCATTCACGTTGGGGTCCAGTTTGTCACGTCGGGAAATATTTTCCTATAATGACCGGCGGACAATACATTATCCCTTATGTATTTAGAGGGCTGGAGGTGTAGAGGTGGTGGTGTTCTATCTGTGCATTTAGCTGTCCAGTGCTGTAAAGGAGGTAGTGTGCTATCTGGGTCTGTATTTAGATGTGTAGAGGTGGTCAAGAGGGTTCCTCTACCAGCAGCTCTGTTGATTTGCTCGGCCTTCTCGGCCTCAGAAGCCAGGATCTGTGCCTGCTTCCGCCCCTCGGCCACATTGATGGCTGCTTCTCTATGTCCCTCAGACTCCAGCACAGTAGCTCTCTTCTTCCGCTCAGCTTCCACCTAACACGCGCATACACACATACACACACAATGGTAAAGGAAGGGACTTCATGAGCAAGTACCTTGAATATTTGAGGCCTAGGTTAATCCAGGACAGTACTGTTTTTGCTAAACATGGTCAAAAAGAACATGGACAAAGCCTTCTAAACTGGAACTTCCCTTATAGGATCAAAAGTATCTGCATTAAAATACCTGACTAGACTATATCTAGTTGACATAAGTTCAAATGTGTAAAATCAGTAAGGCAGCCAGTAGAGGTAGAGCAGAGAGTCACTTTGTCACATTTACCTGCAGCTGCATGGAGTCTTTGACTCGCTGAGGGACGTGGATATCCTTGATCTCGTATCGCAGGCAGCGGATACCCCACTCGTCAGACGCCTGGTTGATAGAGTGGACGATGTTGGAATTCAAGGACTCTCTTTCCTATGGAATGTGAGAGAAGAAAAACAACAATAATTTGGCTGCACTAACAAATCACATTTTTGACCAATTTAAGCGACTTACAAACACTGTTAATCCAGTGAATCCAGCAAATCAAAGGTAGCTCAATGTTAGCAGTAATACACCTAAACAAACAGGCGTTCACTAATCACTAATGCAGTGATGGAGGGAAATCCTAAGGATGACAAACGTACCCTGAATACTTTGTCTAGGGTCAACTTTCCCAACTCTGATCTCATGGTTGTCTGTGCCAGCTGGGTGACTGCGTACTCTGGGTCCTCCACACCATAGCTGGCCTAGAAAGAGACATAAAACAGGAGTCTCAATTAGAAATGCCAGGTTAAAGCTGTTGTGCTAGCCAGGACTCTCTAGTTTTCAAGTCATCTTGGAGGGACTGCTTTGGTCATCTATATTATTTATGCAATAACAGAAGCCTGCCTATACTAGATGCTGTGAGTAATCGATAGGCTGGCTCACTTTCAAATTCATTTTAGGCCAGTCTGGGGAAAAAAGACCCTGATTTTATCTTCTAATTCTTATCTTCTATGTACATGTTCTGCATTCATCTTGAAATGCACCACTAACATTGCAGTAGTTATAGCTGCAATTTAAGGAAGTTCTCTGCTACCAAATGCATTGGGCCAGATAGGGTCAGAGCGGACCGCATTATATTAAGGTCTAATAGCTCAAAGTTGGAGAGATAATGCAGTCATTTGCTGTTATTTCAAAACAATAATACTTAAGAATAGCTTTATGTGCGGATAAACACATTCTATCATTCAATTCTGTACGTTTATCTTGTTATACAGGGCTCTTTCACAATTACAAAAAGACGTTTGTGTGGCCATATTGTTGACATACCGTTGCTGCTGCAGCTATTCTTGCGGTTCAGTCTTCCCTCTTTGTAAACTACGATTAGCTTAATCAAAGTGTTTCAATCGGCTCTATAAAGCAGACACACTTCACACATAGGCTACATAGTTTTACTGACCAGTGACCATAACAAAATAAATCACCTTTCAAACATTACCTTCCCTAAAACTAACATACACTTTGGCTACATAGTCGAACTTCAAGGCGAAAAGCTAGCATGATGAAAGGCATGTGCGGCATAACAGCATGCGAGAACCCGAAATGTGTGTCCACTCAATGCGTGAGACTTGAGAGCCATGGTGCTAGGCAATGGTGTGTATATTTCTACAATGTTATTTTCCTAGACAAAAGCCAAGTGTTCATGTACATGAACCATATGTACTGTTATGGACATGAGATTTCAGGCGACATATTAATACCTCATCACAAGAGAAACTCAACCATACTGTTTTTTTTTTATCGAGAGAGGGTTTTGTGAGAAAAACTTTACGCTTCATGCTTCATCAATGTGTGGCCTTAAACTTAAACGTGCGGCACACCCTCTCCTTTAAAACAGGGGATCGCATACTTTATTGGACTGGGGACCCCTCATGGAGCAGAAACAATTCCAAGGAGCCTTCATAATCGCAACACAAATTAAATTATGCAGGCTTACATTCTTTTGTTCTGTTAAATGCCCCTTGGGGGTCCCCATACCCCAGTTTGACAACCAATGCTTTAAATACATACCTTAAAGGGGTCCAATATCCTGAGGTACAAAACTCCATCTATCTGTAGAGTAACATTATCTGAAATAGAAATCACACTCTAGTTAACACCATGAATGTGCTTTATAGATAACTTGGTCACCAAAAGGTAAAGAGAGCTCTTTTCACCTAGTGAGACAGCAGACTGTTCTGGCACGTCAATGACAATCTCTTTCAAGCTCTGTACATATCGGACTCTATCCAGGATAGGAATTAAGAAGTTTAACCCCTGCAGAAATAAAAGAGGTGAATTAGGGATAAACACTTCTATCCCTCCGTAGAATATAAATATTGAAGATAAGCAGCAGTGGAACACAAGGGTATGGGTATGTGGGGGGAGAAGATGGAGGAGATGGAGACTGTGATAATAAAAGCAAGAGAAGGAGAGAAAGTTAGAGGAGGGTAGAGAGAGAGAGAGAGAGAGAGAGAGAGAGAGAAAGAAAGAGATGACAGATGAACTCAAAGAAAAGAGAGTGAAAGAGCAAGAAGTGTGTGTGAGTGTCCTAGTGACATCAAACACCTAGTCAACCAATTAACTATTTAACCAATAGTTAACCAATTAACTCAACTTTACCACATAAGTTCTTAGCACCAGTATAATGAGTTCAACAAATTGCATATCTCACTAATCACATACAATCTGATCGAATCTGCACAGGAAGGGTCAAAATCCAAATCTTACTGGCTCTAAGATCCTGTGGAAGCGGCCCATCCTCTCAACCACCCATGCTTCCTGCTGAGGGACAAACAACACCACAGTGTTCATGGGCAAACTGGAGGCCCACCGCTGCTGCGCTGGAGTCCACAGTCCTGGCACACTCCTTCCAGAGTGCTCCAAAGAGAACACAAAGACCAGGTCAGGTTTCTCGTTAGCTTATCCAGTCCTTGGATGCATGCATGCATGTTAATACATCTCCTTTGTATTATTGTCTGTGTTATTGGCATTTTTTGTTTTTAGTTCTGTTTTTACAGCTTACTGGCAGTGTTCTGGTTTTTCAGTTCAGTTTCTCATTAGAAACCACAATGCACAAGGTTCCACGACTAAAGCAACAGAATATCACTAACCCAAACAGACCAGAGAACCACAGACAACATATGACAACCTGCCCCACAATTGTCACGTTAGTTAGTTTACGGTTTCAAGACGCACAGGACGTTACTAGCCTTAACTACGTGAAAAAGTTAACCAGCGATTTAGTTAGTTAGTTAGTTACTTTGCTATTTTATCAATGTCATTAGGAACATCAAAATGTAATCATTAACTTCGAAGTTCCCATTAAAACATCATCCATCCAGTAAGAATTGATACGGCAGAGAATTGTCACTACAATTGGTGGCAGCTAACGTTCACGTTACTGATGTTAACCGGCTAGCATGGTCTCCAAGGACTGTAACGCCCAACAAACGTCCTTTCTTACCTTCAAAAGAGCACCTCCGCCTCGCAAAATTGTTCTAATCATGCTCAAAACGATATTTCTTCAACAAAACTGACAGAATGAATGGTCCCCCTCCACCTTCTCTTACAAACGTGACCCTCGACTGGTCCGGAAGTCAGTTACAACACATTCTGAAATGTCCGTCGCTGAAACACCTCCCCTAGATAGAGAGAAACAAGGTCTCAAAATGCAAACGTTTCTGATTTATTCCATGTCAAGTTTGAAGTTCAAGATGTGTTGTCTTGTGATGGCTTCTTGGGAATATTGTTTAAAACGTATTGATAACTATTATCCACAACATGTAGCCAAAGCCTAAAATGCATTAGTCTAATCCGATGGACATGTTCTAAGACATATAATGCAGAAGTTACATGCCTATTAGCATTATTTCAGTTTTAATATGCAATGTAGCAAAAGATGGTTAGGTTAGCACTTAGCAGTATATTGGCCAGCAGTACACAACATTCTGTGACCATCAAAGTAGTCTAATAGGCTATCAAAAAGTTTTTTTCGGCGCACTATCTGACCACTGGGTGTCGCTTTGGTTCACAAAATTGTAGCGAGTGATGCCAGATGTGATTGGCAAATAATTTAAAGTTCTGATTTGACTTGTAAAAGTAAGGTCGAGGCATTGTGCTATGTTTAGTCTGCATTTGCGACTAGAATTTGCTTCATCTTTCAGCGTAGGCCTAATATCATTTCTGGGCCATAGGGTTCTCCTTGCATTGATGATTCCATACAGTATCATCCCTTCTACGACATGATCCATGAAAAAGGTAATACTGTTTCTTCTATCAAATGTTTACTACGTGCAAACATGTAAAATGTCAGTTTGTTGGACATAGGCTAACCACATACACCTCTACAGATCCACAAGCAAATTGCGTAGTTTCTTCGAGTGCTTGAATGAAGAATAGTCTACCTCCAGAAAAAAATGCTGTCTTCTTGTGGCATTGAATGCATAGGCTCTATCAACTTGGCTTTGCGTCACCACCTGTTCCTTCAACCTGTTTACTCTGGGCGGGCCAGGGAGACGGTAACGCCTTATTTCTAGTCATTGGTCAGGAATTACATTATCCCGCCTTTGCAGTTCAAATTATATTCTTGTTGGATAAGACCAATGTCACTATGAGAGCCACCATCCCGCCCCTTTTAGTCTCCTTAGATACAGAAATAAAAGTGATAATGGCGAAAGGCGACACCGAAACAGTGTACTTTGACAGCCCAAGTTAGTTTTAGTGCGTCTTTTCCAAACTCGTTAAATTTAGAAAGTTGTACATTGCAGAGCAGTGCTGTCCATAATGGCCGGAATTGGACGGTGAGAAGCCGACTGGCGGACAGGATCCATCATTAATATGTCGTTTTAAATCTCAGAGGAAGACTTAACCAGGATTTTTCTCTCTAGTTTTACAGCCATGTCTCTGCTTTGTGTTAGAGGTGAGTTTTGACTACTTTGTTATAAAAGTTATGGTTAGTGTTTCATTCTAGTCTACAATTGATAACTCCTTCAGGAAGAGGTGTTTGGCTTGACAGCGGTCGAGATAGCTTACCTGAATAACTTTCTCTCTGCTGAGGTTTCCGTGCGCGATTTTACAGGTTTATGCACGTTATCTTCGGTTTTTACATTAGCAAAATGTGCGCCGGGACCTCTGACATTTCGGACAACCGTTGAGATAAACCACCAGAGGGTGGTTATTACATAATTTGTTGTGTGAACCGACCCCATCCTACCAGCTGTTTCGACCGAATAGCCTATCTCCTTAGTGCTGAATGTTCGGTACATTTCCAGGATGTGCTTGTCTGGTGTCTGCTTGTAGTGCACACCACATAATAAACTGTATGAATATGCCCCAGTAAGTATTTGCTCATCAGATGAATGTCCAATTATACGGATTAAATTAATCTAGAAGTACTTCGATTCTTTTGTTTGAACACTCCCATTGGCATTTTTCTGTCTTCAAATTTGCAATGTATTGGTTGCATGTCATTCTGTGACCAGTTACAGCTGATCTTATGTTCAGGGCCAGGGTTGTGTGTGTGTGTGTGTGTGTGTGTGTTCATCTGTGTGGTGTGAGTTTGACTATATTTCACTTAATCTGGGCACAAGACAGTGATGGATAAACTGTCTATCAGGTCAGTGATCAGGTTCTGACACATATCCAGCCCATGAGGAAAACTATGTCTCTCTCTCTCTCTCACACACACACACACACACACACACACACACACACACCACACCTGTTTGACTGAACAACATCTTTCCTCTCACATAATGTCAAACGTTGCATCAGATATCAGACGAATTTCACCAGAATTTACATCCACTTTTCTCAGGATCACAGACAATCACAAGGAGCTGTGAGAGAAATCGAAATGTTTTGGACTTTTCTGGTCATTGTACTCTAAAACATTAAGCTGTAGTAGCCAGTGAGAGCTTTTAAAGGGACTGATGTAATGGAAGCCAGAAGGTCGATAGCTGCACAGTATCGCTCCCTCCCAACACATTAAGGGACGTGCTAGAGAGGGAATATAGCACTCTAGGGGTTTAGCTCACCTGCATGCTCAACTCCCAGTCTGTGGTCCTGTGAGTTGCAGGTTTGAGGTCTGGACTGCGCAGGGCGATGCAGGTTACACTGGCATCTGTCCATGCCAGTCCTCCAAGTGCTCTACCTGCATTCCTTGGCTTGTATAATTTACTGAATGGGAGAATTCTAATGGTGGCTTTTTTTAGGATTTCAGAAAGACTGTTGCTTTCCTTCACCAAAACACGAACGTTTAAGGATATATCTGACACATTGCTCTGTTGTGTAATTATGTAGAAACATTGCTTTGTAACATATATTTCTGTGACATTTCAACATATTGCTGTAGTTATATAGGCCACATGATGTAGGTGGATCTTGGGTCTTGCCCCAGTTGGATTGTTTTCACTTTAGATTAGCTGTGTTTTGTGTTCCGCTGCTGCCGTGGTAAAGGGCTCCCGCCCTTTCCTGCTGGGAAATGTTAGTCGCTGGAGTTTTTCTAGCTGCAGGCAGTGATGTTTGACCCTGCTCAAGTCTCAATGGTTTGACCATTTCTGTGCCTCTACTGCATGCTGTCCATCAAGTAGGGCCACAGACCCACACCCTCCATCTTTTTCCTGACCCTTCAGGAGGCCAACCCTTGTGCTTTTGGTAAAACATAAGCATATACACTGTCTATACACTGTTTCAGCTTCTCTTGCATATTCCTTGTATGAACATTTTTAAATGGCTAGATTGTGTAGATTGTGTAATGGCTAGATTGTGATTAACCATCCCCCTTCTTTTCGCAATTAGATCACTGTAGTTTGCCTCCTGAACTGCCTTTTCGTCAAACCATGGTAGAGTTAGAGTAGAGGTTTGTCCTCTCTTTATGCACTACAGCAGCATATCCCTTTGTCTCCTTCACCCTACCCACTTCCTCCCTCTTTTGTATTTCTTCCACATCTTCTGTCTTTGCCCTACTGGGGAGGTGCATGTGCCCCCCCCCCCGCAGGGTTCAGAACTGAAAATGGAGAACAGTGACATGACTGGAATTATGCAACCTATGCATAACGAATCAGCAATGAAACATGACGACGCAAAACAAAGGAAATTGTGTCTATCTGGGCTCCCCAAACAAGTTAATTATTTAAACAGGCAAAGTAAAGTGCTAAATAAACAACAATAAGAAGTGCTCAGAGGTATCTGAGTGTTTAGTAATGTCTACATGTCTTGTAACTATATTAGCCAGGAGGGAGAGTGCTTTTTCTGTTCCTGTAATGCAAGACTGCAAGTCTGTGATTCAGAGCAAAGCTTAGTGATATTTGAGCTATCAAATCTCTCTATCTCTATCTGTAGCGATGAAGCAACATCTTGATTGGCTGGGACTGGTTATAATGAATCACTTTGTGTCCTTATTCACAAAACCAGGACTGTCTAGAAACATTTTGGAATAAAGTGCCCCTTGGCACAAAATTGTTTTAGCCGACCCCTATGGGGGTGGGTGGGGGGGGGTAGGGGTTAGGGGGTCATAGGCTTATAGAATCATAGGCTACTGTTTGAATGGCAAATGTGGCACTGACATATTTGGGCCTGGCAACACACACACTATACTACACTACACTACACTACACTACACTACACTGCCAGTCAGAGGCCCATGAGAAGGACCCAAAGGACAAATTAAGAATGAGGCTACATAAATATGGTGCTGTATTGAACTATTCAGTACAGCACTAGACAATGTGGTTATCCAGGAATAAGTTTTTCTCTCAGATGTACTTCCTGCTTGGCCAGTACTTTCATTTACCCTCAAGGCTTCCTTGATGCTATCACTCTCTGAAACAACACAGCAAATGTGCCAATGCCAATGTGGAGTTTTCCCTTCATCTGCATCTTGGCCTCACTTCTTTACACAGGCAATTTTTGGACACATGGCACAATGTCAATGCCATTTATTTCTACCTGTTTTTGTAAGGAGACAGAAGCTAGTCAGTCAGTTAATCTGAGTAATTGTACTTGGGTTTCTATACTCACCAGGGGGGGTATACCACGGAGCCAAGTTACTGGTTAAACTGAGTAACTTCTGGAGTAACCACTGATCTAAAAACAACATGTCACTTCACCAAACAATTGATGCTCAATGGAGGGTTCTTTTAGAGATCAGTGGTAACTCCCAAAGTTACCTGGGTTAACCAGTAACCTTGCTTAGTAGTACAGGCCCCTGTTCCAGAAAAAAGGCTAAAACTAATTCTCAAACAAACTGGAAAAGGCTGTAGTAGTTCATGCAATGTAGGACTGAAACTAGAGTTTTCAATTCATAGTTAATTATTTAATAGCGATGGACTTGTAGCAGTTTTATCACAGTCGGGTCTCAATTTCTTATCATGCACTGCTGTCATGTCCTTAAGATTGAACCCGTGCCACTGGCCAATATGAGTCACCTCCTCAATTCACTGATGTCATGGTTGTACCGCTTTATTTATTCTGGCCCATCAGAGAACTGGTCTCCATGGCGATCACAACACACACACACACACACACACACACACACACAGAGACAAAGGTGTCAGTGGTCGACATGCGTCAGCTCAGGTTTGTTTCAGGTTTGTCTCACATGTGACAGCACTCTTCTCTGTGTGTGTGTGTGTGTGTGTGTCTGTAAGAGGAAGCAAAACAGGTTGCTGATGAGCAGTTTGCTATATTGATGAGCTACGTGCACATGTAGGTAGGTAGCAAACTCTCAGTGTCGCTTCTTATGCCTTGCTGTAAAACTTGTGTGACTAACTTTTCTTCTAAGCTTTGTCTTAGTGGTCATTGATGGTTGTAAATTTCACTGAAGCCATTTCAGGCCGATTTAAAAATAGAGAGACAGAGAGATTTCAGCTGCTAGACATGGAATGAGATATGTGCATGAGAGAGGGAGAGAGCGATTGCAGTGATGGTTAAATGGAAAGAGAAAAAGAGGAAGTGATGCAGAGGTGGAAAGGGAGAGAGTGAGAGATTGTGAGGAAGAGAGACAGAGCGAAATGAAGGATGAGCTTGCAAGAGAGAGATATAAGGGGAGAGCCGAGAGATTGTAAGCGTAATCCCTCAGCCATCTGTTGCTCTGCCCGTTCAGTCAGCCCCAACAGGCTCCACCTTGCAGTCCCTCTCTCTCTCGCTCTCTCAGCCTCTCTCCTTTACTCTCTCTCTCCAATTCTTTCTCTCTCTCTCTCTCTCCATTCTTCCTTTGGTTTCTCTGTGCTTCTTGTTGGCTTGGGTCGGCCTCACAAAGCGGATAGTAAACAGCAAACACTGGCAGCAGGGCCGACTCTGGACATACAAAGATTATGATGAGGCATTGTTTAAACTTTTTTAAATATTTGCCATCATCAAACAGTTCCAACAAACACTGTTACACAAGCAGCAAGAACAAATAAATACGAGATCTGTTTAAAGAGTGGGAGTTTATTATTATGGTGGTGGTGATGATCATGCAGTACCTTAGAAAGACTTAGTCACAAGTGATTTAGTGTCTAGCAAAAGAACAGCAGTGTCACCACACAATTGCTGCATTCAACTCTGTGGCAACAGAAATGATGTCTCTGCATACACAACATACATGTTGCATACACTGACATAACATTTGCATACACACAACATACATGTTTAATAGTTGCTTCAGGATCGATCTTGCAAGGGTTTGTTGTGATGACACAGAAATTCCAGAGAAAGTCAGAAAATGCCAGATCTGGAAACCCTAGAGAGGCTGATGTATACTGGGAAGCCTGGTGTCCTTAGTTGCCCGTGCATCTCCCAGGGTGCAGACACCCTCACTGATCTTCACCTACTGGTCACCCACGTGGACCCAGTGATAGATCAGTGGTGATCTGGGCCTTAAGGTCTGTGGACTTGTGAGCTAAGCTGCTGAGCTGTCAAACCAAGTCACAAGCTGTGTGTGTGTGTGTGTGTGTGTGTGTGTGTGTGTGTGTGTTTGTGTGTTTTTCGGCACGAGTCTGTGTGTGTGAGCATGAGTTTGCGTGTTACCGTAGGTTTGTGTGTATGTGTGTGTGAGCATGACTGGGTGTGTATGAGTTTGAGTCTATGTGTGTTTGTATGTGTGTGTAAAAGAGAAGTGGTCAATGGCTTTTCCAGAGGAGTAGTAGTAAGTGCGATAGACAGTCCTTTTATTTAAAAGGCCTGCGCAATGTTTACTCTCCACTGAATGCCTCTAGTGCTGGGGAAACCTGTGTGTTTGTTATGGGCTTATTCTCGTACTAATGTAGGTCAGCGCAGTTTGAGGTGACAGTGGCCCTGAGTAGAAATGCCAGACAGTGCTCTATAGTAGTCTCTTGGGGCCAGAAATGACTTAATGAAAGGACACATCTGGGGATAAACCAAGGGGATAAAGGCTTCCTCTCTAAAACCTGCCTACCTCCAAATTTTATTTCATTTACCCACTTTCAGACCACAATTTTTAAATCAGCATATTGCTATAAAACTAGCAAGCTAGCTACCGAAAAGACATGCAGCACCTTGCAAACACAAGCCAGAAGCATGCTAGCCGGTTTGTTTAGGTGATATAGTCAGTAGTATCATGATATGAGGGTTTTCTTTCAACTTGGCTGTGTGACAGTGAGTGTGTTTTCTGTCAGTCCTAGGCAGTGAGTTTTTGAGTTGTAAGGAATGGTAATGACCATATACCATCAAAATGGATTTAAGGATGCAAAAATGTACCGTAAAATGAGCTGTAGGATGTGTAGGATGGCTTTCTTTGAACCATTTCTGTCTAGAAGTTACACCTGCATATCAAGGTACTGATATGTTGAAGTGGTTGGGAAAACACATTTGACAAACGACAAGTCATGAGCCACTGACATTGTGATAATACCTATTAAGTTGGTCTAGGAATGGCAGTGAGCTTTAAGCCTTATACTTAATACTTAATAAGTCTTTTTGATGGATATCTGACCGTTCCAACACTTTCACAAATCTGTTGAGACATTTGGTTTTGTTCACGGAAGCCTGGCACTACACCCATGCATACAGTTTCTTTATTTGCAGGGTAGTTGTGACCTTTTGTTTAATTAGAAATACCGCTCTAACTTTGTTGAACAAAAAGCATGTTGAAATGTAATTCTTCAGGCACTTCAAATGTAATTTTTCAGGCAGTATATAGAAGCAGACAAGTCAGTATAAAATGAGGATGCTATAGAATGCAGATATGTTGTCCTGCCGGCTTCTAGGTGCCAGAGCCTTTGTGTCCAGATAATTAGTTCTATGCTTTGATAAGCATTGACTTCCATCAAGATGACTGGTGGTCAATGGGCCATACTGTGGCATTTCTATGCATAGAGGAAACCGAGGTTGTGCCTGGTCAGTCATTCAGTCACACTGCTGGTCTTAATGACTCTCAGGCCTCGTTCAGCTCACTCTGGGACACCTGAGAAGTCACGTCCCTGCTACGATAGCAAGTGACTCTGGAAGGAATGCTAATTCGGCAAAGATATGAGTGTTCTGGGTGAGGTCATGGACAGATCATGAACAGATCTGGGTTAAAAATCATAACCAATTTAGGGACTATTTGTTGTAGTTGTAGTTGTGAGTATAGTTGTTGGATTTGTGCCATTTTGTTATATCCTCGTTATATATCTTGGCACTGAATTATTTTACAGGGTGAGATAACCAGCAGACCTGCCTCGCAAACATCAACAACTGCTCAGTTCATACTGATATTGATTGTGATGACTGATGTATTTTGGAAGGATACACCATCAGAGACACTTATGCACACATCATGCTGTAAAACCTGTTCTTGCATATTTCTGAATGGAGCCGTGTTCTGTGTTATATATACAGATGTTTTAACTCAAAATATTAAAACATATGGTGTAACCCTGTAAATAGTAGTTTTTATACTTTATACTAAGGATAGATGCCTGAAGGCCTGGATGCCTGTTATCCAGCCACAGTCATTTTCTCTCGCTCATATGACACAACCCCCCCCCCACCCCCCCCACCAAAGTCGGGTGATGGCTTCACTGCCTTAGTCACCTAATCTGGCTCAACATCACTCAGCAGCAGTGATCTCCTCAAACACCCAGAGCATGCTGTCCAGTGCAGACATTTGGTTTTAGCTACATGCGCGTGCGCACACACACACACACACATACACACACACACACATGTCTGACTTTATTTCTTACACATACACATACAGTACACACACACTCACCCACTTGTTGACACGTACACATTATGTACAGAATGCTTGTACATTCATAATCACGTATACACACACACACTTGTATTTGCTTGTGAGGCCTGGGAGAACTGTATAATTATACGTAATCCTCAAGCGTGTCTGTATTGCTTGTCTAAAGCCAATGACGTAAACACTGCATCTTGTCACTGATCATTGCTTTGAGGCTGCTGTGTTGTGTTGTTGTTGTTGGCTGTAATCTGCGCAAAATTAAGTCTCAGTCACAAGAAAATTAAATGCCATGCACAGGAAGGAAATGCCTCATGTAGTGATGTGGCATTGGCATTCATGCGTCCATATATCAGGAGTAGCTAGTTCAAGTACTTGTCATGCAAATGCAAAATTGTTTTTTCAGTGTTTGCCTTTCATGACAGAACCATTGCTCCATTGCAGAAACTTTAGCCTGTGAGAAAGCACATTGTGACAATACAAAACTTAGTGCTTGGTGACAAGACCATAATTGTGGTTATTTAAGTAGTCAATGATTTTGAAAGTGTCATCCATTGTCTAAACTTAAAAAATAGTTTAACAAATAGATGTGTCTTCAGCACATACGGTATATCAGGTAATATAACAGAGATATCACCTGTGGTTATTGCACAGGCAGTAGGAATAAATGGCAGGATTAACATTTTCTAAAGCCAGAGATGTCAGTTATTCGACCATGCTGTTTTCATAATTATTGGACGGCATAATCAGGATAAATCGATTACTTCGATTATTTGCAGAGCCCTGCTACTTCAAGGACAAGGACATGTATTCACTTGCAAACTGTTGGCACTTTGTCAAGCTGCCTGCCAAAACAGACATAGTAGACATCATCACAAACAAACAGCACACTACAGAGCAGTGGGCCTTGACCATATACCAAATTTGTATTTCTATGGTCAACACAAACACCCACACTTACAGCAGAGACTTGGCAAATCACAACTCATTTTGGTTTCTGTTCTCTGTTTTGACGTCAGCATTGATGGCATAGACTAGGATTATGGTTGGGATGCGACTGCGAGCAGGGAATACTGGTCGGAGTGGCAGTGCAGGAGTGGATTGTGTATTAACGGATTTTACAGTGAGGGATTATGCTGGGTCAGGTGGTCCTGGAGGCATGAGGGACGATTCTGTGAGTTTTTCGGCACACCAAGTACGGAGTGCAAATGTGACGCCTCCAGTGGTACATCGGATGCCTCACAGTGGCATGAACTGTATGTTGTGTTGTTTACAAGGATTTGAGGCCATGCCATTAGTAGTGATTAGAGTGACATATAATTCACCTCCTCAGGCCTCTGGCAAGGAGCCTTCTTCTCTGGTGTGCAAACAATGCAGTGGACCTACTGATGTTAGATGGGCCCATGTAATCCAATCAATTTTAAAATCAGTAAATTTAACACATGCAAAATAAAGTCATACATCACACGTTTTACAACCACTCTCAATATATATATTTTTTCTGTCATACAACTACACTGTGAAGTACACTGTGAAGTACACCATCACGCAACTACTTCCAACACACAACTGGTGTAAATGCCACGGTTTTACCCTTTCTACTTCATTCAAAAAGAGTCATTGTTTGGGGGAGTTGGGATGGAAGCAGCTATACAATGCTAATTAATAAAAATAAGAACTAATGCATATACAATAATAAGTCATAAATTTAAAAAAAAATCCCATTATGTTGATCTGATGATGTATGAATAAGTCTGTGAGTGTTTCTTCAGATCACATGTTGCCAGTGTTGGCTCTGACATGTGGTTGGTCATAATAGTGTGTTACACAGTGTATGTCTTTCCATTTTTTTAATTAACTAAATTTAATTGAATTTAGAAAAAATTATCAGAAAATGTAGCTGGAAAGATACCTCCATGGCAATGTGGTTAATTAATGTCTAGCAGCCTGTTCCTTTTGATAGGTTTGTTAAGTACTTGCCACCGACTTACTTTTCTTTCTTTCTCTTTCAGTAAAGAAAGCTGTTCTCCATGGACGTCCAGGTAAGACCAGAGTGTTCCCCTAATTTCCCAAAGCTTTATTTAAATGAGTACTTAGAGGGAACCTGCTAGAGATAAAATGGCACTCATAAAAGCCATTGCAAGTACCTGGAATGTTAGATCTTTGTTAAGTGGGTATGGATAATTATATTAATATGAAATAGAAGTTATTTATATTTAGACCAGAAGTTATTTATATTTATTATATTATATTATATTCATTTATTTTTAATTGGATATGAACTGAAAGGCATTTCATCAAAGTTGACCAACTGCACTCAGGATACATTATATCTGCACTCAGGGTATATCTGCATTCACACCACTTATTGAGGATATGCTTAGTGTAATGAGTGTTGTATATTAATACGATAGCTGTGCTGCACAGGTGAATGCTAGTTTGGCGGAAACCTTATGAGGAAGCAATCGCATGGCAGATACTGATCATGAGAGAGAAATGAAGAAATTAAAACAGGATATTGGTTGGCATCATTGAGCTGTGAAGATATAAGGATGTGAATTTACCAGTAGTGTGGCCTAGTACTAATTTTGATCAGTTTCAAAAATCAAAAAATCAGGTTGTGTGTGTGTGTGTGTGTATTTATGCATCAAGAAAGAGTAAAGGAGATGAAGGATATGAATTCAACCAAGCCAAGGCCTTTGGTGACTTCTATTGTGTGTGTTATGCTTGATAACTTGGTTGTGGGGGAATCCGTTCCATTTGCCTCTCATGTAGGCCTGCAGCAAGCCAAAAGGCACCAGCAGCCAGGCCTACTGGGAGAATAATGGGTAATTTGGTCATTTGATTCCACACTGAGTAAATCCCAAGGCTTTGTCTCCTCCCCTCTCCCTGAAGGCGTGCCAGCTGCCCGCCCTCAAGTTGTAAGCAAGAGATCATCGTGGGTTAAGCCTTATCCCTGTGCCCTCCACCCCTTCCAAATCCCAGCTCTGTGGCCACAGCAATGCACACCTATCCCATAACCCCCCTGACTGTCATGATGGGAAGTAGTAACTATCAAACTCTGGACAGGCCTCTGATTCACTCCAACAGGTCCATTATGCAACACTTGATGCTATCTACCAAGTACCCCACATTCTTTTAACACAACAATTACATGTGATTGTGGCATTGTTTGTGTGTTTTTCTAAGAATGTTGCAGGTAGTGGCAATTGAACATGAAATTATATGCTGGTTGTACTGGTTTGGGGGTTTCGTTGTTTTAGAATGGGTGCCAAGTTCCTTTTCTCTTATGACTGAGCTTAGAGGCTGGGCCCATTATCTTGAGTTTGTATGACCTTAAGAAAATGTTTGAGATGAACATTTAAGTCATTGATTTCTGGACTAGAATGTAAACTCATATTTTCACATTCAGTAAGACTCACCAAGATATCAAAGTGCACAGAATGACAGACAACATAGTATATGTGTATCTTTGCAATATAGTCTCTATTAAGTCGTCACAAAATCCCTGGTTCTCACCGTTGGGCCCGTGCCGTGGGAGGACAGCCCAACAGATTTCTTTTGTGGGAGCTATGCAGACTCTGATTGACTGTAATTCTATTCCCAACCTGTGGAAAATCCCGCAGGGTGTAACAGAACAAGAGTGAGATCAAGTTTCCTTCTGTAAGCCACTTAGCGCAGTAACCTCATAACCCAGTGGACAGACAAAGTGAAGAAGTAAACAAAGAGCACTGGTCTCAACAGTGGTTTCGGTGATGTAAGACTTTAACTGGGGACTTATTGGTTATCAATGAAACCAATAAAACCTAAAGCAGATGTGGCTGAGCTGTTTTAGGAGAGGTTAGTTTTCATCCATTGACTTCATCAGTGGTTTCAAGTGATTGAATGATGCAGAATGGTCACTGTGACCTTGCAGGCAGCTATGTGTACATAGTTGATTTTAATAGTCTGTGCTGTTCAGACCTGCTCACCCAGAACTACCCTGCTTGTGAAGTGACAATGCTTGCATGACAATTTCAAAAGACCTCAAATATTTACATTTGACTTGTTTGTATCATGGGTGGCGAAATGTCAATAAGAAATGTGTTTACATCAGGAAATGAGTTTGTAAATCACTAGTGGTTTAGTGGTCAGTATTATTCACCAGAAGCTTCTGGAATAGGAATGTCTTACATTCCAAATGATAAGAGACGTAATTTCTAAAAGTTGAAATTAGTAGAAATTGTAAATCATTACTGTTATGCTGCTGTCAGTATTTGAAGAAATTGTTAGACAATACTAGAAATGAAAAAAACCCTTCTTTACAACCACAACTTCTTCACTTTAGGTTTAGTTGTGCATCGTCATGCAAGGCCGTTCAACAAGTATTTTAAACCTGCTAGTAGATGTACATTTGAATTTACTTGAGTCAAATTGAGGAGACACCTGTGAAAGTTGATAGACACCCAGACACCCAGACACACATGCAAAGACATTATCTTACAACTACAGTGGTGAGATCTTTTTGCCCCTTGAGACATGTTTAGCCGGGAGCTGTGCATCACGGAGATAAACGTCTTGGAAACGGACCCTTTGCAACAGCTCCACTGGCCCCTCCTTCTTTTATGACACGAACTGCCAAGAGCAAACACTTACTCCACTTGCAGCAATGACAACCTGAAGCCTTCACGCCGCACACACACACACACATACACACACACACACACACACACACACAGACACGCACACACAACCACCTTCTCTTCCACAGAGCAAACACCCAATCTCATAAGAGTGAATAGGCTTGTTGTTAGTAAGCTTTTGTTGCAGGCAGGTGGCTCTTTTGTTTAGTATTGATGTAGGCAGTGCTACTCTGTGTGAAGCAAGGCAATCATGTTTGGTTCAACTGTAGTCCTCATGCTAGTCAGACTGTGAGTGTTAACCATTCACAAACATGGCCATTATTATCGCTACACTTGTAAAAGCATTTGATGGTAATTATTATATCATAATTACCATTATTCATAATGTCATAGTAGTGAGTGAGTTGGGGTGGATGGATAGGGATTAAGTGTGGACATGTCATATGTCCTCAAACCCGATGCTTACTGAAATTAATATGTGTGTGTGTGTGTGTGTGTGTGGCTATGTGGAATGTTGAATTGTCTTGAGCACAGCCATTCTATTCACATGCATTTTATTTAAAGGTACAATAAGCAAGAATTTAGGTTAATTTACCAACTTTGTAGTCACCTTTATTGTTAAATGACTCGTTATGGGGCGAATGAAGGGTCTTTTGGCTTCCCCTATGGTCTCTTGGCAGATTTACAGCGCTCTTGGTTTCTCTCCAAACAACAAAACCAAAAGTATCTCTCATATAAGCCTTAAGAAATTGTGATTATTATATTGTCAGTCAACATAACTTCAAAAATGATCATCAGTCGTTCCTATCCTTTAGTTTCAAATCTACGTATATTGGCTAGAATTTAGGATGATGTTGGAAGTTGCAAAAAATGGCAACTGTAGGGGTAACTGTCAGTAACTGACAGACTTGCATATGGTACGTTTAATACAGTGGCCACATGTGGTAGAACATACTTGAACCAGCCTGGAGCTAGTTGGTTTGCATGCTAACTTCATTGGATCGCTGGACAGCAGGAGTATTTTTGTACTGTCTTGTTATTTCTAGGGCATTTTTGGATGTTTTCACTTAAACACATCACATAGTAGTATAGTTGGTGAGCCATTAGCTGACAGTAATTATTTGATACTGTATATGATACAGTTATGATATAATACAGTTAATGTATTGAACCTAAACAATCTATTTTACTAACCACACAAAAACTGCCACATATCTTTTACACTAGCCCCTTGTTTATCAAAGTGTGACATGTCATTTTTGTGTCTGTCTTTACTAATTCCTTTCTTTAGCATCAATAAAAATCATAAACTGAAAAAAAGAAAACAACCAAACCCAAGCAAAGTCAGTACATTGAAATGAAAATCAGATCAGATTGAGGGGACTGGAAGGGAAATGTAGCGTGGATTCAGTGTGAATCATTGCGCAAAGTCATTATGTGTAACAGACAGAGGTGGTGTTTAAAAAATCCTCATCCTCTGTAGTGGGGAAATGACAGAAAAAGTTGGAGAGCTGCTGCACTAAACAGTGTCGCTGCAGATGATGCAGTCTTTCCAGTGCTGTAAGAGTGCAGTAGCAGAGTGATGTCACCTGTGCTTTATTGTAAACAGTGATAGTAGGACAGCTGATTGATTGCTTTTTTTTTTTTTAAACAGCTAAATATTTGCATTCACCATGGTATCACTTGTGATATCACATTGTTATGATGTTGTTTTTTCAATTCAAGGACAGTGGTTTCAAGTTAAGCACTGCAGAGTGATGGCTGGACAGGATTTTAAAATGTAAAATTTAAGGCATAAGTCAACATAATCAAAGAGGTATGGAGCAATTTTACAGTACAGTTTTACAATACAGTGAATAGCAGTTATTTGGCCGAATTGGGAGTGGCTTATTTTAAAAGTTAATTTGATATAGTAAGTATAAAACTCAATACCATAAAATCACTGAAGTGTGAGTGCGTGTGTGTGTGTGTGTGTGTGTGTGTTTTTGTGTGTGTGTATGTGTATGGGGTAGAGCAACCTCTCTCATCATTTATTTATAATGGATGGGAGTCTGAATGCGGAAATGTCATGTTTTGCTTCTCTCTGCGCTTCTTCGACTGATCGAAAAAAACGCAAACAGCAGCAATAATGCATGAAGACACCTGGAATAGCCACGTGGAGAAGAGGGGAGGGAATGGGGGACTTGACAATGCATTTTTTTTGTGCAGTGAAGAAGCACACTGACACACACACACACACACACACACATACACTGAAAGAACCTCTTCAGTTCAGGAAATCTGAGTCATTGTGATAGCCCCCCCCCCCCCCACCATCCTTCACATCTCTCTCTCTCTCTCTCTCTCTCTCTCTCTCTCTCCCCATTCCTCTCACTCTCTTCCCCTCACTGATCAAGAACTGAGCCGTACTTCCTGGACATAACATTCTATTTGACGTGTGCACAGACTCTTCTTCTCTGAGTTCATTTCATTCTTATATCATCCAGATATTGGGCTTAGCCAAGACGTCACCATGTGAAGTGAACAGACTAATCGTTCAAAGTCAGAAGAAGAACACAGCCGGTGTAGGAGTATCCACGTTACATTACATACAAGAAGACAAACACTGGAGTGTGTGGATTACATTACATTACATTACAATACATTAAATTACATACAAGAACAAAAATATTGGTGTATACTCATTATGTTACAAGAACACAGGTTTCAAGTATGTAGAGTTTTGTAGAGTTTATCTGTTTTTTTTTGTTTTTTTTCCTTTCATTTCTATCGTCATCCTTCAGGAACTAGTAGGTGTAGAGGTGACATGACACAAATAACATAAATAGACATCATTCAGATTTATGAAGTGTAAGGCTCTGGGTCACCCACACAGCGGCCAAGAAGTTGCTTTGGCTGTTTAATATCAGTCGAAGATGCTACCCAAAGTGCAAAGGGTGTGCTGCTGTGTCCTGTACGCTGTTACTTAATCACGGACTTAGACATTTGCAGATGTTATACACACTGTTAGGAGAGAAGATTGACTGACCGTTTACTCAGACAGCTACTGAGGATATTGGTGTATACTCATTATGTTACAAGAACACAGGTTTCAAGTATGTAGAGTTTTGTTTATCTGATTTTTTTTTCCTTTCATTTCTATCGTCATCCTTCAGGAACTAGTAGGTGTAGAGGTGACATGACACAAATAACATAAATAGACATCATTCAGATTTATGAAGTGTAAGGCTCAGACTCAGACATTTGCAGATGTTATACACACTGTTAGGAGAGAAGATTGACTGAGACAGCTACTGAGGATTTCTTATTGGAAACTGAGTTGTTTGGAATTGGAATTGGACATTTTCCCTTATTCATGTGTGTGTGTGTATGTGTGTGTGTGTGTGTGTGTGTGTGTGTGTGAAGCCTTTGCATAGCTATGGATGATGTATTGTCTACTGGAAAACAAAAAGAAAACTTCACACAAACATCTTTAAAATTTAATTTGTCATTGTTTCGTGGCTTCTGTGAATAAACAAATAGTTTGCAATGCAACTTGAACATGAAACACTCTCCAACACAGATGATATCTTTTCACTTTCAGTGAAGTTCCATTGTGATAAGTGAATCATCGCTGCTCACAGAATGATTTGCAGATGTAAATCTGAAGCAAAAAACCCATTGCCATTGACAGAGGTCATTATGCTTTCATAGGGGTAATTTTACAGAAATAACTGACCTCTGAACATTGGAAAGGCCCATTGAAAGTGAATGGAACATCCAGCAGCATTCTGGAGAGCCGTATTATAAATGGATGTAATATACAATATTGCATCAGTCCTATTACTATTACATTAACCTTTACAGATGCAAACACACACCCCTCTCTTATGATTAGTGAACACTTTGCCATGGCATTAGGGCCATGCCATTGGGTACTAAGGCCTCCTGAGACATCTGGTTACTGTCCTTGTCAAATGGAGGCAATTACAGATCTTTTTCACACACACACACACACACACACACACACACACACACACACACACACACACACACACAGACCACACAGAGAGCGAGAGGGAGAGAGAGAAAGAGAGGGAGGGCACACACCACCAGTTGATTTGCTCTGGTTTATTGTCATCCCTGTGGGCATAAGACGAAGATGTTTCATCTCTTGGGAGAAATGCTTTAGGGTTTTCTGATTGTGGCACGTTACATTGTACAGACTCTCCTTTTATTTAATTACCGAGGGCCATTTTCTTGGAAAAGTGTTGCTAATGTCGCTTAATGGGATGGGGGGATTCTCGTAATACAATTCTGATTTACTTTAGTTTGCCTGAAGTAATTTAATGGAGCTGTGTCTGTCTCTCAGCAACACTAAATAATTTCAATAACACACTATTGTACTGTAGTCTCTTTTGATCTGTGGTTTCTCTCAGGAGGATTGTGTGAGAGGTCTCTGTTTTCTCCCCCCCTCTTTTTAATTAAATATCCAGTACTGCTTCATTGACATTATTGTAACCATAGCGAAAGGTGTTTTGTTTTGTGTTGGTCTCCGTGGAGACCTAAATAGATAGAGAGAGAGGCTTCCCCCTCTTGAGTGTAGTGCAATAGCTGAGGGCCATTTTATGACCCTGCAGCTGAGAGACACATCCAGTCTGCACAGGATTGTTTGGGGACGGGTGCCCGTGACTGGCGGGTATGGGTGGCGTGTAGCATGTGCGTGTGGCTTGGCGTTTATGTGATGGCATCGGCAATCTGATTTGTTCAAATGACTCTTAATCCTCCAGTGCTTGACCGCATATTGCTGGCGAGGCCTAGGGACCCAGCAGTGGGCAGGGCACATCTGTTGGCACGTGCCGACCCCTCCTGCCCTAACCACCCCTCCCCTCACTTTCCCTCCCACTTGATCCAAGCCTCCTTCCCTCTCTGGTCTTTGCAGGAAATGAGAATTGGTGTTAGGGAGTGGGAGTGTGTGTGTGTGTGTGTGTGTGTGTATTTGTGTGTGTGTGTATACAGGGCTGGTGTTTTGGAGGGCGGGTTATGTCACTGTTGCAGTAATCCCTCCCCAGCTTCTATGGAACCGCAGTGTTGCAGCACTGTGATGTGCCGTCTGGCTTCCATTTTGGAAGAGGTTGCAAGCTGCGGGCGTCAGGCGAGACGCGGAAGGGGGAAAAAATTAGAACCTTTCTTTCTCTTTCTCTCTTTCTCTCTCTCTCTCTCTGTCTCTCCATTAGTTATGTTACTACAGGGTCCTCCTGATGCTCTCTGGTCCAGTCAGACTACAGATGAGATTGAGCCAATTCAATTTAATTAAATTATAACTGTCTTGTTTGTAGTATAATGTTCACATTGACCTTTGTGTTGGCACAAATTGTTTTTATTTTTCATTTGTATAACTGGAAAACATTACCCTGATTGTACGTGTAGTGCCCTGATTAAAGAGTTTTTTGTGAACTTGTTTGTAATTATGATTCAGACTGTTTGACATTGTATAGAATTAGTCAAATATCTCTGTGATGAAGCTCTAAGCCATCAGCTGTCTGTCTAAAGTGGATTTGCTATAAAGTGCATTATGTCCTGAGAGGGAATTGCAAATTGTGACCACACACATTTGTGCACATGCACACAGTTGTATAAACTCTCTATCTCTCTCTCTCACACTCACACTCACACACACACACTTTATCTCTCTCTCTCTCACTGTTTCTCTATCTCTTTCACAGTCTCTTTCTATCTTTGCTTTCTTTTTCTTTATTTCTCTCTCTCACACACAGAGAGAGTGAAGGACAGATAGGCTGTGCTGTGTTTGCTTATGTGAAATGTCTGAACCACGCAAGGGAAGAGAGCTATCCAGCAAGAGGAAGAAGGGTAAAAGATAGAGATGGCTAGATGGATGAGAAGCGAAGGAGTGAAGCTGATATGTGGTATCTGCGGTTTTGAGCTCTGCTTGGAGATTACTGAGGTCGGATCTGGAATGGTGGGGGAGGGGATCCAGACTAATCTCTATCCACTAGCATCACTTTCACTCATCCTTGCTGCCACGGGCACACACACACACACACACACACACATATACACACACACACACGCACACATGCACACACAAATATGAATTGTATATATTATGTTTATGCACACACATACACACACATGTTAAATGTATATGCATGTACATATATATGCACACATATGCACACTTGTGGCTTAAAGGTTCACAGACTCATATGTTTACATGCACGCACACACACATACACACACACACAGATTACTTCCCTGTCTATGTGTCACATGTGTCTTTTACTCCTGTCTACTTTTTCACTATTTTCAAATTACTTGATGGCTACCAATGGCTAGCTGCTGTACTTGTGCTAATATACTTCAGTAGGTGATCAGTGAAGCTTTTAGATGATGTCGATATTTGCTACATGTTTATAGACCAGTAGATAACAACCATCTCTTTCGATTTCTCTGCAGATAAGTTTAATGCATATGTCACACTGAAGGTCCAGAATGTTAAAAGCACCACCATCACTGTGCGTGGAGACCAGCCCTGCTGGGAACAGGACTTCATGTTGTAAGTCAGATTTTTGCTACAGTTCAGTTTACTTGTGTTTTTTTTTCTTGCTTGTGTCTCCTTCAGGGGATCCTCATAATGTCAGAAACATCACTATTAGGGGTGGGAATTGAGAATCAAGTAAGACCAATTGAATACTTTAATCTACTGGAATCATATGCCCCTCTCTTTTCAGCTCCTCTCATCAACGTGGGCATGTTTTTCAGTCCATGGTCAATGGGTCTTTCAGAAAGCAAAATTGAAATTCACTACATGGTTCATCTACATGGTTCAATCACTACATGGTTCATCTATGCAGCATGGTTAATCATACTGTTATGGCCACCATAGCGGTATAGGCTTGCAATCCTCTCTACAGTAAGGAATTGATAAGCAGAATTGACAATGGCATTGGCAAGTATCGATAAAATCCTATCAATTACCAGCCCTAATCACTTTGTTCTATAGTATTAAGACTGGGAATTGACAAATACACTGCATGTATTGACAGTGGTTGTCGAGGACCGTAGCTGCCACTGTTGTCTGAGTCAAATGTTATCAGGATTATATGGGTTATATGGATTTTTCTGTGTCTTCAAGTCTTAAACACAATACTCACAGTATTCTGTGTCCCTCCAAATTGCCTGTCACCTTGAAAGTATTCAGTGTTTAATTCAATGAAATAGATACCTAGTATTGACCCTCAGTGTGTGCATAATATATATTGAGTTTTGATGAATTGTCTAAGAAACTGATTTAAATTCAATTAAAATTATACCCTTTTTGAGAGAGAAAAACATGTCAGGATCAGTTTCAGAGATCAATGTGTTCTGTGGTTTATGTTCTTGAAAGGAAAGGAGTTTTTTGTAGAACTTGATTCTATTTGCTGGAATCAGATGTCTGACTTAAATTTGTTCCAAGTCAATAAACACACTTTTTATAATGGTACAGAAGGGTAACATTAACACTAACCGATACTTGAACTATCGTACTGAATGAATATCCTTTCTGTGTGTTTGTATGGTGCTTTTCTGTCCATTGTGATCAAATGATTGTAGCCTGGGGGACCAGGGTCTTTCACCTAGCGTCTGGACACTCTTGATAGGCATGCGTGGCTTCTGTTCACTGATTAGATGCTAAGACGACTGTTTGCAGATTAGATACTAAGAAGCCATTTAGTCAAGGACACAGATGCTTTTTGAGAGTACCGTGACTAGTATTACCATACCATAGTACCGTAACTAATATAGCAAAATGCAATATAAAGTAGAAGGTACTTGACAGCGCTAGCCTGGCTACAAATTATGCCATTTCTGGCATGGTGACAAACAACATTACATGGAATATATTGATCATTCTTGTACTCTTCTCTATGCCCTGCATAGAGCACAGTGTGAAACACATTTGCTTTTAAAAGAAAATTAGAGGCATACTTTTCTCTCTAGTTTTGAAAGAATACTGATCAGTTGTTCTATGCATATCTCTTCCCATAGTTTTACTCATGGGCAGATGTTGAACAGCAGTCATTGTGAGTGTGTATAGGGCTGTACAGTGAATCAGGTTAATCGATTAATTGTGATCATGCTTTCAATAATTATGAAGACAACATAATTAACATACGATGGATTTGGGGCAATGGTGGCGCCGGTGGCAGAGGTGCCATTCGGCGACCAGAAGGTTGCAGGTTCGAGCCCCACTTTGCGTGACCCCATTGGGGTCTCCTCGAGCAAGATAGTGAATCCCAAATTGCTCCCGGTGGCAGGTTGGCACCTTGTGTGTGAATGCATGTGTGTGAATGTGAGGCACACACTGTAAAGTGCTTTGAGTGCTCTAAGTAGCTAAGCTACCTAGCTATAGAGTTGTGCTTAAGATCAGATGATTCACATGGTTCGTTGTTATGTTTCCAAAATCATAGGAATAGTATTCTGGAATGGTGATTGCAGTATTCACCAGGATAATCATGATTATCACTTTTTGCCACAAATGAACAGACCGAAGTCCTACAGCATACAGAATGCAGCCAGGTTGTGAAAAAGTAAGGCCCATACAGGTCACCAAGGTGCTAATCTATCCCTCAGTATAGTGTTAAAATTTTATTAACTCCTTTATAACTTGTTTATAAATGTGTCAACTTTAGTAACAAAGATGAAGCTGAAGCTGAAGCCCTTAGCAAATAGACATCAGCTTTACAAATGAAAGGAAGGCCTGTATACTCCAGAATGTTTTTGTTGGCTCAATGTGCAGCCTCCCTTGCCTTTAAGAGGAAAGATCATTAAACAGGATATCACTGAGCGCATCAGTGCCAGCATTACCCTCCTGGAGCTGTTTGCTAAGTACTAACAAGGTAGCACCTGACAGTAGAGTTGATCTGGTGACCAGTTCGAGGCCAGATTCGAGGCCAGTTCGAGGCCAGATCTTGGCCAGATTTAACTCTGGCCAATTTAATTCTAACTGTTTCTGCTTGAGATAGCGTCTCTGTGTGTATATGGAGGGTTCTATACTTCATTTATTACTGTTATTTCTAGCAGACAGGCATGTCCTTCAGGAGATATTCTGGGGAAAGGAGATGTGATGTTCAAAGTGCTCTCTCAGACAACACTCTCTCTAGGACGGCGTTACTTTTTGCTTCGGGCCTCCGCACAGGGGCTCAGATGGTGCGGAGTTCTTCTCTTATTCATTTAGATTCCATTATTTTCAATGCAACCCCGCACACCAGCATCAAACTTTGCTGCCTGCCACCTGTTGATTATATTTCAGGTTTTATTTTGTTGGAGTCGTACAAGAAAATCCATTGGTGAGTCACAGGCTACTATGCCATGGTTGCTGTGTGATTTGTGCCACTGGTGTGCAGGCACAAGGGAAATTGTCAAATTTGAAAGTGTTCCACAATGATGTTGTCGGTGTGTGGAGGCCCTTATGGTGTAATGTTGTGAAGAATAGGTTTTAAAACACATGCTTTAAATAAGTTGTTCCTTTTTAGAACACTTGTGTTAATTTAACTGTTTCTCAATGTCGAGAACACTTCCCAGATAGGACGCTTCCTAGGTCGCTTCCGAGGCAAGGCTGAGAACCTTTCTACCATTTGAGATAAATATGATCCGCTGCAGTGTCACTACCGTTTTAAAAAACTTTTGTGTGTACGCAAAGGATTATGGATATTTCTTTTACATCATGGATACACTGATGCATTCTCAATAATTCTAAGAAAAGAGGCACTCTGCACTTGGTAGAATTTTGGAGTATCCCTGACTTTAGAACAGTGCTTGGTGGTGATTGATGACGTAGCCAGCAGCCATTAAGCCTGATCAAGCATGCCTCCTTGACTTTGAGAAACAGCCTTTGGCTCCTGTTTCCTCTTTCCAACACTGCTGTGTTGACCAGGTTACTGTTCCTTGTTTACCCCTGTTAGGAGGGTCAGATTGCAGACTGAGCATCTGTCTGGTAGTCATTTTCCAGGAATGGTATTTTGTTCATCTTCTGTTGCCACTCCTCCTGCACACCTCTGGCAGGTGGGGTACTTCCACCGACGGATGTTGACTCACCGCTGTCCTGCTGTTCTGTGGTGTTTGTTTGTTAGATGAGGTGATAAATGACCATCTGTTTATTTTCTGTCCACGAATAGTGTGTGTGTGTGTATTTGTATGCATGTATTTGTATGCACTGCTGTATTAGTTACCTGGAATCAGGAATATTTGAACAGGAAGGTGTTCATCTTCACACCATTCAAAAAAAGACCAGTGCTTTGAATCGACAGGTCTACCCAGCCTGGTGTGATGAAAGGCAGGTGGATGACAGAGCTGTCAGCTTCACTGATGCATCAGGGAGACAGACCCCATTTCCGCTTGGCAAATTAATTTCAATGTGCAGTTTGACAAGAATCATGATAAAAAGCATCTTATGTTGTTTATTTCTCATTCAGTATACTCTGTTTACTATATATACAGACACAGACAGAGAAAAAGAGAGACACACACACACTTTTACTACCTTTGCACCAAGGTTTAAATAGTCAAAAGTGTCAAAAATGAAGCATTTATGAATGGTTCATAAAAGAGGTTCTTGTATTGTTACCGCTAGACGATTTTGACTCACACTTGTCATTTATGTTGTAGTCTATCATTTCCCATCTGTACTTGTTTGTTGATTTAAAGTTGAGTCAAGAAATTGGTGATGTCTGGTGAAATTGCTGTGTGCTTGGGGGGAGTGGTGTGGGGGTGTGTGTAGGCCTGAAGTGGACTGCTTTGATGTTTTGATGTTGCTGTTCTACAAAGAAGACCATCTATCCCCATAGCAATCTATCATTTAGTAATTACTCCATGCCAGCATGTCTTTTTGTGTGTGTGTGTGTGTGTGTGTGTGTGTGTGTGTGTGTGTGTGTGTGTGTGTGTGTTCCAGACAAGAGTCAAATAAATAAATAAGAAGCAGGAAACAAAATGTCGCTTTTCGCCCCCAACTACACCATGTACCAGAGGCCCGATGGGCAGTGCTGTGCATTGTCTCTCCTCCACATTTCACTGACGAAGACCCAAAGCTCTGATGAATAATGAAAAGGCTTCTAAATACGGTTTTCGTGCTGCCACCGCCACTGCTGTTGTCTCTATTGTTGCGCTCTGTCACCAGCTTTAATAGCGCTGAGAGAGCGATTGATGTTTGTCATGTTCATTTGTCTGGCCAGGGCCTGTGTCTAGAGAGAGTGTGCACAGTGCTACTTGTGCATGAGTGATGTTGTTGTTAACATACTCGTTGCCCAGGTTACTTATGTTATATTGTCTTTTTTAGATTAAAAAGACAAAGATAGATGCATCCTTTGAGGTAGAAGATTTGTCACTTCAACAAAATGCTAAAGTGCTCTGGAAGGGTATTAATTATTACATTTGCTTACTAAATGTTGAGTAACACCTTAGATTAGGGTACACATACTCACCATGAACTAACAGCTTGTTAACATGCAAATTAGTAACACACTAGCCATCTGTTAGCCATCTTGTCGTCACAAGTCACTTATTAATACCTTATTCTACATGAACTTTATTCTATCCATAGGAGACCATTAACTAAAATTGCTTCAATATAAACCCCTAGCAACTGCTCATTCATAGTAAGTAAACTAGTTGTTGTATATGAATTATGATCTCAATATACCTTGCTCAGTAAAGGGCTTATACGGTAGCAGTGCAAAAGGAACAGTTATTCTCAGGAACAATTATTCTCAATCAAAAATACATAATTATGACGTATGGACACTATTATGGTTTTTTGGGGTTTGTTCTTACGACTAAACCATCTTTTCAAAATATTATTTAAGGATAATAACTGTTCCGGTGTACTAGTGCCTTATAAGCCCCAGACTAACCATAGAATATTAAGAGCATAATTCATATGGAACAACTATCTTACTTACTATGAATAAGCAGTTATTAGGAGTTTATGTTGGAGAAATTCTTTGTTAATGGTTTACTATGGGTAGAATAAGCTCAGGCAAAATAAGGTATTAAGAAGTAATTTATAATGGCTAACAAATGGCTAGTATGTTACTAATTTGCATGTTAATAAGCTGCTAGTTAATGAATATGTGTACCCTAATATAAAAAGTTACAAATTGGGTTACTGTCAAAGACGGTAAGGAATGACATGTTTCAAAGCAACTCTATGCACAGTGATCCATTGTCTTTTTTTCTTTTTTAAAAATGGCCCCTCATGAGAATTACAGTAAATCAACAAGAACAGCATTGGTACTGGCTTCTGTATATGTGGACATCAAAGACATGATTTCATAACTGATGGGACATCCATGTTTATGTTCACTTTTGGTGCAGTGGAAAGATGTGACACATGCATTCCGTATCACAACTACAGTTTTGCTTTGCCTGGAAGTGTCTATTCATTAGCCTCTTTGTCACCTCTCCGGTTTACGCAAGTGTGTGTGAGGATGTATGCATGAATGTGTTTATGTGTCTGTACAGCGTGTGTGTGTGTGTGTGTGTGTTCCCTCTCTCTGGTCTTTGTGGCGGTGGAATAGCACCTGGGTTTCTCTGAAGACCAAAGATGCAGGGACGTTAATTAGCCCTTTCTCTTTCATGTGGAACTGAATGGCTATTCCTCCTCCGTACCTTTCTCTCTCTGTCTCTCTCTTTCTCTTTTTCTTTCTCTCTCCTGTCTCAGCCTGCCCCCCGATCCCTCTCCTCTCTCTGTCTATCTATCTCTATCTCTCTCTATCTCTCTCTCAGTCTTAGCCCATCCTCCTACCCCACCCCACCCTTCTCTCCCTCTTATCTTCATGAGTCGTGTGCTCTTACCATAACCTAAGGCAAAAGGACAGTGTGGGCCATCTTGAGGTTCAACCCTCACCTGCTACTGCTAGTGAATCTCAAAGGTTGAGCAAGTTCAGGCTCTACAGTAATAGAGGACAACACACTTGTAGATGATTTTGACTGAGTAGTGACTTGAAAAAGTCTATATCAAGCGTGAGTGTTGGTCACCATGATTAGGACTGACGAGGTAACAGAAATGAAATCACAACAGCGAGTCTTGAATAATTAACAGCAACTTGTATTAAGTGTTGCATGTTTCAAACCAGAATTGGGAAATAGAAATCAGTAAACATGTAGGGTCTGTCAATCAGTTATTGACTTCAATCGCAGAGCTATAACCACCACAAGATTTGTTAAAAAAAGTAATCTCTTTCTAAAATTCTTTGAAAATGCATATAATTACATATAATTCATATAACCTATAATTCATGTTAACAATGGATTTAATTGCAGTTGTTTACTACATTCAAAGGAAAATGCAATGGCATAGTTTTACCATAGACAGTAATGCAGCTGCCTTCATTGGTTGTGAATCATATAATACCCCCCACCATGATGGATTTTTTTTACAGTTTGGTAATGAGATCTAGTGGCTCCAGTGTCCATCTGACGACCTGCATAGCAGATTCAAATTTTGGTGTGTCTGGGTTCCCAAGTTAGAAAATGTATTGTGCATAAAAATGCAATGTCATCATCCTGAGGGTTATGGTGGGCATGCCACTAATCTGTAAAAAATCAAGAATGTTTAAAAAATGCCAAGTTTTAATGTAGACCAAGTAGCTTTGTCGTAGTGCTCCATATACCATTAAGCATGGAGTACATTTTGTCAGTGGGTTACAATAAACTCATTGCCCTGTGTGTTGAAATATAGTTCTTGATGGATAAAAAAAAGAGCTAGAGCAAACTCAATCTTGAAGGTTTTCGGCCCAGATGCCTGCTTCAGGCTGTTGAATTCACCTTTTGACATGCACTCTTAATCCTAATCCTGTATTGTCTTTTGACGAATGTAGGCCAGCAGTGTGTGTTTTAAATATTTCTTTGTTTTGTTTGTGTAATGCCTCTGTGTTAACCTCATTGTTTTGACATGCAAAATCTTTTATTCTGTCCCTCAAAGCACTAAGGACTGTTGCTGATGTCTGATGCTAGAGATATATATTTACCTACAGTGCAAGACTTTTCGGTAACAGATGGTGAATTTTACAATGTCGTTCCAAATTGCTTGCCCAATCTCTCGTTCTATGTCTCTCTTTTTTTCTCTCTCCATTCCTATCTCTGATTACATTCTGCCTGCCTCCTTCTCTCCCTCCCTCTCTTTCTCTTTCTCTTTCTCTATCTGTTTGTCTGTCTGTCTAATCTATCTATATATCTATCTGTCTGTCTGTCTGTCTGTCTGTCTGTCTGTCTAATCATTCCTCCTCTCAGTGAGATCAGCCGGCTGGACCTGGGGCTCATTGTGGAGGTGTGGAATAAAGGCCTCATCTGGGACACCATGCTGGGCACCTCTTTCATCCCTCTCAAGAGGGTGCGGCAGTCAGACGAGGTTTGGTCATGTTAATAGATGGACACACAGACACAGAAAGACAGACAGATACTTGATTCATTTTGAAGGAAATGTAGGCATCCAACATCTTGTAGTACTTTGTAGAACATTGTAAAATATGGTTAAAATATAATGATAGTCTTTCCACCAGATTTCAAAATTCACTGTGATGTAATATGCACCAGTAGGAGTAGTGCAATGAGATTCTGACACACACACAGACACACACACACACACACACACACACACACACACACATACATACACATACATAAAAGCACAAACACATTCAGAAATGTGTACCACCAGAAACGTTTAATATTGCTAGAAGGACTTTGGTGCAATTACCTATTACCTTATCTATGCACACAGACCTTCACCTTTGTAACTCCTTGTATCTCATTGTGCAGGAGGGGCCAGGTGACTGGACATATCTTGATTCAGAGGTCCTGATGAAGGCAGATGAAATCTACGGCACCAAGAACCGAACGCTCCACAAAGTCCTCTTGGATACCCGCTTCGAGCTGCCTTTCGGTACAGAGATGATATTTATATGAGTAGCAGAACATTATATCGCTGTGTAATATTCTGATAATTTTTTTAGTAAAATACATTGTATGAGGAATAATTATGAATGTATAACTAGTCGTAAGCTATTTAAGCAATATGCAATGTATATTATATCGCAGTTGTATCAAAAAGAAAAACAATTCCATACCTGAAAAAAGAGAAAACCAATAACAAAACCACAGATTGCAAAAGATTGCAAAAAGATGAACACAATTGAATAATGTTAGAGAATAACCTAAATGTATATTACAATTCATAGGAATAATGTCTCTATGACTTAAATATGAAATATGCTTGTCTTGTGGCATCTATATTTAGTCCTTGCACTTGTGCTCTTCCCAAATGTAAAATCCCATTGATTTATTTCTGAAAATGTCAGTGGGTATGAGTGAGTTTCATAGAGGTAGCCACAGCAGTGACACAGCTTGAATCTCAATCTGTGCCTTATGGTGCATTTACAGCAAAATTGTCCTGTGTGTGTTCTCTTCTATTATTGACAGAACCACTCAATTTTTATCCATCAGTTGTATGTCTGTCCGTCCATCCGTCCGTCTGTCAGCCTGTCTGTCCATCTGTCTAAGTTCAGTGTTTGATTAATTTCCTTTCCCTTCAGTAGTGCTTTAATTTGGCTGCAATATGTTGGTATGTGAAAGCCAACCTCTGAATCGACCCCATACCCATACACACACATCATGATGCCTTTAATATAATACATGAAATGTAATACAATATATGATACCTATTAATACCCATGTGACTCATTGTGTTTCACAATGGGCCCTCTTTGCTTTGACCTCTTCTAGAAGGAAAAAAAAACATTTAAGTAATAACAATTAAGTTGTGAAATGTGTAATGTGCGCTGAGAGGTTGGTGTCTGGTTTGGTGTCTGATGAAAAGAATGTTTTTTTTTTTTTTTTCAAGCTGCAGATGTTGTCTCTGGTGGTTACTACCTCCTGTCTGCCATTGATTGTCACTGAAAACTGGATCTGTTTCATCACAGCCACTGGGCTTTGAAGCCCTTGCCTCTTTAAGCAGTCGCTTTAATGTTTAGTGTGGCCTTCAATGGATCAGAGGCCTGTTGAGGCAGCTGTGCAGATGGGTGTTCTCTGCTGGTGTGCAAAACAGATGTGTGTCTGTCTGTCTGCGGCTGCTTTCTGTTAGGGCAGTGCTCATAGTGAATGTGAATATGTGTCTGGTCACTCCAGACAACAGCAATGTGGGCCATGGAGAGCTATTATTATTATTATTATTATTACAGTGCGAAGGATATGCTAAAGGAAGAACAAGGGACTCTGTTCACCCTGGCTCATTATTTTTCTTGGTTACGCAAAGATAGCTCTAGCTCATCCTGACAAACAGATGCTGATATTCTGACTGCTCTGAGCAAGTTCTTTTCTGAAGAATGCCATAGATGTCTCACAGCTTCCTGTTAACCCAAGAATCCTATTGTTTTATTATCTCAGAAGATGCTCTAGGCTCAATAGCGCACTGGGTGATTGGTGAGGTAGCAGAGAGGGAGTGTGGGAGATTAGCTTGACTTGGCTTGACTGTCACTAATGGGTTTGTAGGTGTGGATGTCTTGGCTGGGATCTTTGTTGCAGTAAGGTGCTCAGGAAATCCCTGGACTGGAGCTCTCTGACTCGGTGACAACTGCCCACAAGTGAATAGTTACTAGCCCTAATAATTGACGTCTGTAAGTTGCTTGGGATAAAAGCATCGACCAAAGGAACAGTCCAGAGTACAGCTTCTGTGGATTGCACTTAAATGAAGCCAGCACCATTTTCTTTTATTTTTATATAGTGTCCTTTCATTTCCTCTGTGAGTTTTTATTTACTAGATGGAAAGGGGCATGTACGTTTTCTGAAAGAGAGTAATTCCTGTGTTCCAGTGCAAAGGATGGGGGCATTTGGAGGTTGAGAGTGGAAATTGTTGCAGACATTGAAAAAAGTGGTCACCTTGCTGCTAAAAAGTAAACCATAAAAAATAAAACTGTTAATAGGAAAGTACAAGTGCAATCCATCTTCTCCAATCTTGAACCTTTTGATGCACACCATCAACGGAAGAACACTGTGTTCGAGAAAATAAGACACTGAAAAAAGCCCATTCCTGTCTCCACCCTTACACCCATCACCCCTCCCCCCTTGTAGAAATTCCAGAGGATGAAGCGCGCTACTGGACAGGGAAACTGGACCAGATCAACACAATGGACATCCATTATGAGGTGAGTGTCTGTTGAAACCAGCATGCAACTAACAGGAGAAACTCATATGGTTAAGCCAACGCAACATTAAGCATGTTTGGGTTAACCAATCTTTGTCTTAAAGGAAGGTGGTTCTTATTCCATAAAATTGCATGCCACCCATTTACAAATAAATAGATGCATTCTGCTGCAGCTGATGCCGCGTCCCATTCATCCCTCACGCAGCGTCCCATTCATCCCTCATCTCCCTAAAGTACATCTCATTTGAAAACTGCCAAAAGACACACCGAACAAACACAATGTTTTTGAAAACATTTCAGCTAGCAACGTCTAATTTCAGACACTTAAGTTCAGCAAATCAATGGCAATCAGTGATTCATCTGAAGAATTTCAATGGCCATTCGGGATAGAAACACACTAGCACAACAATAGTGTGGGCTGTAGCTTGTTGCTGCTCATCTGAGAAGAAAATGGAGTCTGCACACTGCTTTGCATTCATGTAAATGAATGGCCCAACACATAACACACTTTTACGGATCCATCGTCTGATAAAGGCTATGGAGCTCCTTCTGTGTCAGAATGTCCTTGTGATGCTGACGGAATGCACATTTGCATTGTTTTGTCTGTGAAGAGTTTTGTGAACAAACAAAAAAAAAGTACAGCGAAGCAAATGTAAGAGGTTTATCACATTTTAAATATGTAGGTTATGTTCATGTATAGATAGTGTGATGTATTTTGTGTCGTGTGTTTTTCATGGAACCTATTTTCCATAAAGAGCCATTTATTTGCAAAACAAAAAAACAATGACATGGGGCTTTTTTTTTATTCCAAAGGTATACAGCTGCTGTTTGCTATAGACGGACCACTCTAATGCAATGTATCGACATGCTTAGGATTAAGTCACGAGTGCATGTGACTGTATTATGGCGTCCCTGTTCTATTTATATCCTTAGGTGCCATTCCCCTGTGTTTCAATGAAAGCATTAATATAACATTACCAAACATTTTACCATTGGCAAAAGACATGCTTGGTTGATTGTGAAGGCTTTCAGTAGAAAGTATCTACCTGCACTTTGTCATTACATTTACATTTTATTTTCTGAGCCTGTTGCACCGCAGCTTTTGTATTTGCTTTAACATCCGTTCAGTACCACAGTTTGAAAGACACTGATAGTAACAATTTGCTGTTAAACACTTCTATATTTGTTAAAAGATCAGGGAGAACTGGCAGTGTGATACTAAGGAGTGGTGATTGCTAGTTATGATAACTAATAAAAATGTTATTTATGATAAAAGATGATGATGATGATACAAGTCTGTGTTTTCTGTTCTAGTATCCACTCCATGATGACCACAACCAGACAATCCCCTCAGCTGCATCACAGTGCTGTAAGTAGGGTTCCACCTCCTCAGTGCCACTAGAGGGAGCTATAGCACTGGATATTATTCTGGGCTGCTTGCTGTCCTTGCCATGTGTTCTTATTAATGGTTATTTTCATCACAATTCTGTATCTCTCTCCTGTTGTTGATTTCTAAATTCTGTTAAAAGGGAATAAGTAAAATGGCCATGAGCTCTTGGTTAATTGTGACATTCTTTCATTTTGAAAGTGTAAAAAAATATACAATCATATACTGTAACTATACAAGAAAACATGATTTGTTTTTGTTGCATCTCCACCTTCTCTCACTTTTGCTAATGTTTAAACCACAACCATCAGGCAACTATTTTGGATGGGCCGACTCGTCGAGTACGTATTGATCCTCTAAGCTTTTCCTGAAATGATCCCCACGCTTTCCACCAGACTTATCCTCTATGTGCTTTTCCTCCAGCAATGACATGAACCCTTCTTAACAAGCCTAGAATCACACATGACTAATAAATGAACCTATCCATAATAAGAATTGTTTTTCTATTACAGATCAGTCATGTCACCTTATCTGTTGGCATCACTTTTGACTGGTTTGGTATTGCGTCAGCATTCCAGTCTTTCATTATAGATCAATGAGTGTCTCACACGCTGGAATATCAGTTTGCCTTTTTGCTGTTTGTCCTTCTGCTAGCTGTGCTCTCTCTCTTTCTCATTATCACTGTCAGTGTTTTTCTCCCCTTTTCTCTGTCTCTTTGTCCCTCTCTTTCTGTCTACCAAAGTGTCTCTCTTTCTCTCTCTCACACACTCACTCATTCACTCTCTCTCTCACACACACTCTCTCTCTCTCTTTCTTTCTTTCTCTTTCACTTTCGCTCACTGTTTTGGAATTCTCTTTCGTAGTCCTTTGCAGGCTCCCTCAGCCTCTCTCTTTGTCTGTGTCTATCTGTCTGTCTGCATCTGTCCTAATGTCAGTCTCTTTCATCCTGTCCTCTCTTTGCTGTCCTTGCTTTTAATTCTCCTCCCTCCCATTATTTAAGTATTGAGCCTCACATCTCCCCATAATTACATTATCTAAGAAGTAGAGGATGGGACGGGTGCCCTCTCAGTCACCTTGGGCTCCTCCTTTTCTCTTCATTCCTGTTCTCTGCCATATTATTCAGAGGTAGGATTTGACGTTTTGGGGCCCAGCAGTTAGTTACTGATTGGTTTGGGTGATAAGGAACTGTTGGTCTGTCCCCTTGAGCAGGCTGCAGTTGAGGGTCATCAGATGACTCGTAAAAAGTCGTCTGAGCCCCCCAGTACTACCTAAGAAGTTCACTCAAGCGGTGCCCGCTATATCTTAGTTTCTGTGCAGCCCAACCATTTGGGTTCTTATTTTATATCTACATTGGTAGATATAGCCCATAAAGAAATCATTTCATTATACGGTCTTTTTTTAGTCTGAGGAGTCTTTTCTTGACATGCCTGAAGAGATTATGTCTGAAAAAGTATCGCCAGTCAAAATTTAATTATTTTCTGTGGGTACATTACACTGCTTATTTAAAATTTCTGGCCTCCGAAGAGCTAGTATTGTAGTCTAAAATAAACATAAATAGCTGTTTGTTCTGTAGTCTACAAATGAGAAAAACAGTAAAAAATCCAGAAAATACAGCATCAAGGAGTTGACCACCACAAAGAGCTGTGATGGGATATTTAATAATGTATGTCTCTTTTCCTTACCACTGACCGCTTCCACCCCTTTACCTGAGACTCTTTTGTCGTGACACTTTTGTTGTTATGATTGTGTAGTGTTGTGTCTGTGTCAACAGTAAATGCATTTACAAATATTTTATATTAATTCTCTATGTGCTCTCTACATGCAGCACAGTCTTTAACTTTCTTATGCAAAATCTGTGATTTACGTCTCATTATGTGGGGTTGAGGTAATCTAATGTGTCCAGAAGAGAGAAAATATCAACAATGAAAGCAGTTATCAGCATATACGCCCCTAATGCATGCCATTGCGTACCCCTTATGTTTAATACAAACATGGAAAACTACAGTGTGAAGGATTTAGGTTACTTAATAAATCTCACCTCACGATAAGTTAACCTTCTGACATTGTATCATTACTTTTGGCAGCTTTAGATGACTTGGACAGTGCTGTGGATGATCGCGACAGTGACTACCGCAGCGAGACAAGTAACAGTCTGCCCCCGCGGTACCACACCACATCCCAGCCCAACTCCTCACTGCACCAGTACCCCATGGGCCCACGGCACCAGCAAAGTCAGGTGGACTCATGCACAGACTCAGTGCACAGTCTGGAGCTTGACTACCGGGATCACCATGTTAGCAGGTATACAGTGTGTGGGACTGATTGATTGAGTTGTTGAAATTATTTATTGACAGTGAATTTTACATCTTGTACTAATAAACAAGCATTTTAATTAATAAATTAATTTATGAATCAATTAGGTAAGTCAGTTAGAGTGTAAGGAAGCAATTTATAAAGTTAGTAAGTAGGTGAGTAGGTGAGGCACAGCCTTAGATAGGAGATATCATGTCTCTGTACATTATAATGCCTGTTGAAAGCAGAAATGACAAAGCCCAAAAGCTTATTGCCATGGTTGTCCGTTATTCTCTCTTATGCTGAGTACTGAACAATGTAGTCTGCTCTGGACCAAGAAAGCTGAAGCAGCAGATTTCAAGTGTTTCAGATATTTCAAAGAAGAAATTGGTGATGGATTTGGATGGAAGTCAATTTAGCGTTTTTCTACCCAGAAAAAAAAACAACAGAAACCATCATTTGTTTCAGTGTATGTTTATTAGACTCTTTTGTGTTTCTCTGAAAGTTTTTTTTCAGTGCAGTGGTTTTTTTAGGTTTGTGATTTCTCTGAATTCATGAGTCTGTTCTATAATGGCCCTCTTGTAATTTAGCCAGTCATTGCTTCAAGGCAAATGTTTGATTTCCCGACCTTTGGGAATGACTTACAGTAAAGGGGCCCAAGGCAGTGTAATCCAATTTCTGTCTACTATTGCTTTGCAGCGCATATCAATGAGACCTTCTGTTTACCAGTGCTTTCTCCTTTATTGTGCATTTCAGTTTTGACATATATGGGTTGGTCATTAGAAGCAACATTAGTGAGAAATGAAAGAAATGGCTTGCAGAAATTGAGAAATTATGTGTTTAAGTGTAACTTAAAGGAAACTAGATGATACAATATTATATTCTGACATTTAGTTCCAAATTATGAATGTCTAATCTGCAGTTGCATGAACAAGTGCTGTTGCAGCAGCAAAATCTTAAGGATTTCCAGTGTGCAACTTCTGCTTGATCCATGATGCAAGAGTTGTGATTCATGGGCACTTGGGCTCTTTGTGATCTTTTTACCCTTGCAACTTGTGTTAGACAAACATGCGGCCTGCTGTGATTGTAGTTAATCTCTGTCTGTGCGGACAGATAGAAAGCTGATCCGGATAATTCCATAACATCAGAAAAAAAAGAAACAAGATTACACCAGGGGAAAACTGATGAATGTTTTTTGTTTATGTAGTTTTTCCTTTGTTTAGGAGGCCACTCTTCTGAAGCCAAAACTTGCTGGTCACACACAGTCATATTAAGGGCTCACTGCCATGATGATTTGTTTGCAAAGTTGAAAGATGATTTGTTTCATTATCCTTAAACTTTATTAAGTTAACATGAAAACATGATGTCCACTATTTATAAATGCTTATTAATGTCTTTATTGTTGATATAGAGTTGGTTATTATATTATTTCAAGCTTTGTGTGTGTTGAATTGAATATTGTGTGTAGGACATGGAATTTCAATCCTCTATTAAAGTTTACTCTGAGTATTACTTTTTTTTACAGCCATCTGTTTTTGAAACCTGTTTCATTTTATTTTGGCTTCTTATGTCTGTTTACAGTATGGTTTACTATAACGTTTAAGTGTCATTACATTATCTTCTTTCTCTTTTTGTTTTCTCTGTTTTAAACCCTTCCATCCCAATCAAACCACTTCATTCATTATCAGAGCCCCAAATCAGAGAGGAAGAGTTAGGATAATCCCTGTAGACTCAGGCATGGGTGTGGAAGACTGGGAGGCCAAGTACAAAGTGCAGGGAAAAAATGCCCTGAATGATTTTTTGAACCAGGGGGATCCTCGCTGGATCGAAGAGGACAGTGAGAGCACCATAATTCGCATGTCAAGGGCCTGCCGAGAGACTGTGAGCACTTCACCGCAGCCCAGTAGAGAACCCAGTACAAGGCTTCAGGCTGCTTACCCTGAGGGGTATGAGACGATTGATCGCCGAAGAAGAAAAAGGCTGCGGGACCCTGGGGGGATTTTTCAAACTGATTCGGAGAGGGATGAACAGTTTCCTCCCGACCTGGCCCTGCTGCGCCAGAAGAGAGGCGAGCTGGTGTTGCGTCAGGTGGCAGAGATGGAGGAGGAGGACGAGAACATGACGCCATGCCTTAGGCCGTACAGGAATGGCCTGCTGTACAAGACGAGAATGTGGGCCAAGAACAAGCTGGAGAACACCTTGGAGAATTATGTGGCATATCAAGAAGAAGAGGCTGCCAGAATGAGAGGTGTTTCTTTTGACCCAGAAGTCGATGAACTTGAGTACCCCCTTGGCTCTGAGGAAGAATTTGAAGAGTATTTGGCAGATGCAATGTACTCTGAGAATGGGAGGGGTTATAGCCATGGTAGATCTGCAAACTCATATGGTGGTTACTCAGACAAACCTCTGGCTTATCGGGATAAGAAAGGTGGGAAGAATAAATTAGGTGGCTGGGTGCCAGAAGCTATGTTATCACCTGTGGAAGAGCCGAGTGATGAGTATGTTGATCCTATGGATGAGCTGCAGTGCCTGGTTGAAACTGTATCAGAATATCTTGCTGAGAAAGAGGAAGAGATAAACAAATATGGCTCCTTGCCCAAATCTCCAAAGTCACGGTTGTCCTCTCAAGGTAGCACAAGGACAGAGTCTTTTGGAGAGGACCCAAGCAGTAATTCAAAAAATGCTAAGGGGGAGGCAAAGGCAAAAGACAAAAAAAATGAACATGAGCCTGGCGTAGCAGGTGTAAAGAGTGCAATGACTTCTTTATTCAGCTCCTTCACTGAAAAGGTTGGCTCGAGTCCCAAACATCCCACACCAACTCCTGCTGAGAAATCAGAGGCTCCATCATCTGCTCCTAGTGATAAAGGACTATCAAAACTATTCTCTTTTATCCCCAAATCACCAAGTCCAACACCAGTGGCTGTAGTATCACCTGATCCAGATCCCCCACCCACTAGAAAATTTTCTTTATTGCCTTTTCAGTCTGAAGGTAAGGCACAACAAGGAAACTATCCTGTAACATCAAACCATGTGGCTCAAAATACTAATGCCAACAGAGCTCAGGAACCTCCTCAAAATCAACAAACATCAAAAGTAAACTCTGTTTTGGGAAAAATAAACCCACTCAAAATGTTCTCAGGGGAAGAATCCATAAACTCAACTGATATAAGCAACCCATCATTCAGAACTGGCTCAAAGGAAGGGTCTTTGGATAAGGCTGACTTTGATGGGCAGCTTGTATTCCAGCAACAGCAGCCAAAGGTTGCTGGTCCTAGGGGCCCTGAGAAGGTTCACTGTGGCTCTCAGTATATGGATACTCAACAAAAGATTTCACAAGAAAACTTGTATCCTGCTGCAGATATTGCCAGCAAAGCAACCAACGTAAAATCTGTGAACCAGCCTCTTCCCCCAGACACAAGTTTCTTTAGTCCCTTCAAGAAATCATTCAGTTCACTGATAACTCCAGTCAACCCTCCAAACCCACCCCCTCAATCAATTACAGTTTTTCCAGTGTTCAGATCAACAGAGGATGTGAGTGTGCCAGAGGAGCCAAAGCCAGCTAAGCCAGAGGGTAGCATGCTTTCTGGGTTTCTGAGATTTGCCTCAGGAGAAGATGTCAGTGGTCCTCAAGCTGCATCACCGATCCCCACCAGTGTTCAACAAAGAGCTCCCCCTGCAGGAGTAGCACCCTCCAGCAACTCTGGTAATAGACCTCAGCCCCAGAGTCATCCTCCACTTCACGAAAGCCAGCCAAAGCCTTCCACAGAAACTGGATGGTTCTCCAATCTTTTCAAGGCTGAAACCCCAAGTCCCGGGCAGCCAGCAGGAGCAGGTCCAACACCCCAAGGACCAAGACCCCAAGGACCAAGACCCCGAGGCCATCCTGGACCAAATCAGGGAGCCCAGGGTGGTCCACCACGAAATCCTCAAGGACAGAGGCCAATGCAAGGACGACCTCCACAACAGGGGCCTTTTAGACACCCAACCCCTCAGCCAGAACCTCAAGGTCTTTTCTCTGGGCTGTTCAAAGCAACTTCTTCAGAGGATGTGTCTAGTGCCAGGCCGATAACAGGTGATAACCCTAACCAGCCTCAGCAAAGTGGATTACTTTCTGGATTTCTGAAATTTGCATCCACTGGTGACCTGGCCTCTGTCAGCCAACAGCAACAGCAAGCACCAGTAAGCAGCCAAAGTGCCCAGATCATTCATCCACAAGCCCAGCCCCAAAACCAGCCACCTCTTCCCCAGCAAAATGCACCCCCTCCACAAACAGGGGGACTATTCTCAGGGTTTTTGAAGTTCACAGAAAATGTGACAAGTGATTTGCAAGCTTCACCTGCACCTCAGCAAAGGACTCCCCCTTCCAGTCAAGTTTCACAGCAACAACCACCACCAAACTCCTCCCAGCAAGCACCTCCACAGCAAGGAGGTCTTTTATCAGGTCTGTTTAAATTGGCTTCAACAGAAAGTGTATCCAGCAATCCATCCCCTACATCTCAGCAGCAGCAGCAACCCGCTAATCCTCAACCACAGCAACAAGGATATAGTCAAAACATTCAAGGGCAGAGGCAAAGGAATCCTCAGCTGTCAAGAGCATCAAGTACTCAAGGAGGCCCACAACACGAACAAAGATCAGGTAATGCTGGAGAACCACAGCAGGCCCCACCCCAACAAGGAGGACTTTTGTCAGGCCTGTTTAAACTTGCTTCATCAGATAACAGTGCTACTACTCAGGCCACAGCCACCCAGCAACAGCCAACCTCTACACAAAGTCAGCCCCCTCAAACCCAGCAACAGCGTAGAAACTTGCAGAGGCAAAGTTCAAATATCTCAACGCAACCACAGCCATCACCTGTCAGCCAACATAACCCAAAACATGTGGCAGCGCCAACACAATGTCCCTCTCAATCTCAGGCTCAAGCTCAGGATAATATTAACCAGACAGGAATTCTGTCTGGGCTATTTAGTAAATTAACATCGTCATCTGAAGATGTCCAACCAACCACCCAGACAGCAGCTGTAGACACGCCAAAACAGCAATCCACTCCTTTGACCGGGTCAGGACAACAAAGTCAAACACCTCGCCAACTGCCACGAGTGCCTTCTAAAACACCGCCTCAAGAGGCTGAAGAAAAGCCATCCACTCAACAAGGCTTTTTCTCAGGACTCTTTGGTCGGACCACCACTGAACAAGTGCCTTCAACCAAACCAGAGCAAGGTTCTACTCAAAATACAGCACAGAGCACAGTTTCAATGGGCTCCCCAGGTGTTCTGTCAAACTCTGTAACTGCTAGTCAGCACATTAACACTTCAGGACCAACATTTGATCCTTTGAATGTTTATGGAAGACCAGGAATGTATTTTCCTATCTCCCAAAGTCAAAGAAGTAGGAGTATGCTGGGGGGGTATATGCCCATTGCTGCTAATAGTGAGAGTTTAGATTTGAGAACTTCTGTTAGCTATGCTCGATCAATGCAGAACAGACCATCTTACATTTCAAACAGTACTGGTAATTTGACGCAGTTGTATTATTATCAAGACCCATACCAGTCGCGGAATCCAATGATGTCTTGCAGTGTAGAAAATCTTCATTCCTTTCCACTCGGTAGTCCTGTTTTATCCCACCAAAGTCTACATAGTAGCACAAATTCTGTTCATGGTATGACGAGTCAATATGGTTCTCAAGATCCAGCAACACCTTATTCGGAATATGGAGATGAGGGTAACTGGATACAAGCATCTATTATCTGGCAGCAGTTCAACAATGAATCCCAAAGTCATTATCCTGTTGATGCACAGACACTTGAAGGTGCTTCACAACAAACTTCTCAGCCATGGTATACCTCAAGTGTATACAGCAACCAGCCTGGCATACCTGCTCAGCCATATGCAAATAATCAGTACAGTCAAGAACATCTGGCAACTACACCAGTAGATGTTCAGAGAGACTTCTCTAATAACCCAACCCATAGAGAAAGACTGTGCAGTAGCTATACCAGTTTAGACAGATTGGGAAATCAAGAGGAGGATGGAGCACTGAACCTGAGTACAAAAAGAGGAAATGCTAAGTTTGGAAAATGTCATTCTTTCAATGAAGGCAGCTCTTACAGTTTGAACCGTGTTTCTTATCATGAGGGTTACTATGAAGAGAGCGCACCAAACCTCTCTTATGCAGCAAATACACAATATGGCTTTAATGGAAACCCAGACTACTATCGACAACAGGTGGATTACTCAAGTCATGTAAATTTGAACAGGCGCTACGATGACTGGGGCTATCCTATAGCAAATGGAGAAATAGATGATCCTATGTATCTTGAAGAAGGGGAATGGTACCACCAGTGGCTGTCTCTTTTGGAACAGGGAATGTGGTGGCCAGCTGATGATGGAGATTGTGGATATTTTGTCTACACTGACTATGAATATATATATGCTCTTCTTACAGATGGCACTGGGCAGTATGTGTATGCTTGCACACCTGATGGTGAAATCTGGGGCAATGGGCATCCTTCTGGTAGTTATCCTAATGCCTGGCTCCAAGATGAAATGGTCATTGTGTGTGGTTTTAAAATGCCTCTATACAATGAAGATGAGCTCTTTTGGCTTCCAGGGGACCAGCCTGGTACTCAGCTCCTTAATGGTCCTCTTGACCTGTCCATGGCATATAGAAAAGGAAATGATATCATGAACCTGAACTTTGAACGTTTCTCACAGATGTTTGAAAATTCTTACTTTGGTCAAAGGCAGCCAAATTTAAATGTATCTTCATACAGATTAAATAAGGTTAGAATGGATCCAAGACAGCATGTCCCTAAGGATCCTTCTCTTCAGGCAGTTGATCTTTCATCTTACAATAACAATTGTGGGCCATCTTTTACTGAAGGCGTTAAGGAACTTCTCTCTCAGAAAGTGCCAACCTCCCTTGGGTCTATCTCCACTACTAATTCCTCTGGTTCCCCTGGTTGTTATAAGCCCAGGGAGAGGCGTCGTTCACCATCTGTTGTTAGAGTGAAACATGTTGATGACACCACAGAGGAAGAGTGGCGAAAACATGTTGCACCTGGAGAGGAGCAACCAAATAGATCAGTTAAGAAGATTTCTTCCCTATTGTCATCTATTGTTGGTAAAAGCCCAGAGTCAGAAACAGCACCAGCTGCAAGCAGAGAGAACAAGGGCCTGTTCTCAACTGGCTTCCAGAGTCTCAAATCAAGAATTATTAAGGATGATTCTCCAACCGCTCCTCAAAGTGTAAACAATCGGGCGCAACCACCAACAGCTTCAAGGATTTTGCCTACACCACCATCTACACAAGCATACACACCACCTCAGACTCTCCCTGCATCTCAGAAGCCTAGACTAGCTAGGCAGAGTACAATGTCACAACAACCCACTGTGCCATTACCATCAACATCATTGCCAAGTCACCAATATACCAGAGGCGGTCCAGGAGTGCCTACTACATCTCCATCGCAACCAGGTGTTCAGTCTACACCGAAACCTATGGAAAAAATACCTGAACAAACACAGGGAGGAATTTTTACTCGCTTCAAATCTGCTGTTGGAATGGAAGAACCTACACCTGAACCAGCTAAGTCTCCAGAGCCCATTACAAGACCTCAACAAGTGGGTCCTGCCTCTAAGGTTACTGACAGTAAACAAACTACAGGGAAATCTGGTATCCTTGGTTCAATTGGTGACTTCTTTAATGCTGAAACGATTCCATCACAACCACCCTCAAAGTTGGCTGACACCCAAAACATGTCAGCCACTAGTCAAATTCCTCAACAAATTTCATCACGACCCAAGGGACTTCAGAAGCAGCAAACACTTAGTAGCTATGGACCAGAGAAGCAGACAGAGGCTCAGTTGCCCGGTAAAAGTGTGTCTCAAATATTTCCTCCAACCACTAGCACAGGCCCAACTCCCACAAGGTCTGAGACCACACCGCCAGTTGGACAGACAAAACAAGAACCTCCCCCTAAACCAGCAGGTGTACTGTTTGGCTCAATTGGTGATATGCTGTCTGGAACACCAGCACCCAGCGCACAAGTGCCTTCAGGAACGGCTCCTCCTAAAGAACTTCCAGGAAAGGGATTATTATCAATGTTTGGTGGTCTTGGCCAACAGGATACACCTCAAAGAGCAACTGCCAGTGGAACACAACCACCTGGAGCAGTGCCAACAAAAGAGCCACCAGTTAAAGGATTACTTTCAATGTTTAGTGGTCCCACCACACAGCCAACATCACAGACAGAACCAACCCCAACAACTACAGCTGGACCTCAGCAATCAAGAGCACCTCCACCTCAACAAGAGCAACCAAAAGGATTGTTGTCCATGTTTGGTGGTAGCAGTTCTCAACAGACACCAGCACAATCAGGGTCTATTCTCGGTGGACTTCTGTCAGGACCATCAAGCACAAATGAAAGCCCTGGCAAAAGTTTATTAGGCATGTTTGGTGGATCCAGCCCCCAGCCCCCAACATCTACAACAGCAACTGCTAACCAAGCTTCTGGGGCTGCTCAAACAATTCCTGCACAAACTACTGAGCCCTCAGCTAAAGGATTGTTTTCTGTGTTTGGTGGACCTAATGCCCAACCCTCACCTCAACAAGCTGGACCACCTGCAGGTTCTAGTTCTCCAGGAGCTGCTCCACCCAGTGAGTCTCCAATGAAAGGATTGTTATCAATGTTTGGTGCGCCTAGTACAACAGCTGCACCACCATCACAGCCCCAGCCTCCACCATCTGCAGGCCCTACTGTTCCAGGCACCGCCGCACCTAGTGAGTCACCTGTGAAAGGATTGTTATCCATGTTTGGTGCACCAAGCACACCTGCCATGCAACCCCCACAAGCCCAAGCCACTCCACCCACTGTTGCAAGTGCTACGGCAGCAGAGCGATCACCAACTCCAACTGTTACAAGTGAACAGTCTAATGTTCCAGGAGCTACACTTGTGTCCACAACATCTACAGTAACTGGTGTTCAAGGGAGTGCTGCATCAGCTGAACAACCTAGCGTCCCAGGACCTGCTCCATCCAGTGAATCACCAGCGAAAGGCTTGCTGTCAATGCTTGGTGGACCAAGTGCACAGCCATCACAATCTCAGGCTACTACAGGGGCATCTAGTACTGCTGGAGCAGCCTCTGGCTTGCTTTCAATGTTTGGTGGTCCAAGTCCGCAACAGAAGACCCCCCAAACAGGTTCGCTTCTTGGAGGGCTTTTATCTGGACCATCAACCTCTGCTTCAGCTGCTCAACAGAGTGCTCCCCAAGCTGGCTCCCTCCTCGGAGGGCTTTTCTCTGGATCATCAGGCCCTACTCCAAGTCCACAGCAAAGTGCTCCCCAGACTGGGTCCCTACTTGGAGGACTTTTCTCTGGATCATCAGGTCCAACTCCAGGTACACAGCCGACTGCTCCTCAGACTGGTTCCCTGCTTGGTGGGCTTTTCTCAGGACCATCGGGTCCAACTCCAACTCCACAGCAGAGTATTCCTCAAGCGGGTTCCCTACTGGGTGGGCTTTTATCTGGACCATCAAGCTCTACTCCAAGTCCTGCCAAAGGTCTGTTCTCAATGTTTGGAGCCCCTAGTCCACAACAGCAACCACCAGCTAGACCACCAGGACAACAGCAACCACAAGTAAGACCACCAGCACATCAACCACAAGTAAGACCACCAGCACAACAACAGCCACAAGTCAGACCACCAGCTCAACAGCAACCACAACCACAACAACTTCCTGCACAAGGTCCACTAGGACAGGGTCCAGAACAGGAGTCCACTGTCACAGTGCCTCTATCTGTCCCAGCCACTGAGAAACCCAAAGAGATACCAGCCAAAGACGTGCTTCCAGGTTCTGATGGATCTTCCTCACAACCTCCAACAGAACCCCAGCAAGTATCCTCACAAGCTCCAATAGAGCCCCAGCAACCAACAGCTGTATTATCATCAATAGAAGCATCAGCAACAACAGTGACCACAACAACAACCGCATCTGCAGATTCAACAACAACAGCAACAATTTCTCAGCCAGTTTCATCTGAAACAAGTGAACTCCAGAAAGATCTGTCTGCTTCATCTGAAACCACTGAACGGCCTAAAGCTTTGCCGGCTTCATCTGAAGCAAGTGAACCCCCTAAAGGATTTCTCTCAATGTTTGGTGGCTCATCTCCTTTGCAAAGCACGACCCAGCCAGGTTCCCTTCTCAGTGGCATTCTTCCTGGGTCAGCTGGCACTGATAGTCCAGCTAAAGGTCTTTTGTCAATGTTTAGTGGGCCCTCACCTCTGTCAAGTGAAACATCTTCCTCAGCCACTTCCACAACAACAACAACAATAACAACAAGTACTACAGAAGCAACCATAACAGAAGCTGTAGCTGGCACTGCACCTCAGCCTGATGCATCAAAGCCATCAACTGAAGCCACTCCACAAGTCTCTCAAGGCCAGGTTGAATCTACTCCTCATGCTGCTTCTCAAGGACCTGCCCCACCCAAAGAGACTCCAGCAGCTGGTTTATTGTCTATGTTTGGTGGATCAGGCCAACAGGGTGCTCCCTCCCAAGTTGGATCTCTCCTGGGTGGTATCCTGCCTGGATCAACAGAATCAAAAGATGTACTGGGCAAGGGATTGTTCTCAATGTTCTCTGGCCCAAGTCCTCCAACAGGGCCTGGACAAGCAGGGGCTACCCAAGGAGCAGCAGCTCCCCCAACAGAGCCACCTAGCAAAGGACTTTTCTCCATGTTCGGTGGATCTGCCCCCCAGCAGAGTGCACCTCAACCTACATCATTATTTGGAGGAATTCTTCCTGGGGCTGCTGCCTCAAAGGAAGCTCCTGGAAAAGGTTTACTGTCCATGTTTGGTGGCCCCAGTCCAACTGAGAGTGGTGCACCTAAGACTGGAGCATTTGGCCTGTTAGGGTCATTAATAGAAGAAAAGAAACCAGAGCCCCCAAAACCACAAGAGGCTCCTGCTCCAAGTGTGGCCTCAGTGCCAGAGCAAACAGCTGCCGAGCAGAAGAGTCAAGGACAAACAGTTACTGTACAAACACAAATGTCATTGTCCCAGGCACCATCAAGCACAACAGCCATCTCTCCATTCTCAGAACCATCAGCTATCATACCTAGTCAGACAGATGGGAAGGCTGCAGCATCAGACCAGGTTCCAGATAAACCTGTTTCAGCTTCTGCCCCTGATTCTCAGACTATACCAGAGCCATCCATTAAAACAGAAACACCAAGCTCTGTCCAACCCAGTGCAGCGACGGTACCATCTACACAAGAGGCGAAACCCATTGCTCAACCCCCAACTGCTGGTGCACAAACTGAGCAGAAGCCTGCCGATGCAGCAAAGGCAGTGTTAGACTCCTCTGCTGAAGTGGTTTCAGGTTTCATGTCAAAAATGTTTTCTGGACCAAGTACCCCATCAGGAGGAGCACCTTCAACTGGATTCTTCTCCCAGGCTCAGTCCTCATTTTTCAAGTCAGCCCCAGCTCCTCAACAACAGCAGCAACAAACAAAACCCTCTCTGTTTGGTTTCACAAGTAGTTTACCAACCGATTCTATAAAAAGTGACCTCTTTGGTATGTTCAAAGCCCCTGAGCCACCAAAGCCTCAGCCCCAGCAAAAACAACCCCCTGGAGCAAGGCCTCCCAATGCTCCAAGAGGTCAAGGGCCTCCTCCATCCCAAGCCGCTCCTTCTTCTGGAACGGAGCCAGGAAAACCAGGCACTGGAGCTAATCCGGCACTATCTTCTGCTCAAGCAGGTTCACAACTGACAACAAAAGCAGCCACAGTTGGAGATGTTATCCATGAGAAACCTATTGTCATTGTTGGTGAACCCGCTAAAGATAATGACAAATCTGGGCTTCTTCCTGAAGGTATTTCTCACGACCCTCAGCAACCACAGTTAACAGAGCTGCCACCAAAATCTGTGTTTGAAATGCCTGGTCTCTCTGGTTCTGCTTTTGGTTTCATGACTGGGACAGGTGAACCTAAGTCTCTTGAGAAGTCTCTTGGGTCTTTATTTTCCTCCCCACCGACAGTGACTCAAGCAGATGGTGCAGGCCTTCTTACTGGGTTTAAAACATTCTCTTCTGGCCTTTTCCAGGATGAAAAACCTTCCACACCACCTCAGCCAGACATTGTAACAACACAACCAAAAGCTAATGGTGATCATAGTGTCATAACAAATGGCACACAAATTGAAAGTGAAGTTAAAGAAGGTCTAGACAGTATTGGCAAGAAAGAACTCCTAATTTCATCCAATAGCACTGATAAGCCTGAGATATACATATCCAAACCTGAGACAGATCCCCTGCATTCCTCATCCCTAAAGGACAAGGACCCCCTTTTCGACTCCACTTCAGATTTGTCATCAGGAATGCGGCATGACAAGGACCTTTTGAGTGCAAAAAGGCTAGTAGCAGCATAATAAATGGTCACTCCTGAACATTTAATATGCACTAAGTGTAGACAAAAAGCCCTAATATAAATAGTTTGACCCAAAGTTCTTTTATGATTTCTCTGTGTCTGTGCTTTGTGTGTACTGTATGTCCTAGTTTACAAGATCCCCTGAATGTGTTGTTTCATGTGGAGTGTGTCCCGTATTACACCATATTACAGTTTGTCTCTGTAGCCAGTGCATCGTAAAATTGTTAGTTTATACAGTTAGTATTCACTAGTGTGCATTAGTACGTTTGTATCATTATGATGTTTTCTAATAGTTACTCTTTTTTTTTTTCCTGAAACATTAGCCCAGTGGACAGCAGTCGTTTTGGCTCATCTGGTAACCTAAGCCAAGCTAGCTCACAACTAAGTGAGACTGGTCAAGAGAGTGCTGTTGGGTCTGAACTGGAAGAGTCCCATCATTCTTACCACAGCGGTTACCGCCTCAACAGTAATGGACATCTGCCCACAAATGGTCACACTCATTGGGGAGAGGATGAAGGGCTGAAACCACCTTCCTTGGTTGGGTCCCTCAAGAGAGACACCATCTCTCCAGTGGAGAGGAAATCTGAGAAATCACTCAAAAGGTGAGTATGCTGTTGTTCTGTTCGGTCAGAGAGTTGTGAAGGTAAAAGTGTATATCATAGCTTCATATAGCTTTATCAAGCATTTCATTAGGATAAGAATAACAACATATCTACAAATTATCTAGAAATGGAAAGTGTAAAACCAATAAAGGGAAACATTTTTTGATTATCTCATTCTCACTGTACTCTTTTCATTCAAATCCCAGTTAAATGGTGTCTCTGTGCAAATGGATGCGTGTGTTGTATGCTTCCAAAACTTCAACATGCTTTCAACCAACTGCTAAGACAACAAAATTTTTTCCTCTCTGCAGTTTCCAGGATGAAGGTCCTCCCCTGCCTTTCACCCCTTCTAGGCTCCACTGGCTGAAGGCCATCAACAAAGTGAGAGTTCAGCTTCAGGAGGTATACCAGGGAGTCCCTTCCCTTCATCTACATTACCTTTGCTTTTTCCTTCTCACTGTCCCCAAACTTGAATTTTGTCACCTGCCCGTTTATCTATCCGACCCTTCTCAATACCCTATACCCAGTGTCTCTTTTTGCCACATCAGCTGGCATATGGGTAAGTACCCGACTCGACTCTCTCATGGGCATTCTTTGGATTGATTGAGTTTCACTTATTGGCTGTGTTGAGACTGTTGAAATCAAATCCATTCCTCCTTAATTTATATCTCTGTTAAACAAATATGTTGATATCTTAACATGGTAAGGCAGGTGGTTTTAGTATGTTTCTCTGGATACATACTGAAGCAGACTGGTGAACAGGATAAGCAGAATTCATTTGTCTTGACAAATGAACTACATCATAAATGAAGAAGGAATTTTAATGTGTGTCCTGTGGTCAGCAAAAGAGAAAGGGACTGAAAGAAAATGAGAGGGAGGAGGGTGGAAAGGAGGATGAGGAGGAAAGAGAGAGAAAGAGGATCAGTGTGTAGGGCAGACAGACTGTTTATCTTCTCAACTCCATATTCAGACAGGTGAGTTGAGGGACGACTCTGAGAGCGTCTGCTTCTCCAGAATGGGGCAACTCTAATCGGCTGTTGCCAAGGTCACCAGGAAGTTTGATGCCGTCTGTCCACAATGCTGATAAAGAGCAGAGGAGTAATTAAGGAGGGAGAGTGAGTGCACGCATGGAGAGATAGTGAGTGTGAGCGGGGACACGTGTGTGTGTGGGGGGGGGGGGGAGTAGACATCTATTATATATTGGCTGGAATGGCTCATGGATTGAGAGCTGCAGTAAGTAGTCAACTTCCCAAAGTTTAAATTACTGGAGATATCAGCTACACGTTATTACCAATGTACGCAATTATGGTTTTACTGGAGTGTCAGTCAAGAAATGGGAAACAGAGAGAGCTGAAATGACTGATTTTAGAAGGTCTGGATTGGAAACTGCCACTAAAGATTGCAGGATATATTTTGGTTTGTTAATCATGTTTACTGGTATATGAATTTTTTATTTTTTTTTATATGCGCAGCGTGACATGTTAAATGACAAAGACAGGGACTAACACCAAAAATGATACAAATGTACATTCATACATATATGATTTATATGCTAATAACTGTTCATGGCGGTACTGGAAGGAAGAGCAAGTATAAATCCTTCTGGAGGTCACAGGATCTTCTGGGAGTTGTAGTGTAATAACACTACTTGTCAAGTGGCATCTCCTTGTTAATGTGAAATGAACCCAGAGGGTCAGCCCTACTGTTGGATGAGCTCTCCACTGCTATTGACACCTGGCAGCTTGGTATATTATTTATGAGATTTTACTGAATCTGTTGGTGGCGACCTCTTAAAATGCAAATTTCCATATTGATTTAAAATGCTGCAAATGGAGAGCCTGGCTTTCATAATTGGGCTGTATTTTTTAAGGACGTGTGCATTGCTTGAATGTGTTTACATAGCACCACACAAGTTAAATTTAACAGGCTAAATTTTTAAAAGCAAATACACCAAGCCATACAACATTCAGTGATATAGTATGACGCCTGATTCTGTGGGCGCAAGGCATGTGAGTGCTGTTTATGCAATGAGTGAAATGCAGTGGAACTCTTTTGTTGAGATGTTCACAGCTTTCCCCCTCTAATCCTCAGTTTTTTGCTTCCCATGTTTCCTCCCTGAGCGCTGGTACAGCTCTCTCTGTGCAGAAGAAGGCCTCAGGGAAAGACAGAACAAGAAAAAGGAAAAGAACAGAGAGAGAGATTTAGTAGAATGGGGGTAACCATAGCTGTTTTTTTTTTCAGTGGTGTGTTCTACTGTCCTTTTATGCATTGTAACATTGTGCATGCAATACTTTTAGTGGTGTTTGTGGGGTGAGTGGTAGAAAGACAGAGGGAGAAAGAGTAATAACTGAATGAAAACAAAAGAGAGAGTGTGGGAGAAAGAGGGAAAATGGATGGAAAGAGAGTGAGGGAGATAGAGAATAGAGAGAGGAGGAAAGAGTGGGTACCAGAGAAGAAAAGGGAGGGAGTGAGAGGTAATGGGTGAGTTAGGAACAGGCCGGGTGGGTGAGGGGGATTCCATGCTGTGACATTCTGATTTCACTAGGCACAGACACACCCAGTGGGCATCACTGGCACCAAGTCAAAGAAAAATTCAAACATTTTCAGTCCTGCAGATTTGGAGCACCATGGCCCCAGAAACGCACTCATTGTCTATCCCAGCCACTGAGCCCTGTGGTCTTGGAGCTAGCTGCCTAATAAATTTGAATCATGCATAATCCACCTTTGACCCGGGGGTATTTGCATTATCATATTCTCTCACAAGTATGGTATATGAGTGCTACTCAGTCTATGAATGCTGACATTTTTTTCATTGTTGAAAAGGAATAGAGAAGAATATAGATGTATCATACGACAATGTAGAACTGTTGTGTGTAGGTAGAAACACATTCAGCTAATGAAACCAGAATGCTAATGTGCCTCTGGTTTATAGTTATGACGCCGGGGGACTCCATTATGGAGATTGCTGCAGGGAGAGGAGGTTTGAGATGTCCGCGTAAACGCCTTCTAATCGAATAGAGCTGGAGAGAGTACATGCGTTTTCTTTAGCTCGGCGTCCCGCCCCAGCAAAAATCAACGTTATTTATTGACGGACACGAGGAGGCACTTAGGCGACGATGCCTCCAGCCTTAAAAAGGTCACAATGAAAAAGCCACCGTTTGAGAATCGGCTGCTCAGCTGTAATCACTAAGCCATAACTCACAATCAGACGGGACATCAGAGTCCCTTCCGCACAGTGTGGACACTCCCTAGCATTAAACCAACGGCAATATAAAGCTTTGGCCATTTGATTCACATTCCTCTGTCAGTCAGACTGACAAGTGACGTTGAAATCGTTGCAAATTGAGTCTGTTTTTCTTGTCATGAAGCTACAGTATGTTTTCAATGTTTACGTGATGTAACTCAGGTTATTTCCTCGCTGATGAGAAAGAAAGGGGATGCTGAAGGAAAAGAGGAGGAGAAAGAGGAGAGTGAGAGGGAGAACTGGCATTTTGACAGTTTCAGATTAGCTTTTTGTTGGAATATATTGCCAGAGGGGAGGGAGAGAGTGAGTAAGAGTGAGCGAGAATGAGAGAGAGAGAGAGGGTAGAGATGGAATAGAGGAAAAAGAGAAGGGGAGAGAAAAAGAGAGAGGAAGAAAGAGAATGAAGGAGGAAAGGGAGAGAAAAAAGAATGTGGGCTGGTTTACGGTGAACGAGGGATGGAGTGAGTGAGGGAAGAGACGGAGGGTGTGTGAGAGAGAGGCGGAGAGACAGTAGTGATACTCTGTGTGACCGCTGAAGCGTGAGCCTCAGATTGTGAGCCGGTCTTCACTCTGTGTGTGTGTGTGTGTGTGTGTGTGTCTGCGACTGATTAGAGAAGGTCAGTAGGACCGATCTACACACACACACACACACACTCTCTCCTAGTTACTCACACAGGAGGAGATAGACCTGCCCGGGTTTGAGTGTCACTCTTGCTCAGCTCCCGGAAAAGACCAATGGGAACATGGGACGAAAAGTAATCTTGAATTTTACCCTGCTGAGTTTTCTGTGATTCTTTTGTTTTTCTAATGTTACTTGGCACGTCAGAGATCACTGCATGGGTTTTGTGTGCCTTGCATATGGGGCGCACACGTTTCACCATGGACTGTATGCTTTTCTTCAAGTGATGCAAATATCACACACAGGTTGTTTTGGTCTCGGGTTGAATGCCACCATGAGGTAAGACGTCCAGCATCTTTCAAGCTCAGAAAAGTAGTTTGATAAGTAAATATTGAATTCATATATGAAATGAGAAGAGGCATTAGACATGAGAATCAGTGTCATTTTTACACCTTTTTCCTGCTTGTTTTATTTCCATTTCATGAAAATAATACATTGTAGATACATTCACTCTGATGTGTGTAGGTTAAATCACGTACAGTTCTTTATCATATGTGTGTCATGAACGCAAGATACTAAACAAAAAAACATTCAATTTAAAATATACAGGATTGAGGGAAAGAAGAAAATAGTAAAGGAGAGAGAAGTAAACGTTCAGTCTCCACCTTTAATCATAACCATAAATAATGAAGCAGTGAGATCTTGAAAGTCATCAAGTTTCTTAACCACAGCATTTAGAGGGACCAAGATAAGGAGACTGAGTTCTGTTTGGTGTGTGTGTGCGTGTGTGTCTGCGTGTGTGTGTCTGTGTTCATAGTACAAGGTTATCCAGAGGTTCAGATTGCCACACTGTCTGTGAAGTAACTTACTTTTCTGGTAGTGACAGAAGAGCAGAGGGTTCATTTAAGGTTTTTAGGTAAAGAGCTGTAGCAGAAAACTGATTAACTTGATTTGTCCCTTTCTCTCTGTTCTCTGTCTCTGTCTTTAAGATGTGTATATATATATATGTGTGTATGTGTGTGTGTGTGTGTGTGTGTGTGTGTGTGAGTATCTATCTATCTATCTATCTATCTATATATATATATATATATGTATATATATGTGTGTGTGTGTGTGTGTGTGTGTGTGTGTGTGTGTTAATGAGCAATTGCATACCTTGGCTTGAAAGACTAATTCAAAGTTAAAGGTAAATGTAATTGTCTTTGTTGCCTCAGTGTATGATCACTTGCATATCACATTACATAAATAGCTAAGCTGATCAGTGTGTTATCTTGGCTGGACACATCCACTATTGAACATTGCTACACTATTATTAAATAGAGGTTAAATCTCCACCTCTAGCAGTTGGTTGCTATTGGTTCCAAGGTTAAATTCAGACCCTCAGAACTAGACTGCTATTGGACAGGGGCTCACTTCCAAGTGGGAATTCCAGAGTGATAGTATCTGGAGGCCAAGTCTGTCCCAGTTTAAGATGATCAGGTTAGTGGCCCATCAAAAATGGGGTAAGATGGTGAATAAAAGTGTTGGAGTAGTTTTAGTTCTAGAAATTTAAGAAGAATAAAGGCTTGTGTTCTGTTACTACATTTACATACTATAGAAAACGTTCTGTCCGAGGTTTGGGTAAAACATCACGGCTGAAGTAAAACATCATGTAATATCAGATAGGTGGGGCCAGAAAATGCCTGAAGTGCTTGTTGCCTCAGCTAAACTTTTGGATTAGAAATTGTCCTGAAAAGCCACTTTAAATGTGCATTGTGCATTGCTCCTCTACCATTTAGAGCATCCCAGGCATGGTGCCAAAAACACACACACACACATACACACACACACATACGCATTCGCATGCCTTGTGTCTCAGTCACAGTGATGGATCCTGTTGCTCACCGAATCCATTTGAGGAAAGTAAAGGCAGGAGCAGACTCTGAATTTCAATGACTCTCCTCTTCGAGTGCAGTCGGTGCATGGGGCTGCGCTCAGAAATCAAGTGGGTGCCCGTATAGAAGGCACTAAATGCACCCTGATGTTTACTCTAATTTGATGATTCACTGGCGTTCCACAATGACAGTGACGTGCACAGTCTCAATGCAACCTGCAACAATGAAGGTTCATCCAATCTGGAGCAGAGCGGCCTAGGTTTTTATCGAGTTTATTTAGTCCGAATGCAAACTTTGACGAAAGGGTAATTGCATTTCACCACATGACAAAAGAGTCAGCTTGTCTCTGGTGACACCAGTTCGCTGTGTTGTCAGCTAACCATCTGTCCTGCTAGGAGTGGTGACGTGCATGTCACATCTTACCAGCCGATAAACTTTCTCACTTTCTCTCCATTTGTGTCAAGAATCACCTTATCAGCAATTTCCTTGTTAATTTGCAGACCGCGAGAAAAGTAGAACCCCATGTCGCTTTCACACTTCTCATGTGTTCTGCTGTCCTTGAAAAAGTAATTTATTTGAAGTAAGATATTTTTAAAGGCAGAAAATGTCTTTGTCGTGAAATCTTATTAACGAAGTTCATTGTTGTTCGAGTAGTGATTTAAGGAACTTGGGTTAGTGTAGATCTCTGAAATAGTTATAGTCATCCTTGCTTTGTATTGTAGTCTACTCAGGCAACAGCATAGTGATACATCTCATTGACAATTTACTGTAGGATCAACATGCAGAGCAAGGTCTTCTTTTGACAGTAGTAGAAGCAGAGTACCTACTATACAGTGTACATGCTCTTATACCATTTTATTCACAAATTCAGTTAATCTTAAAACACTAACATTGTCAACCTGACAGAAGCACATGATGCCTTAAATGTTGCGTGTGTGCAACTGTGTCTGTAAAAGACAAAGGGAGCTCACAATAAAACAAGTGAAACAGCGACTGTGCCACGGCCACCCCTTCTTGTCTTCCCTTGTCTCCTTGTCTTAAGTGAAAACAGCAGGTTCTGGGGCAAGGTGCGGATTACAGTCAATGGGAGTTCACTTAACAACCTAGCATCCTGTAGTTCACACAGCTGGACTGTCACTCTCCCTATGGGTGGGAGGGTGTTTCTGGGGAGGGGAGTGGAAGGGGGTCTGATCGACTACATTCACACACTCTAACTGCCCCCCCCCCTTCCAGCTCGAAATGGAACATCATTGTACACTTCTTTTCCTTTTGTTCCTCCAAAAGAATGTGAGTGAAAATGGGGCGTTCTTTTTGGCTACTAGAAGGTGGGAGAAAATGAGGAATTCTTTTGGGCTACTTCTGTTACTGTTCCGCCTTCAAGGCTGAAATGACATAAGGGTTTTAAGGTTATTGAAATGGGATTTCACATGCAGTAGAAAGTACTAGGCATACAGTGCAATATGACACAGGTGTCTTTTTAATAAAGACATTTGCTTTGATGAGCTCATTTACAGATGTAGTCTTTCATGACATGGCCTTTGCTTCCAATCATAATTGTCCTCCTTTTTGCCCATAATTATCCTATTTATCTTAGCAGTCCAGAAAGTGCCTTTTTAGTGTCCCTTTGACTGAGAAATTCAAAAGCCTATCAATGATGTTCTTGCTCCCCAGCGGACAGCAATGATTGTTCCCCCGAGGTCTGATATCATTACCATGGTATTAAAATCCCTGTGTTGGCCAATCAAGATGTCAAGATTACTACAGAGAGAGAATTGAGTTTTTTCCTCGTTTTGATCATCAGAGTGCCCCCTCCTCTCCCTTTCTCATTCTGTTTGGCTGCTTCATTTAATGAACACTTAAAGCCCCTCGGCCCTTGCTTAATCATTAGGTTGAGAGCTGCTCCTCGTTTTGCCTGTCCCGCCTCCAATGGCTCTGCTAGCGGCCTTTCCTCCGGGGGCACAGCAGGAGCACAGGGATTATCCCCCTCAGTGTGTGTGTGCGCGTGTGTGTGTGTGTTGTGACAGGGAGCTGTCCGGAGCTGCCCTGATGTGACGCTGCTAAACAGCAGTTTCTCTTAACAGCAGCGTCCAGCATCTGCAAATAGCCTGTGGGTGATGGCAGACGGCAGATGAACGGAAGCCCCTTGTTGAAGTGGCTCAAGCGCTGTTTAAAGGTTCATGGCTAGCTAACCCTCTGGCTTCCTCTCTCTTAAAGGCAGGAGGGAGGCAAGCCAAGGAGACAGTTCAATTGTACAGACAGCTTAAGTATCATAAGGGGTGCAAGAAAGTTTTGTATTTTGTATTTGTATTAAGTTTTTGTATATACTTCAATTTGAATTTGATGAGTTTTTTTTTGTCAGTAAATTCATACCATAAAATTTACATTAGGTTTGCACCACTTGATTTAAGTCTATAAAATCTTTCTATGAAATGATGCAGGCCAGTAAACACTTTTGGAGGAGTATATCATTTAATGTAAAATATTTAAAAGCAGCAGGTTTTATGTGAAAATGACACTGTATTAGAAACCTTGGAATTATTTGATAATGAATAAGTAATAAGAAAATAAATGATAGGAAAAGTTTCAGCAAGTGTCCATCAAAGAGAAATGTTTTCTTTGAGGATCTTTTACAAAATTCCACTGTTGTTCTTATAACATGTGACGTGGAAAAGAATCAAGCAGTCTTGTTGATATTCAGCTCTCCACTGTGCATTGTTTGGCTTGACAAAAGATTCAATTACTGCTCTTTTTTTATCTCAGGTGATATGGCTGCTCCTCTGTTACCCCTGCCTAAGAGTCCACAGGTGCTAGTTGGCTGCAAGTGCACAGCCACAGGGTGCTAGTCAACCCTTAGTGGGCGTGTCTCTTCATCGGTATGTTCTCCAGGGGCCACGGCAATGGACACGATGACACAGATGCCACAGGAGTTCCCCCAAATAAGTGGGCTAAGAAGAGGGATTTGGCCAAAAAGAAGACCCAGAGCCCCAATATGGGACCTGGCTTCCGGAAAAAGATCCAGAAGTTTTTGCAGGGTCCCGGGGAACAGCCCACACGCAACTCTCAGTATACCCTTATGGAGCTGGAGGAGGAAGTGGAGGAGGAGGACATGGTTTTATGCAAGCCAAGGCGCAGACCCACCAGCTATCACTCAGGCATGCGGTCTGTGCCCAATGGCCACAGTCGCCCCTGTGCTTCCAGCAAGTCCTTTATCGGAGAGGTGGAGCTCAATAGGGAGGGAAATATCAGGATACCATGCACCATCCACCACAACGGGCCCACGTCAGATCAAGCAGTGTCTGGGGAGGAGAGCAGCTCAGACTATGTAGATGAGGGAAGGACTGTGGAGGCAGCCACAAGCCCTCGAAGGAAAAGTACTAGGAGAGATGAGGAGATTGAAGAGAGACTTAGGGCAAAACGAGAAGGGTCGAGCACTATAGTCGAGCACATTCTGAAGGAGCTGCAAGGCATAAACAAAATTCAGGATGAAATCTCAGACCTGAGGCAGTATCTGTCATCGGTCAAGGGCTCTGTGGATGAAGTGTCTTGCTGTGTTGATGCTGTGTTGACAGAGATTGAGGAGCTCTACACAGGAAATGCTTATGGCCCTCACCTATCTCCTAAAACAATGGGACGTCACGCAAGTCCCCGAAGACCAGTAGCCACCTTACCGAGAAGACACAGTAGCCCACCTGTTCACCAATACACCTTTCCCAAGGATAAAGAAAGAGTGATGGAGAGAGCGTTGAAGCAGAGGAGAGAGGTTATAGCATCTTACCGAGGTGTAGACATTGCTGCAGGGCAACGGCCTCAGCGAGCACTCTCACCTCGTAGCTCAGGGTCCCCAGTGTTGGGAGGTCATAAATCCCGACTCCCTTACATGGACAGACGATACGGACCAGACTTCCAGAGCACTAGCTCTCTCTCCTCCTGCCCCAGCTGCAGGGCTGCTAGACAGGAGGACCGATATCGCTCAAGGAGCGCGGGCCTTCCAGTCAGTGCAAGTGAAGATGGTGCGTGGAGTGGTGAAGCAGCGTGGAGCGAAGAGGATGCTTGTTCATGCCACTTTAGCCTGGAAGAGGGGGAGACCTGTAGGGGGTCAGACACTGGCGATGGATATGCAGGTGCAGACACCAGCAGCACACCAGGCCACTCATCACGGAGCAGCTCGGAACACCTTTCCCTGCTCTTTGGACGCTACTACGACTCTGCATCCAGCTCATCAAGTGTGGTAGACTGGAAGGCACCAAGGGCGCAGTCGCTGGTGGGTGTTGAGTGTGACTGCACCCCGAATTGTCCTTACTCCCGCAGCTCGGGTTATCACACTATAGATGCTTACGCAGACGACCTTGGAAGCGGGCCTTCCAGAAGTCTCAGTCACTCCACGGTGGCACTGACCGACTATGATGCGCACTCTATGTGTGAACGATGCCTCTCAGCAGAGCGCCTGGATATCGATTCAGCCGAGAGCACAGAGAGAGAATGGCCTGAGCAGGGTCCGTGTCAGGATGCCAGTGAATACGATTCGGGGAACACACCCGAACAGCTTGAGACTGAGAGCCCTGACATGGAGTACGACATGAAGCAGCTGGGGCATGCCATGTCGACCTTCAGGTCTGCTCTGCGCGGAGCTATGAAGGAACTTGATGCCCCTGGCTCTCGTGGATACCCTGATGATGAGTACCTGTCAGACTCTGCTTCAGTTGATGGCTACCCTCAAAGAGAACCCGCTGAAGTGCGAAGGAAGGAGAGGGGGCATCTGAGAAACGGCTTTGATGTCTCTCCCTCACTGCCACAGCTGGACCAGATCAGTGAAGCCTCCCTCAGGCTGGATGATCATCATAGTGAAGGAGCATCAGAGGATCAGGATTATGCCCATCAAACGCTCAGTGCTCCTGAGTCCCCTCTCAGTCCTGCCTACCCTCGCAGCACCCATAAAGGGAGCCTTTCTTTTGAAGAGTCTCCCAGGAGGAGAGGCCGCTATGGAGACACACACATTCCAGAATGTCCATCAGAATTCAAATCAGAGAGGGTGGGGCTGGACTCAGAGGGTGTGGAGCCAAATCTGGAAGTGACAGAGGGAAGTCCAAACAAGTCTGATTTTGCCCAGTCGAATTGGCGGACAAGCTTCAAGGATGTTCTCAAAGAAAAGAAAGAAACCAGACGTCGACTGTCCATGATGGGACAAGATTCAAAGTCCATATTTTCTGATGATGAATCTCATCTAGGTATAGACTTGTGATTATAGTGATTTGTGTAGTTCAAACTATAACACTTTCAGCTCTGTAAAACAGTGGGCTATTTGCCTGTATTTGTAAAAGTAAAAATTGCATGTGTAAATGTGGTGGTTTTGCTACTACAAAATGAGATGAAAATGAAAATTGTAGTTTAGATTTCTCTAATGTTACAGACCATTTTTGGTGTTTTTTTCCACAGAGGGAAGCAAAGAAGATCCCCAGGTTGCTAATCATGACTTTTTCAGTTTATGCTAACTTTCATGTAATTAATTTCAACCTAACTATTAATGTGACCCACTATGGCAGTGTGACCTTGGTCAAACTAAACCAGTTTGTGCTTTTTCCAGTCTGGGCTTTAGCTGATTGAGTAAACCTCACAGCTCTTAAATTGGAGGTAGTGAGTGACTGGTGCTTATATGAATTTGACATGGCATCATATTTATGCCAGGGCACTGTCAGATCCATTATAATTTCATCTGCTATGTAGGTTACTGTTCATTTTGTGTTATCTTTGGCCAACCCATTCATGTGCTGTTCTATTGCTTGGACAAATAACTGCATGTTCTGCCTGATATGTCCCCGTTTTGTAATGCTCTACATATATTTTGTTTTTATTCTCATCTTAAACAGTACTGTCTTGCTCTGGAAGGGGTACAGTGGGAGAACTTGGCTTTGTCTGTGTGCAGTGCAAGTCTGTGGGTTTGTCAGTGTTTTCTCTTTGATTCAAATCTGCCATCATGTTTTCCAGAGTTTTAAGTTTGGTGCTGTCGCACAAGTGGTGCTCTGAAGCGTATGAAAGTCTTTCGCTCTCTCTCTCTCTTTCCTCCTCCCTCCCTCTTGCTGTGTGGTTGCCTCATATGATTTTGGGAACACTCACAGGGGCTCAGCGAGAGATGGAGAGAGAGATGAAGAGAAGGGTAGAAGGAGTGAGGGAGAGATAGTGAGGGAGAGAGAAGGAGAAGACTACTTTGGGACTCGTGTTGCTGCAGGCCTTTCTTGCTCCCCGTAGTTGTGTTCGTCAGAGAGGAGCCTGGGATTGCTGCCTCTGATGAAACAATTTACCTCAGAGGGTGAAACACCACAAACACATCACAGCTTATTTACTCGCCTGTCCTGTTGTCATTTTTTTTTCTTATTTTTTTTGGTCCACAGTAAAGATGGGCCTTGTTTGTCTCACTGTCTACTTCTAAGATCTGCCTCGGTCTGTGTCTTCCTAAGATTCCCCAACAAACTTCCTCAATGTACACAGGAAAAAAAAGATAGACTCTTCTGTGTCGAAGCACAGGCTTTGACCAGCTATCAAATGTGACATGCTCAGACTGCACATCTGTAACCTGTGGCAGAGGCGAAGTTGCTAACACATCCAGGCTCTCCCTATTAGCCGTCACCTGTCATGTTTTGCTGGCATCAAAGTTCTGCCGGGAAAAGCACATGTTGATAGAAATTCTGACAGCTCTGTTTCTGCTTTTTTCGTCCCCCATGAGGAACTAGTAGAGAAGAAAAAATGCTGTATCTGCACATAACCTCTGGTTTGCTACTGCTCTTTGATCAGTAAAAGTGGGACCAGGAAATCTGGAATATGTATGATGTACCTGGTTTATATAAGCCCTGTTTTAGAATATTTTGAGTTTCACTTGAAACCTTACAAGTTGGAACTTTACAAGTTGTGCTTTTTGAGGTGGGGGTAGATACATCACTTCACCTTGGAAAGTGGAAAATACTTGGAAAACATTTTATTATTTCAGTTAACTCTTTCATTCTCTTACTTTATGTTCATTTGGCAGTCTTGTACTCAAAGTTTGTACACCTAGGTTGGTGAGTTTTTGTCATGTTTGTCATGTTTTGGAGCAAAGTGAAACTCAATCAATCATCCCCCTTTTTTCTGCTCGTTAGCATGCAGGGCTGTTTGTTGATTGGTGTGATATGTAAACTGTCTCTTCTATTCTGTTTGTTTGCAAGCTATTTATCACTGAACATTTATTAGACCTACTGAGTAAGCACATTTAATAATGATGTCAAACTATACAGGGCCATGAGAATGGAGATCACTCCAAGCAAGCTTGGGTCAAAGCAGGGTAAGGCTATTTTGTATTAAGTTTATAATCTGGTTCAACCTATAACCATTTATTGAAACTGCTAACACTAATTATTTCATGGCTTTATTTATTGAAATGAAATAGAGGACTTGTAAGGACAACTAAAAGTTGATGCCTGTGCTCTAATAGAAGTCACAATAACAATCATCAGTACAGTTTATACCTCAATTCTATACCTCAATTATGTTATTGAGATCCACTTTATATAAGTTAGTTGTTAAGTTTGGGGTTGACCATATAAGCTGTTAATAAACTTTTAATAGCTGTTAATCAACTTTTTCCACTACAAATTATTATATGAAACATATGAGTATCTTGTAATGAGTTACGTGCTTGTATGTTTAGTTTGTCGCTGTTTAGTAGGTGAGTTCTTCTTTAATGGCCCATTCAATATCTTTCAGGGGTGGCAGTGGACTGTTTGGGATTGACAGCATGCCAGACCTGCGCAAGAAGAAGCACATCCCATTGGTTAGCGATGTGGTGAGTGTCTACTTCTTAAGACTTCTAACAGTATCAGATTGGCCACTGTAGACATGATCTTTATTTCTCATCCTCCATGTAGTCCAAAAGTAATGCTCCATCAGTCTGTAGACACAGTGTTAACTTCTTGACCCCCTATTCATGCTGCAAATAAATTAATGCTCTACCACTCTTTTGAATGCAACCTTTCACCCTGGTCAGGCTATGGTAAGTTTGTATTTGAAAGGCCCATCCCTTGGTCTCCAACTCTTCACTGGTTGTGGGAACAAAGTTCTGGCTCTATATTAAGTGGCACAAAGAGTTTACAAGTAGATGTGCTTTAATACTGTTTCCAGTAACAGTATTATTCTGATGTTGTACAAATACATGGAGCTATCAGAACAACCTCATGCTCGGTTGAGGCTATTGAAACCATAGTGCTGCGTTTACATCATGTGCATTATTTTGATATTGTAAATGAGCATGATGATGCATCTGTTCTGACATGTATTTGTAGTCTACTTGCTGGCTACTTAATATAAGAACAAATGGAACCATTATATCCCCCTCTCCATGCCTACTGATTATTATTTTCCATTTGGTTTCTCCAACTCTCCTGCACAGTTATTTTTGAAGCTCTCTCTAACATAGACTTAGGGGTATGAAATGTAGCACAGTTTATGCTGTAACACCGCATGGTGTAGCTTCTTGTTTTAGCACCTCAGTTGTTTTTTTTGTTTTTTTTTTTTTGTTTTTTTTTTCCTTTGATTCCTCCTTACCTGCTAACTCAATCACTTTTTATAGCATAGTATTCAGACTAACTACAGAGAAGAGGTTAGCATGGTGGCTAGTGCTAACATAACTTGCCTCATCTGTTGTTCCTTTCCTTCCCCTTCTAGAAGGTTTTTCCCTGTTATTAACCCATTAACTCCCTCATTAAGCATTCACTGTTGGGATTGCACTGGGATGAGTGTCCAAGGCTGTGGGATAATGGGTTGTCAAGGGGAAGTTATTCATATATTATTAATTTTAAAAAAAAACAAACATTTAGGTTATTAAGCTTTACATTAAGGTTCAATTGACAAGGAAGTCATTCAAGACAATGTTTAGTCTTTAAAGAACTGTTGTGAATGAATGGTGGCTCAGTAGGTATTGTAGCCAAGATATCAGGGTAACACTTTAGATTAGGGTACACATATTCACCATTAACTAGCAGCTTATTAGCATGCAAATTTGTAGCCATTTGTTAGTCATTACAAGTTACTTATCAATACTTTTACTCTGTCACTCAGTAACGTAGAATTTTTCCAATATATACTCTTAATTACTGCTTTTTCATAGTCAGTAAGCTATTTGTTGTATATGAGTTGTGATCTTAATATGCTTTGGTTAGTTTGGGGCTTATAAGGCGTTAGTACAACAGGAACAGTTATTCTCCCTCAGTAATATTTAGAAAAGTTGTTGTATTCAGGAACAAAACCCAAAACTACAAGTGCCTAATGGTGTCCAAATAAATCCTAATTTTTTGATTGAGAATAACTGTTCCTGTTGTATTACCTCCCTATAGGCCCCTTACCGAGCAAAGTATATTGAGATCATAATTCATATACATCTATCTATTACACACTATGAAAAAGCAGTAATTAAGAGTTTATCTTGGAAAAATTCTAGTTAATGGTCTAGTATTGGTAGATTAAGCTCATGTAGAATAAGGTATTCATAAGTGACTTGTAATGTATGATAATAAGCTGCTAATTAATGGTGAATATGCCTACACTAATCTAAAGTGTTATCGATATCAGTTATAGTTGATCAATTAGGCTACTGTAAACCATAAACTTACATATTCAACAAGATTTTGGTTGACTCATTCTTATGTTATTATCTAAACACAACCATAAGGTAACGTTAAATAACCTTAATATAAAGTCTTTTTTTCATTAATTTACTTACTCACATGGTGTTGGCATTTAAAATGAAAAATGAGATGAAATTAAATTACTGAGTGAATGAGGCTAGTCATGTTGCTGATGTGGTTGTCCTGATGACCTGTGTAATGTGCAGTCCCTGGTGCAGGCCAGGAAGGCTGGAATCGCCTCCGCCATGGCCTCCCGGTCCTCCATCAAGGATGAGGAACTGGTGAGTGGTAGTGTTTTATATTGTGTGTGACTCAAAACATACAGCACATAATTTAGTCTTGGATTAAACCAAGGCTTGGACCTGAGGCTAATGACATAAATGACAATGAATCCTTTATTGCATAATTTATGAGAAGTATCCATGAATATATATATAAAAAAATCATCCATATGGCTGTCCCTGTCTTTGTCCATTTCTCTTTCTCTGTCTCTGTTTGTCTCTCTGTCTGTTCCTCCTACCTCTGTTTTCACTGTCTCTGCCTTTGTACCTTTGTTCCTGTTTTTTTGTTTATCGTTGATATGTGTTTGTTGCTTCCTCTCTTTCTCCCCTTGTGTCTCCCTCTGCCCCTTGTTTGCTCCTGCAGAAGAGCCACGTGTACAAGAAAACACTGCAGGCTCTCATCTACCCTATCTCCTGCACCACGCCGCACAACTTCGAGGTGTGGACAGCCACCACACCCACCTACTGCTACGAGTGTGAGGGCCTGCTGTGGGGCATCGCCCGCCAGGGCATGCGCTGCTCTGAATGTGGGGTCAAATGTCACGAAAAATGCCAGGAGCTGCTCAATGCTGACTGCTTGCAGCGTGAGTATGGGGTGGCAGATCGGGGGCCTGAAAAGGGGGGATGAACAAGACCACAATTATATGTTAGCGTCCATTTAACTATTCAGTCTATGTTGTACTAAAAGCTCAAACAACAGGGCTATAGTTGGAGGGACTCAGGACAAGCGCTTTAAGGCTATATATATATTTAAGGATTGTGAGAAAAAGGTTTAGAGAGAGAAAGTTTGAAGGAGGGATATATGGAGAGAAGGAGACGGGAGAGAGAGGATGTGAGACTGAGGAAGAGGTTCCGAGGAAGTTTTGAGGAAGGATCAGCAAAAGGAGGAAGGAGAGAGAGCAAGGGTGAGATAAACATATATAGGGAGATACAGTGAGAGAGAGAGAGAGCGCGAGAGAGGAGGGGGGAAATATAAACATGACAAGGTGGTATAGAAGATATCACTTCACGTCAAGATCAGAGCAAAACCAAAAACCACGTCAGCACGTCTCCATAGGTACCAGAGCAGGAGGTGCAAACCAACCTGGAATGATCAGGAGGGAAAAAAGACAAATGAATTACTATAGACATGTATGGATAAGGGGGAAGGAAAGCTGTTAAAAGCATGGCGAAGCATGGTGACCAGACAGGCAAGAGACTTAGATTAATCGTTAATGGAGCACTTGTCCTTCATTTAAATGCTGCCTCCAAGGGCTGCAGTCGACCCAGGATCGCCGTCCATCACAATGCTTCACCTTCGTCTAGAAAAGGGGGAACCAATTCATTGCTACTAGTTCCCTGTCTCTGAATGTCTGAGTCCCAATAAATTACTAGATAATAGCCTGGTCTGGGCTGAATCTAGCCCAGATCTGGGGCAGATTGGATCCAGGATAGTGTCTGGGCACTGTTCTGGGCCCTGCTTTGTTCGTGGAGTGTATTTATCCAAATGGAAATCTCCCACCAGCTTTGGCTGAGAATGACAGCTCCATTAGCCTAAGCATTAGAAATATGATTTAGAGGGAACCTTTGCAGAAGACGTCCAGTCTCTCCTCTGTTTCCTCAAACCCAGAGACTGTGGTTTTCTGTAATGAACCTACCTGTCATGTCTGTCAGAGTTTTGTTTACCGAGTTGGAGACACTTCTTAATTACATTTGATGTGGCCGTCCAGCAGCAATGGTGATTTATATTTTATTCATGATGTTTGTGATTGATGTTGCATTACATAATGTTTTTCCTTAACAATACGCTAACCTTCACTGTCAACTGTGTTTACCTCTCTCGGTAAATGCATAGGAATTAATGTGGGTCTTTTGTTTATGAAATCTAATTTGGGCAGGCTTATATTATTCTGTTTCAGCTACTTCACTGCCCTTTCATTTTATGAGTTAATGGTGTGAAAGTTTTTGTATTAAATTATGACATTCAGTTTTTTTGTAAGGCTATACAGACACATTGTTAATTTGCTATAGCAATCCTGTATAGTTTATAATTTATTCACATAGTTTTTTTCATGCTCTTAAAAGTTTTTTGGTATGTAGCAATGTATAGTGTATGTGTGTGTGTGTTTGCTGAGCAGGTGCTGCGGAGAAGAGTTCTAAGCATGGAGCTGAAGACCGCACCCAAAACATCATAATGGCCATGAAGGACCGCATGAAGATCCGTGAGAGGAACAAGCCGGAGATCTTCGATATGATCCGAGACGTTTTCGTTGTCAGCAAGTCACTCCACAGTCAGCAGATGAAGAGCATTAAGCAGAGTGTGCTAGATGGGACCTCAAAGTGGTCGGCCAAAATCACTATAACAGGTACTGTCAACCAGTCATACCTGCACACGTAAAACCGTGTGACATCTGTTTACCTCATCTTGCTTTATTTTCTTTTTTTGTGTCTTGCTATCCATCTTTCTTTCTATCTATCTTGCTTTCTTTCTTGCTGTCTCACTTACCACATTCTTATTACAGGCTTCAGTATGTTTCTCTGCTGTCTTCTGATGGTCTGTTTTCTCCTCTGCAGTGGTCTGTGCCCAGGGTCTTCAGGCGAAAGACAAGACGGGCTCCAGCGACCCTTACGTCACTGTGCAGGTGGGCAAGACCAAGAAAAGGACCAAGACCATCTATGGCAACCTCAACCCTGTCTGGGAGGAGAAGTATCACTTGTGAGTACCCAGAACACACACACACACACACACACACACACACACACATCATAAAGGAGACCATAGACTCTGTCCCACTTTTGAGCCCATGGGCAAGAATTACATTACTTCATCTTGGTCAGCACTCTCAACATTTTTGATCATATTTCAGGGAGGGCATTCTCTGAGAATATCAAAGTGAACATTATTTCTGCTCAGACCAAAGTGCTTATGAAGTTCTGATGTGAATAGACTGCTGCTGTGCTCCAGGGCTGAGGGGGTGACGCAAATTGTAGCAGTTATGACTGAGGAAAATTTAATATCCTCTGTTGTCCCTGGTGTCTGGCTCAGTTAGCAGAATAATTACCTTTAGTTGTATCTGTGATATGAGACATGTAGTTCTCACACAGACACACACACACACACACACAGACACATACACGCACGCACATATATACACACACACACACACACACAGCGGTTAATGATCTCACCTGAACAACTGACACTGACTCCAGAACAGATTTAGCAACGGTTTAGCCCTAATCTGGCCCAAATGTTTATCTGAATGCTTCTACCTCTGTATCTGCACCTATGCTAGAATGGGTTGATCTCTGGACAGGCCCATTCATGCCTGCTGTTTTTTGCAGATTTAAATTGAAGTTTAAGTTTAGTACCAATTTTTTTATTTAAGTTTAGTACCAATTACTGAGTTACAAGTAGGGTTAAATGACCTCAGCTGGACGACCACAGACTCTGTAACAGATCTGGCCTCCATCTGGCCTGGATTTTTCACTGATCTTGGTCCCAACCTGGGTCTGGGCCAGTGCCTGATTCAGCTCTGGGTTGACCTGACCTTATTTGTCCCAGATGTGGACCCCAGTTCAGTTCTAGTTTGGCCCTGACCTGTCCTTGATCTAGTCCTGATCTGGCAGACCCTGCATTTGTGCCAGATTGGTGCCCACTGATGCCTGCTGTGTCCTTCTTTCTCTCTGGCATCCCCACAGCGAGTGCCACAACTCTTCAGACCGCATCAAGGTCCGCGTGTGGGATGAAGACGATGACATCAAGTCACGGGTGAAGCAGCGCTTGAAGAGGGAATCGGACGACTTCCTGGGTCAGAGCATCATTGAGGTGCGCACCCTCAGTGGTGAGATGGATGTCTGGTACAACCTGGGTGAGTACTGACTTAAGCTGACTGTGTGTGTGTCATTAAGCTGACATTTGTGTATGTTTGAGTGTGTTTGTGATATGCTTATGTGGTATATGTAAGGGAGTTTGTAAACAAGTGTGTGCATGGAAATGAGACTGAATGTATGTTCTATGTGTGTGTGTTGGCTGTGAGTGTTTTGGAGAGGGTGGGGTAGTTATAGTTTGCCAGTCCTCATTCTCTCAACCCAGAAAGAGCTGACATTTGTCGAAGGCACGCAAACTCTCAGGTTCCAGCTGCACAGCCCTGCACCGGCATGCAAGAGTAGGCACTGTTCTCACAACTGTCCTCTCAACTCACATTTATATTGCTTCAGCCCGCACAGAGGCTGGGAATAAATAACTAATGAAGACCTGGGATTTCTAGCACTGAAACAGATTATATGAAGTATTGAAAAAGATACCCCTCCCTCTGCTCTCTCTTTTTCTGCTAGAACCGTTGCCATCCTCTCTCTTTCTGTCTATCTCTCTCTCTCTCTCTCTCTCTCTCTCTCTCTGGTGCTTTGCACAGCTCATGAGGCAGAGATTTCATTACGGCATAAATGTCTTTTACTATTACATTTTCTTTTCTTTTATTAAATCAGTGCGTCCTCCAGTAACCTTGGCCAGCGCCGAGTTGCCTGTTCCCCCTTCACCTCAACCCCATTTCTCAGCTTTTTAGACCAAAGCCCCGCCCTCCTCCCTACTCGACCCCTCTTTACACGCCTCCTATAGCTACATCAAAGAAGCCCCTGAAGTTTCCTTCCACCCAAAAAAGAGAGAGAAAAAGAGAGAAAGTAGCACGCTTGGGTTTTGGGGACATTTGAATGTGGGAAATATTAAATAGGGAGATGGTAACTTTCTCTGCTGAGGATGTCCACACTTAGCCTTTCCCAAGTTCAGTTTTTGTACACAAGAGCATTTCAGTCTGCAAAGAAGCTGGATCTAGATGCCTACCTAAGGTCTGGCATCCCTTAACCCTCCCCATCAGCACCATCTAGGAGGTGAAGGACCACAACACTCTGTCTGGAGCATCGCAAGACTTGTTGTCCAAGATGGATACGATCTGCTTGAAAATGGGACATTTCATAAACAGCCCCTGTCCTTTTCACTCCTCTTTTTTTACATGTTACAAATGTAATGTGCCTTATCTCAGTCTTGTGGTGAATGTCTCTCTTTTGAGAATGTGGGATGCCTTCCATCATTCTCCTGCGCTGAATGAGCTCTCTCTGTATTAAAAAATTTGCCCCAGGAATCCTTCCTTTTTAAATGTGTGAAATGTAGCATGTTGGAATACGGGAGGTGTTGGGTGATAGTGGTGAATAGTGGGTGAATGGACATTAATCTGTTCTGCTCTAAATGCTGGATGCCTGCGTTTTATACAAATCTGAGATGCCCCCCCTCATGGATCCTGCTTGAAATGCGAGGTGCCTCCGTAAGGTGCCCCTCGCTGTCTTGGTGTAGCACTAAAGACTCAATTACCCACGTGCCCCAGGGCATCAGATGCTCTTATTCCTCTTCTTCTTCTCTTCGGCCAATTACCTTGCTGAGGAACATTCTGGGAGCCTTGGGGGGCTTCATGACGTTCTCTGAAGACAGAGAAGACTGTCTGCTCCCCTTCCTAGTCCCTGAAGCTCCCAAGCCTGCCCCCCCACCCCTCCCCACACACAAACACACACACATATACGAACATAAACGCTCTTTTTATTCTCTTCATCCTCCACCATTAGCATCAGTAAGACCTTTATGAGGAATTGAGTTGTCATTCCCTTAGCTACTGTGCTGCAGTTTTTGAATGCAGATTTAGGATGGTAGATTACATCTCTACCAGTAGGTTACCATCACCACTTATGCACAGCTTCCCTTTAGTCCTGAGGAAAGGTGGAAATTAGCAATGCAGCTCTGTAATCTCTCTCTCTGTCTCTCCCTCACTTTCATTTTCTTTAAACACACATTTATCCCTTTCTCTCACTCTCTCTGGTGTAATGTTGATTGACATTTTAACATTACACATTTTATTGGTGTAGTCAGGTAAGAAAGTTAAACACTGATCTCTCTACCTCCATCACTCTCTCTCTATCTCGCTATCTGTCTCTCCCTTCCCCCTCGACTTTCCGTCTCTTCCTCTCCTCTGTGATTATTATGTAGCGTTAGTCGGAAATCGAGTCCTCTGTCGACACGTACAAATTACCCTAATAGTGTGGCTGTCAGGAGAAATAGGCATGCTGAGACAAACGTGCTGTCCTAAGAGAAAAAAGACTGTGTGGAGTGTTTTTCAAAGAAAAGGAACTAAAAAACAGTATTTCAAAGGAAATACTTATATACCTGTACACTTTTATTCCCAACACTAAAAATCATTACTTAAAGTTTCACACAACTAGACAGACTCTTGTTGTTTTTTGTATGATAGAGCCAAAAACTTTATTTATATTAGTGATGTTTACAGAATTTGTGATGTGTACAAAATGCCATGTGATTGTGCTGTAGCATTTGTAGTTTGTCAGTAACAGTGTTGTGACACATTGTGTGTGTGTGTGTGTGTCTGTGTCCACAGAGAAAAGGACCGATAAGTCAGCTGTGTCGGGGGCCATACGGCTCCAGATCAGCGTGGAAATCAAAGGAGAGGAGAAGGTGGCTCCCTATCACGTCCAGTACACCTGTTTACACGAGGTGAGTGAAAACCACTTTCTGTTCTATCTTGCCCTTTCTCTCTCTCTTCCTCTCTCTCTCTCCTCTCTCTCTCTTTCTTTCTTTCTCTCTCCATCTGTCTCTTGTGTGATGTATAATGGGTCCTTCACCACCACTGGTCCAACTGATGTGGTGTAGGGCACAGTAAGGGCCCACATGAGTTGACACTACCTCCATAACCTCCACCACTATCCTTGTATGTCATGATAGTGTATGGAATGGAGTGTGGATGAACATCAAGTGTGTTTATGTTAGAGGTTTTCAGCTGTACTGTGATGGTATCTGCTGTGTACATTGTACATACTTTATATCTGCTATTCATTAGAAGATTATTTACATTGTTTTGGTATATATATATATACATTTATATATATATATATATATATATATATATATATATATATATATATATATCCCATGAGTTGTTTTATTGATCATACCTATTCACAAGATATACATTTCTTCTTTTTTCATTTGTGACGGGTGCATCTGTTCTAGAAGAAGTCACTACCAAAAGAGGTCAAGTGTAACTTCTCTCTACTCTCTCCCCTTTATCTCTTTCTTTCTTCCTCAGAATCTCTTCCATCACATGACAGATGTTCTGGGCCAGGGTGTTGTGAAGATTCCAGAAGCCCGTGGTGATGATGCCTGGAAGGTTTATTTTGACGATGTGGCACAGGAGGTTGTGGATGAGTTTGCCATGCGTTATGGCATAGAGTCCATCTACCAGGCAATGACGTGAGTGTTGACATTGGCGCTGACTAATGCAAGTGCCTCTGCTCCTGGACTTCAGATTGTTTGGATTGTGAATTAAATTGGGAACTCAAATGGAACTTAAATGGGTATATCAGGCTCAAATATGAACTTATGCCCATAGCCAGATGAACCTGATTCTGGTTTGACAGTGTCATCACTGAAGTTCAAGCATGAAACCTCACACTGAGCTTAGTGTGTACATTTAGGTCAACTGGACTCTCCCTAGTCTGTCCTTCTCATGAAAAGCTACTTCTTACCCTGTATTTGTGCTTCTATTACCCTGTGTGCACGATTTCTCTTCTTTATCCACTGAAGTCAATAAATCCATACAGACGATATATGCACCCATGACATATGACACACATATGCTTATGTCTCTATATGTCTCCTCGTGGTTTGGCGTCTGCGGCCATATTTCATTCTTTGTCATTACGGCTGGGAAAGGGGTTAAAGAAAGCTGTTCCCATGGCAGCAGTTAAGAGGCTGAAAGTGGAGCAGAGACTGGGCAGAAGATGGCCGCCGGGAGCCATTTTGTAGCCGTCCGGCCTTGAAACGGATGGCCTCGGGAGTGGGGGCCTGTCACGACGCGCGTGTCAGCTTGACACGGAGGTGCCCATTAGGCCGCGTCATCACTCACGGGGGAAGCGTACTCATGGCGGCCATAACTCAGTGCCAACGAGCCCATCGACACATCCATCCAATTACAGAGGGATGGCGATGGAGAGAAAGGAAGAGAGAGAGACGCAGCCCCCCCATCCCCCCAGAGTATATGCTCCCTACGTGCTGCACAGCATGTCAACGCTTCACGTGTGGCCTCTAATTCATGTAGTTCTAAAGATAGTGTTTTATCAGGTTGTGGATTAAGATTTAACATTAGTAATGGTTAATAGGTAATTTGTGCAATTGTGTTGAGTGAGAACCAGACCCACATTGATCAAGATGTAGGGCCTGGCAATGAGTGACTGACCTGGCATTTCCAGTGGCATGATCAGCATGAGTTTGGAAGTTGAACTGAAGCATTAAAATCTAACCAAAACTCTTCAGAAGTGTGGCAATACATCATGTCATGTAATTTCAATTGTTTGCTCAATTTGAAAGAACATCCATATGTTATTTAACCATAGACAGTAATGCAGATGTCTTCATTGGTTGTGCGTCATATAATGCCTGCCCCAAATTGAATAAACAGTTGTGATTTGTTACGAGAATTGGTAAAGAGGTGATGACGTTAGATGAAGCTAGCATTTGTGCTCATTGTTTTGAAAATTGTCTTAAACCTTCTCTTTCTCTTTCTCTCTCCTCTTTGTCTCTCTCTATCTCTCTCCATCTCTCTCTGTCTCCCTCTCTCCAGGCACTTTGCATGTCTCTCCTCTAAGTATATGTGCCCAGGGGTTCCTGCTGTTATGAGTACCCTGTTGGCCAACATCAACGCCTTCTATGCCCACACCACCGCCTCCACCAACGTCTCGGCCAGCGACCGCTTCGCCGCATCCAACTTTGGGGTACAGTGCAGTAGCCATGTTGTTTTCTCTTCCTGTTTTGTATCTTCCTCTGTACTTGTCACTGTTCCATAGAGGCTGCTTCAAAAAAACAATATCCTTTCTCATGTTTCCCCTCTGACACTTGTTTTTTGGACCTTTGTCTGTTTTTCTTCTCTTGTCTTTCTCTCTTCTCTCTCCCTCTCTCTCTCTGTCCTCCTTCACAAGCTGTAGCTCTGAGCTTCTGAGCTTCTGAGAGGGACTTTGCCATGACGCCCTCAAGCTCTTGTGAGAAGCTTCTCAGAAATCTCACAGCTCACTGCTCTCCTCTGGGAGACACTTAGGCGAGATCATGGCAGATTTGAGCCAGACGGAACAGCAAACATTACAAACTATTGCTTCACAAATGAGAGCCATTGTTATGGGCACTGAGAGACATTTAGTCCAATGCATTTGAACATCTCCGTTAAATGTGTTTTTGTCTTTGTAAGCAAGCAATACAACATTAGTTAAGGTCACTCATAGAGAAATCCACCCAGAGGATATATTAGATCTCTCTAAGTCAGTACAGTGTCCAGTTCTCACACTGATTTTCTGATTATTTATGTGTCTGTGTCTCTCTGTGTGTGTGTGTCTGTGTTTACTCCCACAGAAAGAGCGGTTTGTGAAACTTCTGGACCAACTGCATAACTCCCTGCGCATAGACCTCTCCACATACCGGGTAACACACACACACACTGACACACGCACACACACACACACACACACACACTCTCATGCACACACACTCATACTATACATTGTCTCCATGTTTCACCGCATACTAACTGGTTTGAAAACTTCTCACCTTTATCTCTCCTTCTTTCACCTTCATTCTTTTCATCTCTTCTCCTCTCCTCTCCTGTCTGCTCTGTCTACTTCTCTCATCTCCTCACTGCTCATTCTCTCTTTCTTTTCCTCATCCTCCCCTCTGAATTCCTCCTGTCACTTTTCATCTTCTCCCCTCTCCTCCTCTCCTCTCTGTCTCCTTCTCTTTCACCGTTGCTCCTCTCCTTCCTAATTTCCTCTCCCTCAGAATAATTTCCCAGCCAGCAGCAAGGAGCGTCTGCAGGACCTCAAGTCCACTGTGGATCTCCTAACCAGCATCACCTTCTTTCGGATGAAGGTACTAATTCTCAACACTCCTCCAACACCTTTCAGAGGACTTTTGTTACTTTGTTACAGTCATTAGGCTTGGCATCACTTCAGATATACAGTACATCACAAGCTTGTTTAATCCATACGTGGATTAAGACTAGTCCTAGACAGATAGTGATTTTTTTTCAGTGGAAATCTTTGACATTCTCTGGCCTCAGATGTTCTTTAGTCCAGGAATAGTGCTTAATCCATGTACAGGAAACTGACTCCGTATGTGTCTTCACTTCAAACATAGACTTTTACCCACCTGTTTTTAATGGTCAACTATCTTGTTATCGACACAAGATTTTATTTATTTATTTATTTATTTATTACAGAAGGAAGTTGCTGTAAAAGTGTGGCACACATCTTATTGCAGAGATAGCCATAACCCCTTGCTCTTCTTGTCCACCCCCCATAGGTGCAGGAACTGCAGAGCCCCCCCAGAGCCAGCCAGGTGGTGCGGGACTGTGTGAGGGCATGTCTCAACTCCACCTACGAGTATATCTTCAACAACTGTCAGGAACTCTACAGCCGCCAGTATCCACCCAACGACATGGTGAGTGGAGTGGATTGGATTGGAGTGCCTTACGACGGCTGGAGGAATAACCAAGAACCTGGAATGTTATTAAATGGCTCATCAAAATGCTAATGGGCTATCAAAAGTTTCCAGGGGTCTGATGATAATGGCCACTAAAAGTAAATAACGGTCACTGCCACTAGCTGGGTTTCCAAGACTATGCGCGTCTGTATGTGTTTCCATCAACTGTGTAATGTGAATAAAAAATTAAGATTAGGCTAATCAAGTGATAAGTTTCGACCAGCTGTGCAATCAACGTCTATGGACAGAAATGCGGTAAATCTGAATATAAGCAAATGAAACTGTTTCCATCGACTTTAATAGCATTATGCACTATTCGCATCACGAGTTACACCCCACTCCCCTCGAGTGAATTAAATTTATATTCGCATTAAGGTTATGAATAGAATTTGCAGGTGTTTCTAACCAAGGATTTCTTATTTGCATAACTTATGCAAATAAGACGTATGTGCATCAACTAGTTGGATGGAAACCCAGCTACTGACAGCAGGCGTTGAGCTTTTTGATTGATATCTTTCACTTTAACAGAACAGAACAGAAATTCATTTCTGAAGTCAACTTGAAGTTAGCAAGTACATACCCGTACACTACGCCTGAAATTTTGCAGTTCTGTGTGTAGATCTATGTTTCTCTCTGTGGAAGTCTCAAAGTTATGTTAAAAATGAGGTGTTTAGAAGGAATGTCTTCAGTTTTGCCAAGTAGCTCTCTGATATACCGGATGATGTACTGTAGTCTGAGGTTGTTTGTGAAAAATATGTTTAGCATTGTTCTTAAGGTTAGCAATAGATAAATGGTATCTGTAGATGTATAATGTATGTGTGTGTGTGTGTGTGTGTGTGTGTTCTGGTCCATCAGAACAAAGAACTTCCACTGGAGGAACAGGGTCCCAGCATCAAGAACCTGGACTTCTGGCCCAAACTCATCACCCTCATTGTATCCATCATCGAGGAGGACAAGAACTCCTACACACCTGTTCTCAACCAGTCAGTACATGCTAGATGAAACAGCGTACACACACACGCACACACACACACATACACAAATAAGTTTTCTTTTCACCTTTCCTATTCCCTCTCACCTCTCTCTCAATCTCTATACTTTATATACTCTTTCTTTTATGAGTACGAAAATGAAAACTTTATTATCCTCAAATGTGGAAACTTGCCATTGGTAAACACATGACACTTTAAACAATACAGTATGTACAATAATCTTCATGAGCAGGCAAAGACGCCGTCTCACCTGGCCACCTGTCTGACGTGAGCTCTCGCTCTCTCTTTGTCCCACAGGTTTCCTCAAGAGCTTAATGTGGGGAAGCTGTGCGCTGAGGTCATGTGGGTCCAGTTCTCCCAGGACATGAAGTACGCAATGGAGGGTAAGGCAACGGCAATCTCCATCTGTTTAAACTATGTAGCGCATTTACTCTCTCGCTCTCTCTCTCTCTTTCCCTCTCTCCGTGTGTGTGTGTGTGTGTGTGTGTGTCTGCCTCAGTGCATGTGTGTTCAGATAATTCATAACCTGTCCCTGGCCCACAGTTGAGAGAATTCCTGACCAGTCATTGTCTGTTCTTTCCGCCCGCTGTCCTCATCTCCTTGTTGTCACTTGTTCTCTCTCTCCCTCTTTCTTTTTTCTGTCTCTAATTGATTCTCTCTGTGTCACTCAATCATTTCCTCCATCTTCTCCATCAGTTATGGATAACATTGACCACTACCTCTGGGACAGGGGTAAGCCTGTAGTGCTGTAATATGTAGTAGAGATTGCAAGCTAGGGCGTCCCTGTATTGGTGTGTTAGCTATGATGAGTTATCCAATGTAGTCAGTTGCCGTACACATGTGCACATGAAATACAGTGAGGTAGATGGTTAGTATAAAGACACAGCAGTAATAGTATGCTTAGTAGACTGTAGGGTCTAGGGTTTGGTATTGGCAGTTTATCATTGATGGCAATGTTGTTTTGTTTGGTCAGCATACATCCAGTGGATTACTACTTTTCTATTCTGTTCTTTCTTTCTATCTTTCTTTCTGTCTTTCTTTCATATTCATTCTGCTTGATTTCCCCCATGATTCCTCCTCTCCAACATCTCTTGCATGTTCTCTGTCTCCACCCCTCCATTCCCTCAGCTCCATCTACTTTCCAACGGCGTGGGCAGCTCTTCTACGCCGGTAAGGTCATTTCATCTCTGCCCCACCCTGCCTCTCTCTGCTTACGAACCTCAAAGCAGACTTGACAGCGACACGGGAATATGTGTGTGTGTGTGTATGTGTGTGTGTGTGTGTCTGCATGCGTATGTGTATGTGGCAGGTGTGTGACAATATATGTGTGTGTTGATGGATTGATTGATACAGCTCTGAAGCAACCAATTTTTAGCTCACAGTTCCAGGAATAGCAAATGGTAGATTTTTTGAAACCCAGCGCACTTTGTGAATGGTATTTGTGTGTGTGTGTGCGTGTGCGTGTGTGTGTGTGCGTTTCATGTCACTTCGGAGGAAAGTTTGGGCTGAATTTTTTTACGGTGCTTTTATGGTTTGCGTGTTATTTTCCCCGCTCCTAAGGTTTCTGAGCCTGGGGACGGATGAGATGCAGAGGGATCAGAGCCAAAGCAGAGAGCAAGAGAGAGAGAGATGGTGGGAAGGGAGGGAGAAGACTATAGATAGAGAGTGAGAAAGAGAGAGAGATTTATAAGAGGGTGAGAAGAAAAGAAGAGAGAGGGGGCAGAGAAGAGGAAAGAAACAGGGGTAATGAGAGGGGGGAAGGACAACCTGAATTAGATGTCTAGGGAGAAGACTGTGTGTGTGTGTGTGTGTGTGTGTGTGTGTGGAAAAAGACAGAGAGAGAGATCATACTTATCTTCCCATTCTGCACATGTACAGCAGGCTTGGCAGCCCTCGAGGGGTCTCTCTCTCTCTCTCTCTCTCTCTCTCTCTCTCTTTCACTTTCTCTCCCTCCCCTTCATTCCCCTTGATTATCATGCCTCTTCAAAGAACAAATTATCTTTTTTCAGTGTCATTTTTCCACATAGAATTATGAATAATGTACTAGTCCTCAATATGCCCGGATGACCCCTACATTACTCTACCCCATATACATCGAGAGGGCAAAACACATCTCTCTATGAAGCCATTTAAGCAATGACATGATTTTTTTTCAAAGTCTCTAGCTGCAGGCTTTTGCATATGTGCTGCATCTCTGTACATTTGACAGTTCTGCTTTGAGCTAATCATCCCATAGCCACTTCAATCCTTCATGAAACACACTTCACTATGCTCTCCACCCAAGCTCTCGGATTAAATTACCTAGATCTCATTCGGAACAGTATTTTTGTCTTCTAGTTGGAATGGTGGAATGTGGAAGCCTTCATACTTCACAGTGTTGTCAACACACACACACAGACACACAAACATATACACACTCATACACACACACACACACACACACACACACACATACACATACACATATACATACATATACACACACACACACACACACACACACACACACACACACACACACACACACACAGAGAAATGGATCTACACAGAGATGAATATACACATGAAAAAACTAAATAGCCTACGCATACAGACACACATTTTCTCTCTCACACACACACAGACACACATACACACACACACACACACACACACACAGACACACAGAAATGGATCCACATAGAGATGAATATACCATCAACATTCACAACAAATACACACTTTCACTTTCCTTGCTTTTCCTCATCCCCTCCTCGTCCCACAGAGCACGAGAAGCATCGCCTGTGTAAGAGCGCTGACTACATGAACCTGCACTTTAAAGTCAAGTGGCTCTACAACGAGTATGTGAAGGACCTGCCTGCTTTCAAAGGGGTCGTGCCCGACTACCCCGGGTGAGTGCCAGGAGTGCCCATGGGGTTTGGTGTTGTAGAGTCATTTCTGTGTTCATACAAAGTTTGTGAATGTGAACAGTGAACAGTGAATGAAGAACATCACTGCTGGATACATTTCTGAGGCAGGGGATGTGTGTGTGTGCGTGTGTGTGTTTGTGTGTGTGTGTTTGTGTGTGTGTGTTTGGGTTATTGCAGGTGGTTCCAACAGTTTGTTCTGCAGTGGCTGGATGAGAACGAGGAAGTTTCCATGGAGTTCATGCATGGAGCACTGGAGAGGGACAAAAAGGACGGGGTGAGTAACCACAAGCTCATAAAAGGTTATAAAGTTCATAGATTTTCAGAATTTGCAAATAACCTCCATAAATAAAGTACATTGCTTAATATATAGTGTATACTGTATACTGTGTGTGTGTGTGTTGTTTCTATGTACCTTCATATTTAGCAATTAGGTACAACAGAAAAGGTCAGATTGGATATTGCTTTTATTCAGCTGTAGGTGATAACTGTATACGCCAGAGAGCATAAGAGGAACTAATAGTCTCTCCTTCTACAGTTCCAGCAGATGTCTGAGCATGCTCTGTTCTCCTGCTCGGTGGTCGACATCTTTACCCAGCTCAACCAGAGTTTTGAGATCATCAAGAAGCTTGAGTGCCCAGACCCTAAAGTCCTGGCCCTCTACAGCCGCAGATTCGCCAAGGTAAAGAGCATGCTGTGCATGACTGACAGGCAGGGAAACCAATAACATGATGCAGATTTATTTTATATTTTAAATTAGTTTTTGAATGATCTATTTTGTAATTGCCATTGGCATACTGTGTTTTTTTTGTTAAACTATTTCAAAGAACACCACTGACACTTCACTGAGACTGTTTTTAATATACTAATTTAATTTGTAAAATTATGTATAATGTAAATTATCACTTTATTCGTAATATTATGTTGGTACAGTCATGCAATATTACTATTGTGATGCCTATCTATACAATCACATGTGGAAGCAGTATTGATACGTGGTGGATAACTACAGTGAGTTTTTGTTTCACAGTGGTGTAGAGACCTATACCAAAATTAAGTGAGTGCGGCTAGCACTACTGAGAGCAATCTCAGGGACTGCAGGCTCTTATGAAGCCAAAATGGTTGCCAAGAGGGCAGCTCACTAAAATGTCTCCTAACAAACTTCTGAGACCATTTTCATTTGCAGAAAGCAAAAACATCAAGTGTGGTCCGCCTCAGTGATTTGGGATATTCTAGAATAGGTGGTCATTTGTTTAGTGAAAATTACATTTCCGTGGCAGAGCTGGCAGAGGAGGGAGAGGTATATATTTGTCTGAGAACTCGATATGTTCTCATTAAAGAAAAAGAGGCCTAATGCAGCTCTATCCGTCACACCATGGCTATTGGTGTCCCAGGGGCAAGCTTGGCACTGTGTGTGTGTGTGTGTGTGTTTAGAGAGTAACATTTTTTCAATTCCCCAGCATAAATGGAATAGTCCTTTTGGAATAATCAGTAGGGTCAGTCAGAGCTCAATAGGCTTTCTTCCTTTGGCTGCTTCCCTCAGGAAAATGAACTGACAAGACCTTACTACCAGCAGCATGGCTGAATCTGATTAGAGAAGATAGTGAATCTTCCTATTACTTTTTCTGGCCCTTTAAAAGTAGGATTCACCACACTGTTATTGTGCCCCAATGAATTGCAAGATATCAAAGTAGCATTTTTAGAAATGTTTTTCATGTTGTGTAATACATTTTACATGTATGCCTACATGTTTTTTCTCTTACAACCTAAAGAGTAAAACTGGATTCCCTCTGTTGCCAGCGTTCTCATGTGAATTGCAAGATATCAAGCCATTGCCATCTTTCCTTTTTAAAAGAGTATTCTTCTCATGTTGTGTAATATATTGGATGTGACACTTTTTTTCTCCCCCACACCAGACTATTTCCAAAGTCCTGCTGCAATACTGTGCCATTTTATCCAAGAGCTTCCCATCGTACTGTGACAAAGAGAAGATCGTAAGTGCTTATCTTCCTAAAAGCTCTTACAATTTTACAAGCCTTTTTTTATACTAAATGGATATGGAATAATTTCAGTTTATTATTTGATTTTAGCCCACTCTGCATTAATGTGATGTCACTTACATTTGTCTTGTACTCTTTGCATCTCCCTCTTTGTGTCCCTCCATCAACTTTCCCCCCCTCTCTCTCTCTTTCTCTTTCTCTCTCCATCCATCACTTTTTCTCTCTCTCTTTAGCCCTGTGTGCTCATGAATAATGTTCAGCAGCTGCGGATTCAGCTGGAGAAGATGTTTGAGTCCATGGGAGCAAAGCAGGTAGGGCTCTGAGACTGACACCCAAACTACTGAGACTTGCCTGTGAGTTATCTTACACTGACAGGATGCCCTGCTGCCACACTAACACTTGCAAATGAAGATATCTGAAAATAAGGGGTTTTGAAGGTGGTATAGGAGGGAAAAAATATGTTGATGCCTCTGACATTTTTTGCCAATATTTATAGCTGAATAATGGAAAAATGTCCCCACACACACACAGTCTTTCTGTGGCACTTGTAGAATGCCTAAAAAGAAACAATCGCACCTCTGTATCTCTCTGGCAGGATGCCACATTGGAGACCATGGTATGGTTTGTAGTAGTAAAATGTATTAGTTGTTATGTAGTTGTGTTAGTATGTAGTCGGTGGTATGGTAGTATGTAGTCAGGTTATGGCTTATTTGTTGTTGACCAGTGAAATAGGCTGTTTGGGATCAAATTAGTTTTCTCATGTAGTTTTATTCCATTCTGTCTTTGTTGCAAAATGAGTATATAAAATTAGTGTATAAAATGTATTAATTCCCCAAAAGAGTAGAAAGCTTCTCCAGTTCATTCCTTAGTTGGTACAGCCCTTAGTAACCCCTAGGTTTGCAGTCGCTGCTTTACAGAGTGAAAAATAACTGCTTATGCAGTTTTGAAGCAGTCTTTGTGTTCTCTTCTGCCTACCAAAGAGAGATGAGGAAGAGGAGGAGGAGGTGGAGGAGGAGGAAGGGGAGGTGGGTGTGTTAGAGAAAAGGAATTAGTAATTTTCAATTTAACCATTAGCTACTAGCCATTAGCATTAGCTTCTCTCTGAGTATTAGCTGCATGTATTAGCCTTGTAACAAGCGTTAAAGGAACATGATTCATCCATAGTCCTGTTGTTTGAGGTCACTGAGTGCTGCCAGTAGTTAAGAGAACAAGAAAATTTGATACAACATAGACCGAATAGTGATGGTAGATGTTCTCTATCGTCCATGTTATTTCCCCTATTCTCCTCTATCAGGTTATTACCGGCAATGAGAAGGGTGGTGGAGAGGTGGGTGAAAAGTGGAAAACTAGATCTGTAGATGTTGGCTCTAGATTTGAGATAGCCTTTAACTCTTCTCAGTGTAGACAAGTAGGCCTACTCACTGGAATCAAGCTTTTAGTTGTTTATTAGCTTGTGTGTAGACTGTGTTGAGACCTTAAGAAATACCTTAGGATTTTCACTGGAGAGAGACCAAGACACTGAGGTTTATTTAACATTTTTCCACATTCAAACACTACCTCAACATGAAAATGCATTCATAAAGGTTCTGCTGTAAAAGTATGAAATGATCTTCATGTTGCTGCAGTTCCACACTCTTGGTGGTAGTTTCTTTGGATAGCATGATGTCACCTTTGCACTGTTTGTATTTATTGCTGAATGAGATGGATCTCACTTGAAAGTTCTGGGATCCCAGCTATGTTGATGACAATGAAGCAAATGAGGAGAGAAATCAGGATCAATGTGCGTCACTCATGTTGATTCTTTTAAATGTTTTTTTTCTTTGTTTATTTTTCTTTAACTCTTTGTTTATTCTTTATTTTGTTTATTCTTTCTGTATTTCTTCTGTATGTATGCTATAAAGTAGTAACAGTATCTATATAATATCTATATATGATACACAAAAATTATATAAATCATATAATGTCCTGTGCTGTAACTGTCTCAAGTTAAATTTTGAGCTAAAAAGTGTAAAATATCTATCCCTAATGGTTCCTCCCCCGTTTAACAAAACCTGGGTACTTGTTTTTCTTTTCTTAGGATCCCAATATGATAGGATTTGAGGTACGTGGGTGGGACTGGAACATATAGCACTATACTCATGTATGCCCACATACATGGATGTAACGCCCAGAGATGACTGCTTTTCATGGTGTATGAAGGCTGATCTCCAGGAAGTGCTTTTATTTAGTGTTCCAAAAAAAAATGTCACTTCCAGTTATTTTTGTGCAATTTTGTGAGGCAGCCACGGCCTACTAGCTAGGGCTTCCGGCTTGTAACCAAAGGGTTGCAGGTTTGATCCCTGACAAGTGGACCATGACTGATGTGCCCTTGAGCAAGGCACCTAACCCTCCAGGCGCCGCTATAGCAGGCAGCCAACTGCTCTAGGCTAGTGTGTCCTTCACTTCACTGTGCGCTACAGTATAGATTATTATTATTATTATTATTATTATTATTTTGATGAAGACAACATTGCTCTGTTTTTCTTAGTGATGTATGAAATGCAGTATGGAGTAGGACAGGTCTTCATGTTTTTTTTCTGTCTTCTCCTCCCTTCATTTTCCCCGCTAAGATGGAGGAGAGCGAGGAGGAGGAAGAGGAGGAGGGGGATGTGGTAGAGGAAGGACAGGAGGTTAGTGTAGGGAGGGGAGCCTATGGAGAAGGTGGAGAGATGGAGGAGTTATGGGGATGGAGGGTTTGTTGTGGTGCATTTCACAACCCTTTATTCATCCATGCTGTGGTACTTCCTGTGTCACCATAGTGATCCTGATGATCCCTCTGCCTCTTTCATTGTGACCAGTGATGAAGTTCAGTGGGGTTTGTCTTGATATTTTGAAATGGTGTGTAGGTATGTTTATTTCAGGGTAGGTGTCAGCGGATGTAGGTAAAATGTTTGTGATTGGTTGTGAGAGAGATGCGTGAGGTGTTTGTGAGAAATCATGAGATACCCGTGAGAAGTGTGTGAAATGTCTGGAAGATCAATGTGATACATTTGTGCAGAGTTGTGATATGAGAGTAAGTGAGAGCTCTCAACAAAATGTTTTAATGATTGTAAGGTGACTGGAATTCATCTTTGACCTTTGTGAGATATTTTCTGTCATGAGATTTTCCTGAGATTTCTGTGACTTGTACACAAGCTGTATTTGAGACACTGTCTGAGTGAACTCTGAACTGTTGTCCTCTCCTTATCAACCTTCATGACTTTCCCTGGATGTTTGACTCTCAAGCCAGTACCTTGTCTCTCCAGTCTACTCTGTCCAGTCACACTCAGTCAGGACACAATCCTGCCTCTCTCAGTGTCATGGTCCCTCTATCTCTTTCTTTAGTGAGCTCACAGCACAGATTCCATTCAATTAGAAAAACAGTAGGCTGGATGGTGTCATTATCAGCAATTGTATCTTCCATGTCAGCCCATGGTGGTGCCAATGTCATGTTTTATTTAATACTAGATAGATTGATTGATTGATACATACATAGACACACACATACTGAACATACATACAAGTGCATACATATATACATATACACTTTATCCAACCGGAAATAAGGAATTACATACTGTACAATTCCTAGACTGTTATATTCAAATACATAGATAAATGGTCTACAATTTTCTAATTCTGTTGTCAACTAAGTAGCTTGAGCTGGGATGGACTGTGCTGATGGCTCAATAACAGGGAAAATTATCTCACCTTAACGTGACCTCATCCATTCATTCTGTGTACAGTATGTTGGGTATCCTCTGTCTTATGGATGTCTTTTGTTTCATTGTACTGTTCTCTTCTCTGCCCTTTCCTTTGAAATCAATAGCCTGACAAAGAAAAGGTGGGTCTGTTGATGGGTCATACACTCTGTTCTCTCTCTGATATTCCAACCAGTCATTTGTGAAATCGCTGGCTTGCTGGTTTCATTGACGTCTACACACACACACACACACACACACACACACACACTCCAGCAGAATCCAGTTTCCTCTTCCCCCCTCCTGGTCCTATCACCAGGGATACAAATCCGTCTGTCCATCATCCTGAGGCATGCTTGCCTTACAGAGGCCTTGTGATGAATGGCGTGACCTTGAGAGCGTCACTACTAGCCTGTCATACAGTCAGTACAGTAGTGCTCGTTTGATCAGATGCTCCCCTGGTTCTGATTGCATTTCCTACTCCACTTGGGAGACCTTTTGACTTCTCATGACTCTCTCTCTTTCTCTATCTATCTCTCTCTCTCTCTATCTCTCTCTCTCTCTATCTCTCTCTCTCTCTCTCACACACACACACACACACACACACACACACACAGACAAAGATAGATAGAGAAAAATGTACAGTAACATTTTATTTGAAGGTGTCTACATAAGGGTCTGTTATAAACTATTATAAACATGACAAGACACGTATCATGAACATTAAACACACTGAATTTATTGTCATTAAGTGGTTTTTGAAACGCAGACTTTGTGATGCAGACCTTACAAAAACCAAATGACCCTTAATGACAACAGTCATAAACATCAGCGACGTGTCATTAATGTTTATGATATGTTTATAACGTGTCACCCTTATGCAGACCCCTTCAAATAGACTCTCTCTCTCTCTTTTATAGACACATATACATTCCCTCTCTTTCTCTCACGCACTTTTTCTCTTCCCATTTCTTTTCCTCCATCACTCCATCTCCCACTCACATACACATCCTCTCTTTATCTCAGCAGTGTAATGTGCTACTCCCTTGCCCCCGTCACCAGTGTGAGTGTTTCACCCAGTCACTCCAAGAGTTCGTAACAGTGCCATAACTCATCCCCTGCCCTGCATTGTGCTTGGCCTCTCCTAAGTTAACAAACCGCTCTTTCTCTATTCTCAATGAATCTCAACATTTAGTAATTAATTCTCACTTTTCTTTTGCCTTTTTTCTTCACCATAGACTGACAAAGAGAAGGTGGGTTTTTTAGAATCATCCTCATCAACCTAAAATGCAGACAGCACACAGCCTACACCTGTGTTTGTCATACAATACTGTTACGGTGGGATTTATTTTTACAGAGATATATTTTTGTGAAATGTTGGCAGCGGGTAAGATGAAATTGTTGTAGCCAAGTACATTTGAATGGTGGTTGGATGAATAGCAGCAAAAAGCGTTGCGTAATGAGTCATTATGTTTTCTTAATTACTGCTCCACCTTCAGTTGGCAGCCCCAGAGGAGAAGGTGTGTAAATGAATTCGTTTTTTTCCCTGCAAACAAAGTTTTCAATTTCTCCAGGCTGCATTTAGCAGTAGTCAATAGAGTCCATTAGCATTTCTGGATTGTGACATATTTAGCCCTACTTCATAAGAAAAGGATTTAATTAGCAGATACACAAGATATTGTAAATCCAATCACTTCAGAGGCCTGTTTGCCATCACAATATGTGGTCTCTTGTGTGCCATCACAATATGTGGTCTCTTGTGTGGTTTATAGTAGTGAGACTGTGGGCCATGGTAGCGATGTCTAACAATGTCTAGCAAGCAAATATGGCTATACCCCCCTTCATTGTTGTGTAGTGTGTGTGTGTGTGTTTGTTTCTCCTGTATGTGTATAGAGCAATATATTATCATTGGCCACCAGCATATCGACTGCATTAGGATTCCCCCCCACAAAACAAAACAAAACACACATCCACACACAAGACCCCTTAGTAAAAGTAGTAAAAGTAGCACAGTGTAGTTGGCTCCTATGACACCTGCTCTCTAAACATCATCACTCACTTTCACACACCCTCATAATGGCTCTCTCTGTTTCTCCTCCAAAAGCCTGAAAAGACTGATAGAGAGAAGAAGGTGAGTTGGGAACAAAAAAGAGAGGAGGGATGGAGGGGTGCGGGGATAGTAGAGAGATGGTGGGAGTGGTGGGGTGGCGGCATTTTCTCAATCAGCTGTTAATGCTGATACATGGTTACTCAACCAAGGTCACAGACATATGGTCAGAGACTCGCACATACACACACACACACATTCTTGCACACAAAGATATGTGATAAAATGATTTTAAATTTGAGATAAGGTTTATCCATTACCTCTTCACTACTATTCAACTTGCTGTGCATTTCTCTGCAACACTATGGCCCTGCCTGCCTTTTTCATATATATTCATACTCCTTACAGCCTTACACACACACACATGCATGCACACTCATCCACTTACAGTAATGCACTCTCTCTCTCTTTCACATAAAACATAGCATATGTGTAGAAATACTCTCTTATGATGTCCATCTTTTTCTCCTTCTCTGTCAGTCTGTCTGCCTCTCACGCACATACCTTTGCCTCCTCTCTCCTCCTCTCCCTCTCTCCCTCCCTCTCTTTCCCTTTCGCTCTATCCCTTACTCCCCCCTCTCCTCCTCCCCCTCCTCCTTCTCCACCTCCACCTCCACCTCCTCCACCTCTCTGTGCGGTGTTTAATCTTCTCTAATGGAGCCGGCGTAGACGTCTCTGTCTGTGGAGTTCCTGCAGCCGCCGCTCCTCAAGAACATTAGCTTAATTAGCCGCCGCACGTTGGCCCCATTAGCTTGCTGTGCCTCTGGCCTGGGACAGAGCCCAGACACACTCACGCTCACACACACACACACATATACACATAGATACACACACACACACACACACACACACACACACACACTCATACACATACACAGAGGCAGATGCAGGGAGGGATGGAGAGGGCTGTCAGAGCCAAGTGGTCCAGCTTTGTCAATGCATTAAGCAGGAGGAGGAGGAGGAAGGGGCTCCTCTCTTTCTCTCTCCTATCCCCACCCCACTCTTTTTTTTCTTTTTTTACTTTTCCTCCTCCTTTCTTTTCCCTTCTCACTCTCTTGCTTTATTGCTCTCTCTCTCACTCACTCACTCACGCACTCACACACACACACATGCACAGACACACATGTACACACACACACACACACACACACACACACACACACACACACACACACACACACACACACACACACACCATCTCTTTATCTGTCCCTAACCTGATCTTGGTAATAGTGGCTCTCTGTTTCCTTACTGCCCTGCCCCACCCACTCGTCTCTTTTTCTTTCCCTGTGCTGTTGTTCCTCTTTTCTTTAATTTGTCTCTCCCTCCCCCTCTTCTACCAGTATTTTGTCTGTAAGAATAATGGGTCTTCCACTCTGCCCTTCTCCATGCATTCTTTCATTCTTTCTCTCTCTCTCTCTCTCTCTCTCTCTCTCTCTCTCTCTCTCTCTCTCTTTCTCACTCTCTCTCTGCCTGTCTGTCTTTCTCCCTGTGCCTTAATCAAATATAACATTGAATGCATCACTGTGATCAATGACCGATGTAATGTAGTCTATATTCCAGACTCAGTATTTTATCTGGAAAAAGCTATTTCTTAGTAAATGATAGGCTGGGCTTTGTTGTTTACAACTCTAAGGTGCCCTCATATGTGTGAGTAGACCATTCCAGACAGGGTTGCAGGAAAGAGTGTAGAACTGCACACACACATGCACATGCACACACACACATAGACACACACACACACATAGATACACTGTGGTTGCAGCATGCATTTTGACTGTTGGATGGCTCTAACGGTAGTGTATCCTGCTGGCAGAGAGAGCCACACTGTATGATTGTATGAGTTGTTTTCTCTTATGAGCCCCCAGAGATACACTAAGCAAGAGTCAGATGAAGTTAGGAGAAGGTGTGTGTGTGTGTGTGTGTGTGTGTGTGTGTGTGTGTGTGTGTGTGTGTGTGCATGTGCATATCCCTGTGTAGCTATTAAATCTTTGTCCATTTAATCTGCTTTCGCTTAAGGTGCCACCCGGCGGTAAACAGGTGGGTTTAGCTGTGTGTGTGTGTGTGTATGTGTGTGTGTTTTTTATGTATGTGTTTGTTTGTGCATATGTATGTGTGTGTGTGTGTGTGTGTGTGTGTGTGAGAGAGAGAGAGAATGTGTTTGTACTTAGAGGGAGTGAGAAAGAAGTACATCCTAGAGTCATTTTTATGTCTTAAATACAATCTTGAGGCGACACTCTAATCTTGATGTAGACCTCTGTGTGTGTATGGCTCTCTCTGTCTCCATCCTTGTGCAATATTGACCTCTACAGTCATATTCAGTGGCCAGCATGTCTGAATGATGCTATCCGTATGGCTGTGCTATTGAATGATGCTATCATTATGGCTTGGCTATAGTGTTCTACTTATGCTGTTTGACTTACCGCCCTGAAAGAAAAATATTCTGCAGTGCTTTGGTCGGTTGCACAACACAATAGAAAAGAAATAGTTGTGCTGCGTTCATTCACTTCAATTCATTTGTCTGTGGATTTCTGTGTGGCTATTTGCAGTTGGACATAGAAGCCAGTGACCTCCTGAATGAACTGCAAGTCAAGCTGAATAATGTGCTGGATGAGCTGAGCACCAAATTTGGAAACACGTAAGTGAATAGGGCACACATACACACACACACACACATACACACATACACACATATGCACACACATATGATGGTTTTCATTTTACTGATGCTGCTGCTGGTGTATTTGTGATGACTGCATGTGCGTACTGTATGGATATTAAGAAGAGTATTACCCTGTGTGTGTGTGTGTGTGTTTTTCTCAGGTTCCAAAACCGCATAGATGAGTGCATGCGTCAGATGGCTGGCCTGCTCTACCAGATCAAAGGCCCGGTAAACGCCAACAGCCGAAACACAGTGGAGGCTGACTCAGACAACATGCTAAGGCCACTCATGGACTTCCTGGATGGAAAGTGAGTGGAGTTTCCACCACAAAAGCAAAGACAAAAACAACCAAAAACACATTTATACAGCACTGTATCTAGATACCTTAACAAAGTGTGTAAATGCATCTTAATGAACAAGTTTGTGTGTGTGCGTGTGTGTGTGTGTAGGCTAACACTCCTTGCTGCAGCGTGTGAGAAGACTGTGTTGAAGAGGGTTCTGAAGGAGCTCTGGAGAATTGTCATGCACAGCCTTGAGAAGACCATCGTCCTGCCTCAGGGCAGTGACACCTTCGTAAGTCTATTCTGCTACTGTCTCTCCCACTTTGGACATTTTTATTCCTCAATTCCCCCTTTTGAAATGATCTAAAACCATAAAGAGATAGAAAGAGCTACACCTGCTACCTCTCACTGCTCTGTCTGTCTTATCTTCTCTCCAGGGAGCCCAGATTCTCTCAGCAGCCAAAGAGCTCGGCCAACTCTCCAAACTCAAGGTATGCCCTACGCCCCCACCTCCCAACATATGCACATGCACGCGCAAACACACACACACACACATATATACGCACACACACACACACACAAACAAACACACAGACACACACAGCCTTCCCACAGGTCCACAACACTTCAGCCTATGAAAGCCTTCTGTCTCCTTCACCTGTGCTTTATCCAACCACATTAAACAACACAAGTAGCCCCAGCTGAGCCTTGGGTGTGTTAGTTCATCAAAATTCATTGCTGTCTGGAGGGCTGAGGCTAAGCCATGTTGAGATACAGTAAAGTAGATGCAGAAAGTCATTGCAGAATAGCAAACTTTTGTTTGGACACAATGAAGTCAAATGATATTCAAGTTTCCTGAATATGCTTACTCAGTAGAGAAACAGTGAGATTGTATATTTGTCCCTTGGGGATAAATAAAGTTTTCTGAGTTGAATTGTTTGTATTGAAACGGTCTATTTTTAATAAAACACTCTGATGATGCCACTCAATGATGTGCTGTGCATGTTTATTAATGACCTTTGTTTTGTCCTGATGCCCTACTTTGATTGGTGTTTCAGGATCACATGGTTTCTGGAGAGGCTAGAAGCCTCACACCCAAACAGTGTGCTGTTATGGATGTTGCCTTGGAGACCATAAAGGTGAGTAGATATTGATACCACTTTCCAGATGGCATCATCAAAGACAACCTGGCTAATTTTGCCATAATACAAATCAAAGCACTTTGCCAAGGGATTAATCTTTTTTGCTACACTTACAAGTAATACAAATGTGTCTGTTCCCATTGAGTTTAGAAATTAAATGATGACAGAAAACAGATGTTTGATGGACTCTTTCATTAAAGTCATTAATTAATTTCTCTCTCTCTCTCTCACACACACACACACACTGTTTTCTCCAGCAATACTTCCATGCTGGTGGAAACGGGCTGAAGAGAGCTTTTCTGGAGAAGAGCCCTGAGCTGTCCTCCCTTCGCCACGCCCTCTCCCTCTACACACAGACCACCGACACACTCATCAAGACCTTCGTCACCACACAACATGCACAGGGTAAAACTCCCAGATACACACGTATGCACACACACAGGCACAATCATACACGCACACACACTCACACCTCTTTCTCTCTCATGCACAGTGTAAAACTCCTAGACACACATGTATGCACACACACACACACACACTCTCACCATGTTTTTTCCTCCTAGAAAGATACTGTACAAGCACAATTCAACACACATTTCTATATACTCACTTATAGTAAGCACACAGCACTGTGACAAATTGATGTAGTTAAATAATCATCCACTAGGGGGGTGAAGTTGACATACTGTACACCTGGTTCTCTGTGACCAAATAGTCTATTCTGTGTATGTGTTTTGCTCTTTTCTATATTTCTCTGACTTTTCTGCTCAAGGTGTGTGTATGTGTGAGTGTGTGTTTGTATGTGTCTGTGTTAATGAATTTCTGCTTCTTCTCTTAAATCTTTTTCTGCGTCACATCTGTGACTTCTGCCTGTCTGCGTGTCTTCATGTCTGCTGTGGCTTTAGTCCACAATGGCAAGGGTATCAGGATCACTCCTAGTGAGAAAATACAGCCCAGCAGGGGTAGGTGTGACTGGACCTCACTCAGAATTTTTACACTTCCCAAAAGCACTCAATGATTATATAATTTTTTGAGATCCATTCAAGTTTATAATTTTAAAGAAACTCCCTGATGATGCATGAATTATTTCATTTTGTGACTGTGTAAGGAGAGGGACTACTCAATAAATTCCTCAGAATGAGAGAGTTTGTTCTTTCAAAAAGTTTCTCCCACAAAATTCTTTCATGAGATAATAAGCCTGAGGCCTGATTTCATATGAAATGCTCCTGTGTTCGAGCTGATATACAACACAAAACAGAGAGCCCAGTGGTACAGTTTCTGTTGTATCTCCAATTCACTCAGGCACATTCTAACCAAATCAGAGAAGAATCCGAAAAAAGGCAGCCGCTCACTCATATTATTATGATATATACTGTATACATATAATTTTAGGGTACATTTCTTCAAACTCTTTGAATGTGATGCTCCTGAAAGTGTGAGGCATACGCTCCCTGTCCATGTCTTTCTAACTTCTCTCAGAACTCTTACCTATATGTTGCTTTACCCAAAAATATTTGCTCAAAAATGAAAAGCGACATTCCAGAGCACCTAGCCCAGTTGTTCAAGATCACTGAGTAATGTCAGTGAGAAAAAGAACAAGAAAATTTGGTACAATATAGACTGAATGGCAAACAAAGCTAGCGCTAACTAAATAGGGCAATGGAAAATTAAACTAAAAGTTTCTGTGCCCTGGTCTTCAGTCTGTATGTACCAAGTTTTCTAATTCTTTTTCCAACAGACAGCACTCAAGCACAGCACTTGTGCGCTCAAAAAATAGGGCTATGGATTGAAACACTCTGGAGTATCTTTAATATATTGTACATGGGGGATTTAGTTGTTTTTTTGGTAACACTTTATATTAGCACACACAGATCTGCCATTAACAAGCTGCTTATTAACATGCAAATTAATAATGCATTTGTTAGTCATTACACATAACTTATTAATACCATATTCTGCATGAGCTTATTCTACGCATAGTAGACTATTAACTAAGAAATTCGCCAGTATTACTTCTAATTACAGCTTATTGATAGTAAGTTAGTTGTTGTATATGAATTATGATATGAATATGCTTTGCTCAGTAAGGGGCTTATAAGGTGCTAGTACAACAGGAACAGGTATTCTCAGGAACAATTATTCTCAATCAAAAAATGTAATTAGGACTTATTTGGACAAGATTAGAACTTGAAGCTTTGGGTTTTGTTCCAATAAATAGACCATCTTTTCTCAGTATTACTGAAGGAGAATAACTGCTCCTGTTGTACTACCATCTTATAAGACCCACACTAACCAAAGCATATTAAAATCATAATTTATATACAACAACTAACTTATTATCTGTGAATAAACAGTAATTAGAATTAATATTGGAAATATGGGTCTGTTATGGGTAAAATAAAGTCATGCAGAATAAGGCATTATTAAGTGATTTATAGTGACAAACAAATGGCTAGTATGTTGTTAATTTGCATGTTAATAAGCAGCTTATTAATGGCAGATCTGTGTGTGCTAATATAAAGTGTTACCGTTTTTTTTATTTTACCCCTAGATTTTATGCATTTACTGCTTGTTGGGTTGTTTGACTTTTCTCTTTCTTACTTTACTGTGTCGTTTAAGAACGTCAGTGTTATTACCACACTTGATCTTGGTCCCCATGTTTAAACACCCATCCATTCAACAGGCTCAGGAGTGGACAAGCCATTGGGAGAAGTGTCCATTCAGATTGACCTGTTCACCCATCCTGGCACAGGAGAACACAAAGTCACTGTCAAAGGTGAGAAGCCACAGACAGTGGGCCTTGTGAACCTTGTGGGCCTCGTCCAGTATGGTGTCAGTAAGATGTGACACATCTTAAATATTTGAATGACTGATAATATTTGTGTCATTTGTTGACTTGACTTGTGTTTATTTAGTTAATATTAGTATTAAGAATCAATCTTTTTTTTCCACTCACTCCACCTTTTGCAGTCTTAATTTGTCCCTTTCCTCTCATTCTCAGTCGTGGCTGCCAATGATCTCAAGTGGCAAACCTCTGGAATGTTCCGACCATTTGTGGAGGTCAGCATGATCGGTCCACATCTGAGCGACAAGAAGCGCAAGTTCTCTACCAAGTCCAAGAACAACAGCTGGGCCCCCAAATTCAATGAGACATTCCACTTGTGAGTGTCATGGACCTAACAGTAACACTTTAGATTAGGGTACACATGTTCACCATTAACTAGTAGCTTATTAACATGCAAATTAGTAAATTAGTACTCCTAATTACTGTTTATTCATAGTTAGTAAGTTTTTTTTTTTTGTACATGAATTATGATCTCAGTATGCTTTGGTTAGGATGGGGTTTAAAAGGTAGTAGTACAGCAGGAACAGTTATTCCCCCTCAGTAATATTTAGAAAAGATTTTCATAGGAACAAAGCCCACAACTACAAGTGCCTAATAGTGTCTAAATAAGTCCTAATTACATCTTTTTGATTGAGAATAACTGTTCCTGAGAATAACTGTTCCTGTTGTACAACAACCTTATAAGCCCCTTACTGAGAAAAGCATACTTAGATCATATTTCATATACAACAACTAGCATTTATATTGGAGAAATTCTAGTTAATGGTTTACTATGGGTAGAATGAGCTCATGTAGAATAATGTATTAATAAGTGACTTGTAATGACTAACAAACTAGTAGCTAGTATGTTATTAATCTGCATGGTAATAACCTTCTAGTTAATAGTGAATATGTATAACCTGATCTAAAGTGTTACCAAAAACACATACTGTAGTTGACTCTGAGGCTGGCACAGCAACAATGGTTAATTGAAAGCATTCTCTATAAAACTCCTTGCACGTTCATTATCCTCAGCTATTGATTAAGACACAACAAAGTGATTCAGTGCTGAAAAATAAACACATGAGAATGTGCATGTCAATGTATGACAGCTGGGTTATTAGGTAAAAATCCCATGAATGTGAATCAGACCTTTTTACTACACATCCTGGCACTCCCACAAAGCATTTGCCAAAGCATGTGTGACATTAGCTTTTCCAGATTATAGCAATTACTTGTGAAACAAAGAATGCTAGATCAGAGCTCAGCAGATGGCTGGGCAGCAGCTGTAAGATTGAGCATGTAAGAACATGAGAATAGTAGAATAGTATGTCTCTGGACAATGACACTGTGTGAAAAAAGTGTATCCAGACATAGTAGATGTCTGTGCACATACCAAAATGCAGGTGTATGAAGGAGCACTACATAGGAGTGTATTCAGTTATGTATTCTCCAGTATATGCCTGGATACTGGTGTGTATATGAATATTTACTATGAACTGTAGTGTAATTTGTATTGAAAATTCAAATACACTTGATGTTTCTTTTAAGCCAAGCACAGAAAATACTGATAATGGTCATCTTTGTACGCAGTCCGTGCACTATGTAACTTCTTGTTTTTTCTGTGTGTGCAGCATTCTGGGTAACGAGGATGGGCCTGAGTGCTATGAGCTGCAGGTGTGCGTGAAGGACTACTGCTTCGGCCGTGCAGACAGCATTGTGGGCATGGCTTTAATGCAGCTGCGGGATGTGGTGCAGAGAGGCAGCTGTGCCTGCTGGTGCCCCCTGGGGGCGCGGGTGCACATGGACGAGACAGGCCTCACCGTCCTCCGCATCCTCTCCCAGCGCTCCAACGATGAGGTTGCCAAGGAGTTCGTCAAGCTCAAGTCGGAGACGCGGTCGGCCGAGGGGGATGCAAGATGAGATTGCTAAGGCTATACGGGGAGGTGATGGGGGAGAGAAGGGGTGGGATGGAGGAACAGAGCCATTGAGAGGGATTGGGAGGGGGGGGGGGGGGGGTTAACAGGGATTTTATAATCACTACAAAACAGACATACTGGTCAACAATACCCTCTATTTAGGATTATGAATTCACAGCCATCAGGTTTTGAGAGCGTGGAGATGTTAGAGACTGTTAGTTACTGCCAACGTGATGCCCTCTTGGGACCACTCTCAGCCAGAGAGTATCTCAAAAGGACAATAACTTCTCCATCCAGCTCTGCCTCTCCTCACAAAGGACAATTTTTGTTTTTATTTTTTTCTCTCTGCTGTTATTGGCTTTTATTTTTTAAAAACGTAGTGGTTGTCCTCTGCCTTCCAACTAGCCTCTATAATCTAGTCGACTCTTTCTGGACTTGCAGCGTTTGCTTCAGCTGGTTCACCGAATCCTGACGCCCAGCCTCTTTCCGTTCACTGCCCTTTTTTTTTACGTTCACATTATGTCCCCTTTGATGGTATTATCACTTCAGTTGTGTTTGCCACCTTGTGTATCACTAATGTCCCGTTGTATCTTGCAACAGATGAGCATACAGGGTCACATCGTGCATGTGCAATATCAATCTCCAATCGTGGCCAAGTGCTTAAAGCCTTATTCTGTTGATGGATGCTATGACTGGCTGAAAACACTAGAAATTAACAGGATGTTAATTGCAGTTTTCACATGTTTCCCATGTTTTGATAAAAAGTTGATGTGTGTTCATGTATGGTCCTACATTACCCAGTCACCCATTCTTCACTCAAAACCTGAACTGCATGTAGAGTTGATTTTGAGAATGATAACTTGGGAGCGATTGGGTAGTCACCAGAGGTTTGTGTGTGCTTGTGTGTGTGTGCACACGAGTGTGTGCGTTTGAATCACCTTTCCTTTCGAGATTTCCTCATTTGAAGTGGTGGTTAGCTATCAGTGTGCCTTTCCCTATCACAGTGGTCTGTTACTGTGCTACGTTTTCCATGCAATAATGGGATGGGCAATGGGACTGTACCTGTTTCAGGTTTTAGGATCCATTTTTAAAGTCAAAGAAATCCCCTTTCTCTGAATGAAGACTCATAGTCAAGTGTATCTCTGAATGTCATGTTGATGGCTGGGTTTGCTCTTTATCGATCAATAACAAATTCTACAAACTGTAACATGACCCCATACACGTCAAGTTATTGTACTGGGAATTAATTCTTAATTCTTGAGTTGAATATTCTTTTGCTTCTAGAGTAATGGTGGCCAAAATGGATATAATATCTGTTTTTACATGTATTTATTGTTTATTTATATATTTATTCTGTTGTTGACCTTATAGTTTCAACACATAACAGGGCTTGTGAGTTTGCTGACACTGTTGTGTGTTATGTAAGTCATTGCATTAAAAACAGTGTCTGGACAAAGACTGACAGAAAGGCAGTCAGCATTAAAACCTGAACAGCAATTTGAACTGTCCTGTTAGGTGATAATCTGAGCTGGTTTAATGTCTCTAAGCAGTTGAAGTGTAAGGTTTACAGAAGAGCCAATTCTTGTCTATCTCTATATGCGGCCTTATTTTAGTGGACATAGAGACAGTGCATCTAAGTTATTTTATTGTTAACTTTTTCACATAGTGTTTTGTCAGACATTTTGAAATGTAATTTTACCCAATGTGCAGATTTACCAGTGTTTATTTTTCCTTATTCATGTTTTGTGTGTTACTATGTTTTTCTTTCTTCTTCGTTGCTTTCAGAGGGATGATGCTCACTTTTTGAAATCTGTCTTTTATGTTTTCTTAACTGTTTTGGTGTCAGTTCCAAAGCGTTGTGTTCTCTAATGTCCCCACAAAAGGGGCTCAGTAATGAGAGTCTATTTGACTCTAAAACACACCTAACACAAACCTATGAATCCAAACTGAAACAGCATGGTTAGACATAGGTTACACAACACTGAAGTGAAATAGTATTTCCACTGGTATTGTCTGATAATAAAACTGCCTGTATTTGAAATGCCAACCATCATAATCAAGGCATACTGTATATAAACCCTACCATACTGCACAACCTCTGACTGAATATTACACCCCCTCTGTGCAGTATAGCATTTTTTGTGGCCATTGATATTGTGGAGTCTGATTTTGTTTATCGTCTTTATCTTGTGGAGGGAGGTGCAACTCCATGTTACACAGACATTCCTTGTGCCAAGCTGTACCATTTCTCACTTTTTACTGTCAGTTTGTTTTTTAAATGTTTTTTTTTTCTTTTTTAATAATGATAAGAAACAAGGGAATCTTGCACTATTGTTCATCTCTACAATAAATTCAAAGAGAGCATGTCTTGCATTAAGTCACAGTTAAAATTATTTATTTCCTTCATTGTCCAATGATAGGAAAATATATGTTGAATGGTTTGAGAAATGTGTACATTCCAAGTGATGCATTTTGTAAATACAGTAAAGTATTAAAACATTTATTTGGTCTCATTTTAATTTCTTCTCACAGACTCAGACTCACATATTGGTGTTTTCAGTTTGTGATGTCAGCAGTTTCGGCAAAATAAAGAAAATGATAAAACAAGTCCTTTAATTAAACAAAATGCTGTGACCTGTCTGTGTATTTTGATATAAGGTATGCCTCTCTTTTTTTCCTCAGAGAAGGTGTTTTTTAACAAAAAGTATGTAATTTCTGAAATATTTGTCCGTTTAGACAGATATTCAGGCAGCTATGCCAGTTACAGCGAGGAAAACAAATACTCCATGTAATGTCCTTGAGAACTCCTTGAGTACTTGAGTTGAAACTTGTCTCCTAAATATTGTGCTAAGCTTACAGTTTAGGTGGGCATTCAAGACATTGTGTGTTCCTTGTGTTACAAATGTCTGTGTGCACACGTGTGTGTGTGTGTGTGTGTGTAAGTGTGTTTGTGAGATTGTGTGAGAGAGAGAGAGTGTGTTTGTGTGAATACTAATAAGAGGTGATAATGGGTCCAGGCATTTCCAGTATACAGAGGAGCTCTTTGTCTTCTTGTTCTGCTCATTGACTGCCTACCTGACCCCACTGCCCAACCTGCCCAAAGGGATTTTCCACCTGTGTTGCTCTAAGACTCTCGGCTATATTCTGAAAAAACAGAATACAGCTCTATTGGCAAAACAGAGTACCACGCCACACATGCAATACTCCCTGTTGTGTTTTACGACTCTGAACACAGGTGTTTGACTGTACATCAACTACACCAATTATACACACACTCTTGTTTTTGTGTGTGTGTGCATCTCTCTCTCTCTCCCTCTCTCTCTCTCTCCTCTCCTCTCGTCACAGGTTTACCACATCCAGAGTCCAAAGATCAGCAGTCTGTTTGCTCTCAAAGAGGGTTTCTCAGCGCTGCTTCTACGCCACTCACCTGGATTAGTTTTATATTTCTGGCGCACTTTTTTGTGCTCAAATCATTACTGTGCTCGCGAAACGCAAATTCTTACACAAAATTCTTGTCTGAGGATTATTCTGTCCATACGGGGGAGTATTGTCTGTCCATTTGTTCAAGATTTTGATACCTTTTGGACACACCTGCCCAAAGGAGTGAGCTTGGCTCCACCCAGCATACCTCACCTGAGGTGGAAAGCCTAAGCAGCAGAGCAGTGCATCGTGGGAGTTAGAGTCAGCTACAGAGCATACTTCTGTTTTTTTTTTTTGTTCTTCCTCTGTGTGTGTGTTTGTGTGTGTATGTGTTATGAGCTTCCTGTGAGGAAGTTGCAGATTCACTAGAGTCACGGAGCCGGCCTTGTTCTTCACTCTTCAGGTATGTCTGTGTCTGTTTTGTTCCATTCCCCATTGTTTTGGTTGTGTGTGTGTGTGTGTGTGTATGTTTGTGTGTGTGTGTGTGTGTGTGTGTGGGGGGGGGGGGATGGGTTGTTTGTGTGTGTTAGTTTGTGTTGGTCAACTCCAGAGGGGACTCTAAATCTGAGTGCTGCATGAGTGTTCATTTCGGCTATCCGCCTCTGAAATCTTATCAGCTTTGGCTGGAAAATCAGTCTACGTTTAGTGAAGGTGAGAGCTGTTTTAATCGCTTGACTTAAGGCCTTAAATGGTAGACCTCTGAGTGTCAGTTATAGCAAGGCACTGAGCTATCAAATTATTACCAGCATGGATAAAAGTTTTATGGAAAGTTTTATAGTGTTTTGGAAGTTCAAACACTTGTAATATAAGCGATCTGTTTCTTTGTTTGTGTAATTGTAACATGGGAGACAGATGAGGTTTGTTGTGGGGTCAGACAGAGCGGACACAGAGCGGACACAGAGCGGACACATCCCTAAAAGGCTGTGGGGTGGTGGGGGGGGATGTCTCTCACGCAATGTGCTGGTGCCATACGGATGGGGCAACGACCTAAGGGGTATCACAAATGCATGCGCAGATCAATGCTCCAACAGTTTCCCTTTTACTTTGTGTAGTGCGTGTGATGTTAAATGACTGCAGTTTATTGGATGGGATTTGAGTGATTATAATGATGGTGGCTGTTAATACATAGTAAATTGTTATGTGTAAATATGATATGAAGAATGACTTCATTCTTGTTCACTGGCCTAGATTATAAAGTATGTTGCACTACACATATAAATAAAATATGTATAATGCTGTAACTGTGTGACATTGTTTGGTGTTGATTGATTGATTGCTAGGTGTGTCCAGTGTGTATGTGTGTGTGTGTGTGTTTGTGTGTCCCCATCCCTTCAGTCCCTGCTGACCTGTATATGAGATAAGATAAAGAGTCTATTGCATTGGACTGGATTGCCCGCTGCATGAACGCTATGAAGTCTAACGTTCAGGGTTGTAAGCTGTCCACATGTCAATTAACATCAGGTTTCAAAGGGTTCACTGAGTAAAAAATTCCATGCTAGTCGTCTAACTGGATGATAGCATATGGGAGAGAGGGCAACATGCAGTTATCAGCCTGGGCTTTATGGTTTTATGAGTGTTTGATAGTAGCACTGATAATGCTGCAGCTTATTTCTGTACTGTGTTTGCTTTTATAAGATGGCAATGAGCCTTTATCAGTATATCTATACATGAAATATATCTAGAACTTTACTGAGATGCACTATGTGGTTGAATTAAGTTTTCAATCAATAGTAAGACTGGAGCTTGGCTGTGTTGTGTATCCACCTGAGAGGTTATTGCTGTCCATTTTGAAAGACAGGATGACCTGACATGGGTGCTAGCCAAGGGAAGGGAGAAAGGACCACGTGGAGGACAGCGACCAGATCGATAGTTGAGCGGAAGTTTGCCTTTTGTCAACAGGCCCATGGAAACTTTGCTACTGCGATTTCCCAGGGACTTGAGAGATCAGAATGTATGCTCCCAGAGTATCAACTCATGAAATTGCTGTTGTTAACTCTACACAATTGACCTTCAGGAACGCTCAACCCCATACTACGCATATTACATATAGAAATAGGAATTTCCAGAATATAAGCTGCACCAGGTATAGACACTTGGTTTGGCAGACACTGCCAGTTATCATGAAAGGTTATGTGAGTGTGAGAAAAGAGAGTGGCATTGAGATGTTAAAATACACTGAAATACCATAATGCATGATTTTTTAAACAGCTTTTGTTTTAGGTGAACCATGCCTCCTTCATCTCTTAATGTCTAGTCCATGGATGGTGGCTGTCCCTACCAGCAAATAAATCAACCCTGCCTTTCCTGATAAGATGCATAGTATGCACACACACACACACACACACACACACACACAGACGCACACAATGCTCTTAACTGTAACTGCCAAGTTTATCATTAACCACATTAATGTGTCCAGGGACACTATAATAGCCCTATTACCATCCCTCTCTGTCTGTCTTTGGATACTGTTCCTGTTCTTTTTCACAGATGTGGAGTACAAGAGTAAATGAGATATAAATATGGTTAACTTTATAATATGTAGCTTAGCATTGTGTGGAAGAACAGTTATACAACCTTTTCATTTAAAGAAGAATTCCGGGGTGAATCAATCCATAGCCTTGTTGTTTGAGGGCACCGACTGCAACTTTGATTCAACATAGACCAAATACCGAATTGGCAGCTAACACTAACTGAATGGGGCACTGAAATTCATGTTCAGTTTCATTTCTCTATGACTCATTAAGTTAATGTTAGCTGCTGGTTTACTATTTGGTTTATGTTGTATCAAATGTTCTGTTTTTTCTTACAGACAGCACTTGTGACCTTTAACATCAGAGCTATAGATGTAAAATAAGGCTGAATGTGGTCAACTAAACATGTTGATATGATGTTGGTGTTGGTGTTGTCCCTATAATGACACTTGTCCATATCTGAGGAACATCTTATAGAAGAGTGTGAAATCCTAATTCAACAAAACACTGATGAAGGAACACACCTGCTTGATAACTCCACTGAGAGGCTCATGAAGGTTGCTCTGTTGCATACTGTATTTCTCCCTTGAATCTTCTAGTCTGTTGTTTCATCTTGTATCCTGTTGAGTCATTTCTATTCTCCTAAAGCCCTATGTCACCCGCCGACCACTTCGCTCCTCTAAGGAACGTTATCTTGCATGACCAACACCTTGCACAGGTCAATCCAGACCTGTTTAGTTCCATCTCATGTTTAGTTCCACACTGGTGGAATGACCTTCCAAGTGCTACCAGATCAACTGATACCCTCTCCACCTTCAAGAAATTCTTGAAGACCCAGCGACTTACATTTGTCAACTATCAATTAGTTCAGGGCCAGTCTCCCCTAGAGCAATGTAGGGTTAAGTGCCTTGCTCAAGGGCACTTATCCTGGGAGCCAGGACTCAAAACCCACAATTTCCAGGCTACTAGCATGCTACCCAGGTTCCTTAACCACTCTGCCATCACCACACTATTGTATCTATTATGCATCTGTTATAAATACTGTTTGTAAATGAGCCAGCCTCTTGTAAGGGTCTTGTTGCTATGGTTCCATAATGCAGGGCTTACATCTAGGGCTGTGGGATATTCCTCATAGTCCTTAGTACATTTGAAATTGTCTTGGAAAAAAATTAATTTAATGGGCCACTCCAAGAGACCCTCCCATGAATGCTTGGAAACAGAGGGATAGGTTATGGTGTGCTGGAGTGGCGGAGTAAACGGAATCAGTGTTACTTTGGATAAATGTGCTACCAGCTAACTTTCCTTTAAAGCCTAAAAAGAGTATGTGTATGTGTGTCTCTTCTTTCTCTAGAGAATGGATGCATAGAGGGTGAAAATGGGCTCTCTGCTGTCAAACTTCGGTATAGAATGTGGAGGGAAGGGACAGGGTAAAGGCAAACTTCATTCCGTAATCAATTCTTAAAAGATTTGAATTAATTTAGATTACTAATAATGGCTGAATCCCAGTGCTTAGTGCTCCCCTAAGCCCCAGGTCCTGAACCCTCACAGCAAATTGGCCAGTGTATATCTCACTCTATAGGAGTACAACAATTGGACAAACATAAACAGACAAACATAAACAGTGTAAAATGTACTCCTATAGAGATACATATACACTGCCCAACATAACACAATGACAGAGATGTAGCTCATAGACTATTATCAGTATAGTATTAGTTTTAGAGGGTTCAGGACTTGAGGAATAGGGTTTTAGACAGTAAATTTAAAAATAAACATTAGTTTGTGCTAATATTATTAATGGCATTAGGCTGAAAACCTGAATGTATAAAGCATTAAAATGTCCTTAAAAACAAGGGAAGAAGTCATAACGGTGATTGTTTCAATCTGTCTTTCAGAGGAGGAGAGGATTTTGAGGGCAAATGATCGGGAGTTTAATCTGTCCTATAAGTATGTGGTGAGTGTGAGTTGTAGTTAGTATATTTGTGTGTGGCGTGTCTGTGAGGGGTTTGGTTATAATAATCTTTATATTTCTTTCTCTCCACAGACCAATGAGATTAAGACATCCAAGTATAATATAATCACCTTCCTACCACTAAACCTTCTAGAGCAGTTACAGAGGCTAGCCAATGCCTACTTCATAGGTCTGCTATGTCTTCAGGTAAAGATTCCTTGATATCTTCCTTAATTTCACTCATTTTTTCACCCATCTTTTCTATTCTCTTCTCTACAGCACTCTTCACCTCTGCAGTTTAGATCCTCTTGGAACTCCTCAGTTTATTGCCTTTTTGGTCATTGATACTAGTGGAAATGTCCATTATTTCCAGTAGTGACTAACTAGTATAACACTAGTTTCACAAATACTAGTGACACACAGACAGTCAGGTCTATAGCTGCAGGTTAGAAGTGACCCTGGTAGTTCTATGCATTTGTCTTGCTGTTGTTTGATTAATTTTCTTGAATGTTTTTTCTTGAATTGAATGTTCTGTATATTTCATGTATGTGTGTTTGCAAGATGAGCACATGCACTTATTTATTTATTGAGTGAGTATATTGATCAAATCAAATTAAATTATTAAGGCAATGGCAGTGCTCAAAGAATTCCAATGTACTTAACTTTCTCTTTCGCTCTGTCCTATCTCTCCTGTCCTGCTCTTTGGTTAACTGATAATAACTGTAGATAATAACAGTCTGTCTATTACCTGACTGGAGGTGATTATTAACTTGGTACTCCCTACATGTATGTGTTGTTCTAGAGTAAGCATAAGTATGTATACTCTTTTGATCCTGTTTATACTGTTTATACTCCCAATTGTGAATTAGTTATTAGAGAATTTGAATTAATCATAAGTGAAACACTCACATCACACAGTGAACACACAGTGAGGTGAAGAACACACTAACCTGGAACAGTGGGCCTCCTGCTACAGCGGCGCCCAAGGAGCAGAGGGGTTTGGTGCCTTGCTCAATGGCACTTCAGACATAGTCTATTGGTCATGAATCAAACCGGCAACGCTTCAGTTTCAAGCCCAAAGCCCCAATCAGTAGGCCATGGCTGCCCTTAAGATGTTTACCAGGAGTGGGGTACAAACCCACAGGGACACGTGTCCTTTGGATCTTAAGTCTATCATAAGTTCTATGTATGGTGCATGTCCCATGGCATCTATTATATCAAACTCTAACCACAACTATGTTGTGGGTGCAGAGGGTGGGTGTAGAGGCTATATACTAACTGTTACTACTGGAACCATGTGACACTGGTTCAGTAAAGGTTTCTTATATGTCAAACATCTCTCTCTCTTTCTCTCCTCCTGCAGCTCATTCCTGAGATATCCTCTCTGTCCTGGTTCACTACTGTGGTGCCTCTGCTGCTAGTGCTGTCTATGACAGCCGTGAAGGATGGCTCAGATGACTTTGTGAGTTCAGTTGATCAACCAGTCATTCACTCTCACTCACTCACTCACTTTCTCACTCACTTACTTTCTCACTCATTCATTCTCTACTCACTCTCTCACACTGTTGGTCCATAACATCTTATTAATGCTCATAGAATATGATTACAGAAAATCTCGTCTAGGTTATAGTTTTCATGGCCCCTCCTCACTCTCTCTCTTTCTATCTCTCTCCCTTAAATCATTTGACCTTTGAAGACGAAAACAACTCTTTTTTAAAGTCTGCTTCCACTTAATCCACTTAATTACTTAATCACTTCTCTCTCTCTCTCTCCCTCAAATTAAAAATCAAATTCAAATGAGCTTTATTGGCATGACGATGAGGTGACAGACAACCTCTTTCTCTCTCTCTCTCACATACACACACACACACGATAGGACACAAATAATCAACCGCTGATTAGAATCTGAAAGTTTTTCAATTTTTCAGAACAGACACAAGAGTGACAGGCAGGTGAACAATCGAAAGGTGGAAGTCCTGGTAAACGGCAAGTAAGTCTTTTCATCTCTTTAACCTCTAACTTCCCCTTGCATCAGCTTCCCCTCTCTATACCACAACACGTGGGTGTAAATACTGACTGTTCGGTTCAGTTCTGCTGAATCTCACCCCTCCCAGTACTGACCTCTTGTTCTTCTGTAGACTCAAAAGTGAAAAATGGAGGGACGTTCAAGTGGGGGACATCATAAAGCTGGAGAATAACCAGTTTGTGACAGTAAGAGACATAGAGGCCTTGGAACAAGCCTGGCAAATGCTCCCTAATGGAAACACAGACAACTGTGCACAGAAAAACACAGGGCACGGTTTCACAACACAGATTATGCAATTAATATGAAAAATTTGGTTATACTTTTCATTCTTGATTGACTGTGTCTCTTGATGCTCTCCCCCCTCACTGTGATCCAGGCAGATCTGTTGTTGCTTTCAAGCAGTGAACCTCTGAATCTGGTTTACATAGAGACTGCTGAGCTTGATGGGTCAGTCACATCTCTCTCTTTCTCTCTCTCTCTCTCTTTCATAGTATGATGTAGCCAAAATACATATTAAATCCAGTGATCTTTTCACTTTTATGTGAATATCAAACTCTTACACTCTCTCAAGCTCATACATGTTTGTACAGTTGAGTTAGTATACAAGTCAAAAATATATACATTATATTATAAAATAAAATATCATTCTGTGTTTTGGTACTTTCCTTTGAAATACTATAGTGTAATAATCATATGAATAAGCTCCATTACATAACAATTTCTCCTGTTCTCCTTAGGGAGACTAATCTGAAGGTAAAGCAGGCTTTGACAATCACAGGAGAAATGGGAAACGATATTGAGAAGCTGGCAGCCTTCAAAGGTAAGATACAAAGGATGGATTAAAAAGCAAAATCAAATCTGCACAAACCAAACTGTTGAAATGAAATGAAGACCTTTTGGCCTTTCTGATGGGTCTGGCTTCTTGTAGCTTCTCTAGCAGTGTGCTGAAAATACCAAGTTCAATGGTTTCCATACTTAGTAAGCACAAAGCCCAGGATAGGGCATGTATACTGTGCTATGATTCATTTGCTCTGGATTAAATAATTTAGCTCTGTGAATGCAGGTAAATACAATGTTAGATATGCCATTTGAATTTGAATCCATTTGAAGTCATAAGAAATCTTACACATGCACATAGACGTTTTGAGGACATTTCGAGCACAGAGTCTCAGTACCTTTTTTCATTTCACCAAACCCCTCCTCATTTTTACCTCTTTTCTCATTCCTCATGTGGGCTGCTCCAGGTGAGGTGCATTGCGAGCCCCCTAACAACCGTCTGGACAAGTTCACAGGGAACCTGGAGGTGGATGGACAGAAGCTCCCACTGGACAACGAGAAGATCCTGCTGCGTGGCTGCACCCTCAGGAACACTGAGTGGTGCTTTGGCCTGGTTGTGTTCGGAGGTGAGCAAGATGAACATGTTAAAAAAAAAACCTCTTGAGGAGAGGTTTAACCACTGGAGCCCCTCTTGCCCCTCTTACAAGACTGTTCCTTGATGGTAGAAAATGACAATACTGATAGGAGGTATTACGCAGCACTAGATTGGCTAGAATAGATCAGCTAATTAATGAAATCATCCATGTTGACTCCACAGATGAAACTCTAAAGCAGGAGCTTTTTAAAGCTTATTTCTGGGGGGTTATTGCCTTTATTTGATCAATATGGCAAGTTGGCGAGTTGACAAGGAGTGAGTGGGAAAGAAATATGGGGAGGGCTCAGGAAATGATCACAAAGGCTGGATTTGTTTCATGTCTTTGGACATCTCTTAGTCCCAATCATCCAATATCTACTGTTGTATCCAAGGAAAAAAGTGCAAAAATAGTAAAGAGGAGAAATAGGATGAAAAAATAAGATTGAAATAAAAGAAACAAATACATCCACTTCAGAATGCCTTTGGTGGAGCAAGGAAACATTACTCAGTGTTCTCTGGACAAAAGTAAACAAGTTATCCAAAAAAAGACAAAAGGTCCCTGGCATTTTTAACATGTTTTGATTAAGCAGCTATGCAATTATGAAGGATTTTTATTAGGAATACCATGGATCTTTTATTTATTTTTCTGGCATTGGAAAAGTAAATGAAATCTGAAATTACTATGCTTCTATTTTAACCTAAATGTTTATTTTACATTGTAGATTTTAGCCAAGTACTTTTTGTTTTTAATATAGTGTTTTTGTTATGTATATTGCGTTAGGTGAAAGTATCTGCCAAGAATCTATAAACACAAACATAAGTGAGGTGGCTGTTTGTGCTGATGTGCTGACTAACAATGCTTGTGTTCCTCTTAGGCCCAGATACCAAGCTGATGCAGAACAGTGGGAAAAACCGGTTCAAGCGAACTAGCGTTGACCACCTCATGAATGTGCTCGTGTTGTGTGTGAGTGCACACACACTCTGACACACACACAAACACACATATTTACTCAAACAGAGACAGATACACACACACACACACACACACATATATATTCTCATCGGTATCTCACCATGGTATCTCTGTCCTCCTCAGATCTTCGGTGGCCTGGCGTTCATGTGCACTGTCCTGGCCATTGGTAAAGGAATCTGGGAGACTAAAGAGGGTGCACTCTTTGCAACCTTCCTACCCCCAGAGGGTGACTACAACCCCCCCTACTTGGCTTTCCTCACCTTCTGGTCCTATGTCATCATCCTCAACACTGTGGTGCCCATCTCACTTTATGTCAGGTGTGTGTGTGTGTGTGTGTGCGCACTTACATGTGTGTGTCTTTATTTATTACTCTTTATTACTCCATTTTTTAATCTTTTTTTTCCTTTTATGTTTATGTACTGTCCCTGTTTTCTCTCCCTCACTCACCCCCTACCCTTGACCCCGTCCACCCCCTGAGTCAGTGTGGAGATCATTAGGCTGGGGAACAGCTACTACATTGACTGGGACCGTAAGATGTACCACGCTGCGAGCAACACCCCTGCACAGGCGCGCACAACCACTCTGAATGAGGAGCTAGGACAGATCAAGTACATCTTCAGTGACAAGACTGGCACTCTCACACAGAATATCATGACCTTCAACAAGTGCTCTATCAATGGCAAAACCTACGGTGAGAAATAGTATCACACTGAAAGCAGTAATCCAGACTCAACCAACCCATTGGCCTGTTGTCCATGGCTGTAAGTAGGAATAACAGTGAGAACTAAAGAGAAAACAGTTATGCATAAAATAGTCATCATCAAGCATCAGTATTTGTGACTTTCTGCAGAAGTAATGTTACTGCGTCTCATCCAATCAGAAATTGCTAAATAGTTTGACACACACACACACGATACTGATAATCTGTAACTCTTATTTTGAGAGAAGTACATATTTTTAGATAAGACTTCATGTTGAAAGATGCTAATCCTGCACATCCTCCTGATGTACAGCATGAATAGATAAGAATGCAGAAGTTTGAAGGTTCATATTGCTTAATATCACAGAAACCTTGTTAAAGTGTACCTAAACCATGAATTACACTGTAAAAATCTGTATACCAAAGCAATATGTGCTTATGCTGCACATAACAGTATATTATGAACTGCTGATTGTTGTTACATGTGTAATAGGAAGCACTTGTTAAATACTTTGCCAACAATAATTTCTTAACAAATTTGTACTAAGAATTTGTAAGTACAAAATAAGTCCAAAAACACCTGGTAAAGAACCGGTAAAGTGAATTCTGTTGGTTAAATATATCAGAAACCACCAGTCATCTTAACCACATTGCAAAATTTCACCTTTCAACATTTTTAGGTGCAGGGTTAAGTACGGTGGGATTAAGACACAACCTGTTTACGAGTAGAGGAGAGTAGGTTGTGTCAGGCACAAACCTTTCTGTTTGCAGGCCACATACTGAAAAATCTAGTCTGCCAAGGGCCAATGCAAAATCAAGAGCACCAATTTTCAAGTGAAAGAGTGACTGCCTTTTAGATTAGAAAACCCCCAGGATGTCTAAAACACACTGCTTAATGACAGTATTGAAAACAAGTCACCCTAACTGAGATGGGCATCTTTTCGAGCCAATTATCTTCTCAATGGAATAAAATGGAATTTGCTTGTATCCATGACAATCTTTACTGCTGTGACTGCTGAAACTATGATATATACATATATTTTAGATTCATGTGACAACGGGCCACATTATATTTTTTCAGAATTCATGGTCACAGACTTCATAGACGACTTTTTCAGACTTCATGGCAGGCCGCTTGAAAGAGGATGGAGGGTCGTGATTGGCCCCTGGGCCGCCCCTGCTCTAAATGATCTTTGGCTGTGTAGCAGGAGCCCTGCCAATTATAGTGTCTGAACACAGCAATACGTACCTGTATTTTCACAACTTTGAGACCTAATTCGACATATTTAGCAAATTTCATATTTGCTCCAAATTACTAAAGTGATTAGTAACAATTATTTCTTTGGTATGTGGAACTTGGATGTTATTTCCACTATACAGGGTCTTACATTACTATACGTCTTTTAGTAGGTGGTATTACACTTTGGTACACAGTTTGCTACACTTTAATTTATGATGTAGATGCGCTGTATCGAGGGCTCTGTAATATAGCATTACCATGAATACCACTGGAGATTTCATAACTAATGGAGTAGAATGGATTTCTTCTGTTGTTTTATTCTGCAGGAGATGTGGTTAATTTTGCAGGACAGAGGATAGAGATTACTGAAGTAAGTGGATTGTGTACAAAAAGATAAATAGATAAAAATAGATAAATCAAATTCAAAAATGTGTCTGATTCATGTGAAGATATTGACTGACTTAGTTGATGTTATGAGATTGTAATGCTGAACATGGTAACTGTAATGTAATAATAAAAAATAATAAAAAATGTCATCTATTATACATAATTATGTAAAAAACAAGCTTTTTGCAACTCAGTGAAACATTCAACATGTGCTCTTCTCTGTGTGTGTGTGTGTGTGTGTGTGTATGTGTGTGTTTACTGCTTTGTGTGGCCTCTTTCTGCAGAAGACACCTAAAGTGGACTTCAGCTGGAACCAGCTGGCAGACCCAAAGTTCTGTTTCCATGACCAGTCTCTGGTGGAGGTGGTGAGGCAGGGCTCAAAGGAGGCACAGGCATTCTTCCGACTGCTCGCGCTCTGTCATACCGTCATGCCCGAAGAACTTAGTGATGGTGAGTGCCATCTTGTGGACATAGAGTGTTACTGTTGCCTTTTTATGAGTTTTAATGAGTTGAGTCATGTCTCTCTCCTGGCAAGCAAAAATAATACATTTGTTTTAGTTGACTCACTGTCCTACTGACTTGATTCCCCTTCACTCCCCTGCCATCTCCCTTTTTCTCTTTTGATTCATCCACCCCACTACTTCCCCACCCGTCTTCCCTTCTCTCCTCTCTGGTCCTCCTCTCCTCTTCTGTCCTCCACCCTCCTCTCCTGTTTCCTCTTTCTTCCTTTCTCTCTATTCTCCCCCCGACCTCTCCTTTGATCCTCTCCTCCTTCTCCCCCACCTTTTACTTCTCTCTTCTCCTCCCCTCCTTATTTCTCCTTTACTCTCCTTCTCCTACTCCTCTTTTCTCCTCTCCCTGCCCTCACCCCTCTCCTCTCCTCCTGTCTCCTCTCTGTCTCCTGTCACAGGTGGTCTAGCCTACCAGGCTCAGTCCCCTGATGAGGGGGCGTTGGTGACGGCGGCACGTAACTTTGGCTTTGCTTTCCGCTCCCGTACGCCTGAGAGCATCACAGTGGTGGAGATGGACCAGGTGATCACCTATGAGCTGCTAGCTATTCTGGACTTCAACAACGTCCGCAAGCGCATGTCTGTCATTGGTAAGGAGAAAGCCAGGGCAATAAAGAGACAATTTTATGGCCAACCAGGAGAGAAGTGGTCTAAGTGTTTAGGGATGCTCTTCAAAAGAAAGTTTTACAGAGTTATGTTTAACTTTTGATGTCTCATGTCTTTGATGTGTGAGGATGTTAAGGTTTAAGAAAAGTCTTCTTTCTTACTCTCTCTCTTCCTCTCACACACACTTTCTCTTTTGCTCACTCACTGTGTATGTGTGTGTGTGTGTGCGTGCACATATGTGTGTATGTGTGTGTGTGTGTATGTGTGGTGCAGTGCGTAGTCCAGAGGGGAAACTAACTCTGTACTGTAAGGGAGCTGACACCATTATTTATGAGAGACTGCACCCATCCTGCTCCTCACTGATGAAGGTTACTACAGAACACCTGAATGTAAGTTTGTGACTGTTACTGTAGGCTTTGTGTTTTCACTAATTTTGTCCATTTTTACATCCAACTCCCTAAGGGACGAGTCTGAATATATTTATGTTCTATAAATCTAGTTTTTGACCTATTTCAGTGTAACAGAGATGAACACAATGAGTATAATTGCACAGTGAATGTGTGTGTGTCTGTGTGTTTGTGTGTGCATGCAGGCATGGGCTTGTGTGTTTCGTTATGTAGGATTTTAGCCGATCCCTTCCCTCTCCTGACCTACTGTCTCTGTGTCTGTTCTCAGGAGTATGCAGGAGAAGGGTTACGCACCCTGGTTCTGGCCTATAAGGACCTGGACAAGGACTACTTTGGCAGCTGGCAAGCACGCCACCACGACGCCAGCACTGCCCTCGATGGCCGCGAGGAGAAGCTGGATGCCATCTACGAAGAGATCGAGAAAGACTTGATGGTGATGCCCCACACAAACAACAGTGTTGACTTTTCCCCCTAACTTTTCGGGGAGGGCAGGGGGGCGGAAGGTGGATGAATAAGGAGCTTTAGTTACTTCTGAAATGTTTATAGTCTGTCTATCTTTTCATTCTTTGGTGTATATAGCAACACTATGGAGTTTCGTGTTGTAAAACTAGCAGACTAAACGTCACATAAAACATAACACAAAACATTTTGGCCAGACAGTCAGCAATGCCACGCTGTAAAGCTTTTTCTTTTATTTAGTGGTGGTTTCCTACCCTCCACCCAGAGCTGCACACTGCATATCGTGGATGACTAGAGATCTATAACTATGTTCATCCACCCTTCATATGACATCCAAATTCATTTGAAGATGGTACCAAAATAGTCTGACAAACACAATACCTCAAATAGTGGTGGAAAGTTACATATACAGTGTTTAAATCAGATTAGGAGGTCACATTTACTCTAAATCAGATTTGAAGAATGTATGTAACAATGTACAAACACAGAGTTTCTGTATACACCATGTTAGAAATATGAACACAAAAATTAAAAACTATCAGTTCTTTGAAGCAAGCAGACATGACAGCCTGGTAGCGCAAGCATTTAAAAAGTTTTACAAATTAATGTAAACTAATACACTGTTAAATGATGATTTTGTATTTTAGGTTTAAGCAGTTTGAATTTAAGCATTTTATTCCTGCACAAAAATGTGTTTTATTAAAAATCAAAATATAAATCATTAAAAAAAACAAAACACACACAAAAAACTGCTTCTTGGTGGTTGCCACCTGGAACTCCTTTGCATTTACATTTACATTTAGCAGACACTTTTATCCAAAGCGACTTACTAAAAGAGAACCAACGGAACACCACCAGCTAACAGGAAATTGGCAGAAGACGAGAGTGCAGAAGTGTGTTAAAGTACAGCAGAGATTAGACTGGATTATGGATTCATATGGATTTAGTTTGTATAGAATATTTTCCAGCATGCATGGTAACAACAGCAACATTGTAGCACATGAGCTCACCAGCCAATAGGATTGCTTAAAATATCCTAAATAATGCCAGAGAACCAATCAGATGTTTTATCTACAGGTAATCCTGCCTTGTTTATGGGGTATATGAAGTCTCATACATGTGATGGTCATATATTCACCCTTTGTCTAAGACACATGCCCCCCCTGACATTTGCTCTTATCACGCAAAGTGGGTCACAATTCCATGTGTATAAAAAAAACAGGCTGTTAACGACAGAAAAAATGGATGAGAGAAATGTTTACTACCCTCCTGAGGATGTTGGTTTGGCTCATTTTTGTCCCCAAAAAAACAAAAGCTTGATGTCTTATAATGAAAAGGAGATGTGTGCACTGTATACTACATGCATACAAGTGACAGTTAATGTTTACATGTAGATTTCATGATTTGTGTACATTAAGTATTTTATGTGTGTGTGTCTGTGTTTGTGTGTGCAGCTTTTGGGGTCCTCTGCAGTTGAGGATAAGCTACAGGATGGGGTCCCTCAGACTATAGAGCAGCTGGCCAAGGGTGACATCAAGATTTGGGTGCTAACTGGAGACAAACAGGGTGAGGGACACACTTCATGACACGCACACTTACACACACACATACACAGACAGCATTAAGTAGACATAATGGTGTTGAAGTGAGTTTCTGATGCATGTTTTCATGTTCTCATGTGTTGTGCATACACAGAGACAGCTGAGAATATCGGCTACTCATGTAACATGCTGAGGGAGGAGATGAAGGAGGTGTTCATTGTGGCAGGAAACACCACTGAGGAAGTGGCAGAGGAGCTACGGTACACACACACACACACACACTAAGAGAGGAGATGGAGGGGGTATTCATGGTAGCAAGAAACACAGCCAAGGATGTGGCGGGCCAGAGTCACACTCATTTAAACCTCACACTCACAACTCACACCTCACTCATGCAACTCATGATTTGTATCCATCTATTTTGCAGCCATCAACAGATAAGCTCATGTCAGTACAGACATGGTATTGTATGGCTTGTACAGCTACAGGTTTCCATCACTATGTATTCAATCTTAGTATGCAACAATCTTTTTTTTTTTTTCTTTTGAGTCTTGTATCCCCCTCTCTTGTTGTCCTGGGAACACACAGAACTGCCAGGAAGAAAATGAAACCAGACTCACCAGATGAGCCGCCCCTGCATAAGAGTGGCCTTCTGGGTAAAAAGACAGAGGTGGTGGAGGATGAGACAGTGGAGGGCGAGTATGGCCTGGTTATCAATGGACACAGCCTGGTGAGGAACAGGAGAGATCAGCCTGTGTTAAATTGCTTATAGGTTCTTTGCAGATGCTTCTTATCCAAAGCAATGTACAATACAAAGAAATTATTATTATTATTATTATTATTATTATTATTATGTATTGTTAATAATCATCATCATAATAATAATCACTGGCAGTAACTGGCTATACGTATGTGTGTGTTTCCTCAGGCCTATGCCCTGCAGAAGGACTTGCAGTTAGAGCTGCTGCGGACGGCCTGCATGTGCTCTGCCGTTATCTGCTGCAGGGTCACGCCGCTGCAGAAGGCCCAGGTGGTGGAGCTCGTCAAGAAGCACAAGAAGGCTGTGACGCTTGCTATTGGAGATGGGGCCAACGACGTTAGCATGATCAAAGGTGAACAGCAGGAGAGACAGAGTGATTTACTTCTAGTAGTCCCTGAGGAGTATAGTAGTACATACTAAAAAACGGTACTGTCAGCATGTAACTGCATTACACAGGGTTTTTTTCTTCTACATCCTGTGGTATAGGCTATTACCAACCCGTGGTGCACGTTAGCAGTCTGCGTTGAAAAGAAATTAATTTGTGCTGCATGACACCATACTTACCTGTCCACCTTCTCCTGTGCATCTTGTCTGACCCTTCCAGCTGCCCACATTGGCGTTGGGATTAGCGGTCAGGAGGGCATGCAGGCGGTGCTTTCCAGCGACTACTCCTTCGCCCAGTTCCGCTACCTGCAGCGCCTCCTGCTAGTCCACGGCCGCTGGTCCTACATCCGCATGTGTAAGTTCCTGCGCTACTTCTTCTACAAGAACTTCACTTTCACCTTCGTCCACTTCTGGTACGGCTTCTTCTGCGGATTTTCTGCCCAGGTGAGTGAAACGATGCACCCACGTGGGTGCTACATTGATAGTGATTAGTGATGCACCCCTTACGCTGCAAAGGGCTATTACAACGTTGCTGTTGTTGTTGAAACTGTTTTTAAATAAAACATAGAGTAGAGTAACTGTAATGTGCGCATTTATTCTGTGTAAGTACGTGTAGGATGAAATGTCAACAAAATTCATTGGTAACCATTATCCACTGTTAGCGGTGCTAGTAATAAAACATTGGTACTTTTTTTCTTCCTGACTTGAGATAGAGATATCAGATCAGATTATCTGAGAATGTGAAATGGCAATTTCAAGGTTTATCTTAATCAGTCTACGTTTTGGAACATGATAAACAGGAAAAGACTAGATTAGATAAGATGGGCTATCCTGGTGGGTTGATGGATACTGAGCTGTGCTTCCTTTGATACAGACTGTGTATGATGAGTGGTTCATTACTCTCTACAACCTGGTGTACACAGCCTTACCTGTCCTTGGCCTTGCTCTGTTTGATCAGGTGAGTATGTGCGTGTGTGTGCGCGCGTGTGCATGCACATGTGTGTGTGGATGAGTGGGTGGATGGATGGGGCTCATATATCAGCCTTGTGTTCAGACATGTGTGTATGTGTATGTAACTTGTCATTAATCTTCTGTGAGCATCTACAGATGATAATGATGTTCAAGCCACAAGGCCAGTGAAATCCATAACCATGCAGGCCCTCTATGGCCCTAGGTGTAAAAGGGGTTCAGTCTGCTTTTGTACGCACTTGTCAATATACTACTTTTCTGTTTCATTTAACATTTGCTTCCTATCTCTCATCGATCTTTCCCACACTGGCCATCTGTTGACTCAACCCCATATTCCTGTCTGTGTTTGTCTTTTTGTTTGGATTTTTAGACCGTCACTTCCTGCCTATAAAGGTTTTTTTTCTTTCTGATGATCACTTTACGTGTCTTTTACTGCTTTTAAAGCTTACTCATAAATGTTTGCTGCCTGTCCTTCTGTCTTTTTGTTACCATTTCTCTTCTGTTTTATGCACACTACTCTGATAAGTCTGTTTGACACAGACTCTTGTTGTAAATTGTCATAAATCATCAATTGTATTGCCAGAGCATTCACACCAAGAGCAGAACATTAATAAAATCTCTCTCTCATTTCCTCCCTATCCCCATCCCGGTCCCTCTGTCTCAATCTCTGTCTCAGGATGTTGACCATCGTTGGAGTTTCCGCTACCCTCAGCTATACAGGCCAGGTCAGCTGAACTTGTACTTCAGCAAGCGGGCGTTCCTGCGCTGCGTGTTGCACAGTGGCTATAGCTCACTCATCCTCTTCTTCATCCCTTACGCTGCCATGCATGACACGGTCAGGGACGACGGCAAGGACATCGCCGACTACCAGTCCTTCGCCCTGCTCGCGCAAACTTGTCTACTTGTGACTGTCAACATGCAGGTGAGACCATGGGCACACACACACACACACACACACACACACACACAAGCATCTCTACTCCAACACACATATAGACCCAGTCACAACCAATAAAATCCTTTTTCTACACTACAGAATGCACAATGTACATGTACAATGTACATGACAGTCCCATATACTTACTGTATATCAACTTACTGTGCTTGTGCATGAAAACCAAATGGAGTCAAATTCAATCCCTGTGTATGTGTGTGTTCATGCAGCTTGGTCTGGACACCTACTACTGGACAGCAGTGAATCAGTTCTTTCTCTGGGGCAGTATGTCAGTGTATTTTGCAGTCTCTTTTACCATGTACAGTAATGGCATGTACCTCATCTTCACCTCTTCATTCCCTTTCATTGGTGAGTCTCCCCATGTGTCTGTGTGTGTGTGTGTGTGTGTGTTCATCTCATTCCATCTCCTGTAACAGCATGTTGAGGCAACAAATTTGTTTCCAGTCACTTGCATATGAGCATGTATGGTTGTGTGTATGTGTGTGTTTGTGTCTGCCAGGTGTGGCCAGAAACTCCTTGAACCAGCCCAACGTGTGGCTAACTATCCTCCTGACGTCCATCTTGTGTGTGTTGCCTGTGTTGGCCTATCGTTTCCTCTATATGCAACTGAGGCCCACTGTCAATGACAAGGTACCCAAATACACTGAAATTACTGAAATTACACATACAGTCTGTACAGTGATTTTAGCACAACAATACAGTATACTCTCTTTCCACTATTTAACAGTTAGACTATAGCATATGCCTTAGAACATTGTGTATGTGTGTGTGTGTGTGTGTATGTGTGTGTGTTGCATTACTGATATTTACATAAGCAGATGTTCTAAGTCATGTCATGTACAGTATAAATATACATTTTTATCACCTGTATAGGTGTGCTCCCTGGGATTGTGAACCCATGGACTAGGTGTTATTAGCACCTTACTCAGTCAGTTGCAAATGAGACATTGTGAGACCCCCTTGTGCGAACTGAGGCGAATTTGCAAGCTCCTGTGAACACAGAAAGTTCTCATCTCAAGACCCCTTCTCCTTCTTAATTAATTTGCACAAGGACCTCCAGTACTTTAATGCCATTATCCTGGTATATAAGAAAACTGAGATAGTAGACTCAGAGTCATGCTCTCCCTGCCTTTAAATCTTTAACACTACAGGCAGTCTGAGACAATGGGGCTTAGTCCCTTCAGCAGCAGGGGCACCTCACATGAGTGTGTGCTGGAAGCTTGTGGCAGCAAAGGCTTTCAGTGTGAAAATGAGTCACAAGAACATAAAAACAAAAAATACTGCTGGCAGCTAACCAACAAAGATACTGTATGATAAAAATACATGTCAAGGGCAGCTCTGATATAATAATGCTTTTTACATGAAATGAACTAAAATATGTATTTAATCTAAATAAATCAAGGTTTAAATTTCGCTGATCAGAATTCTAGTGTTTTCAATGTAAACATCCCAATGGTAATACATACAGTTATTCAACTGACTGGGGTTCTGTTTTTCTGTCTAGGTGCGGTACAAAGTCACACATGAGAAAACACCTCCTCCAGACGCTCCTCGCTTCCCCAGGCGACGAATCAGCACGCGGCGCTCAGGCTATGCCTTCTCTCATTCGCGTGGCTATGGTGACCTGGTGACCTCCAGGCCCTTCCTGCGCCAGGTGAAGACTCGGCCGGGCCTGTTCTCCCGCACATCCACCGCAGGGTCTCCACTGTCAGAAGCATCACCGCAGATTTTCCGCACCATATCCGAGGACCCCATTGCCTAACACATATACACATACACATACACATATACACAAACGCAAACATACACACACACACACAAAGATACACCTTTACTTGAGGTGGGCTGTCATGATAAAGAAATGACTGTAACGGCTGCATCTGACTGAACTATGGACTGAACTAATGGCTCTCCACATGACGTATGTGCCTGACGCACCACAGGCATCACGTTGTGTGCATCCCTGGGCAGGACATCAGGATACATTTTGATTCATTGTTTCCTTAATAAGGAGAGGGGGACTGTGGAGGTGTGCAATGAAGTGTATGAAATTTTAATTAAATTCACACTTTATTGCAAGTAGCCTCAGAAAAGACCCATAATTCAGTGCAAGTTTGTTCAAGTGCATTAACATGTGTCATTAGGTCTGGAGTGGATGGTGTGGATTTTCCCACCAGTTATAAAAATAGTACTGTTTGTGAAACCGAGACATGTACCAAGGGCATTTTGTCCCCCAAAAAACAGAGACAACTGAGTTTTGTTTCCTTTGTCAGATTAATTCAAGACTCCCAAATCCTTCCTTGTCCATGGAAACTGGTGTAGATGCACAGGCTGCGTAGTACAATACTGTGAATGTAGTTTTCTGTTTAAAAATGGAAAAGGGAAAATTGTAATAGCTGGTTAAGAATGGATAAGGGTGTAATGATTTCATTTTGACTTGGATGACTTCAGCTCTTCTGTTAAGCACTTGCCATGTCTACTTTAAAGGGGGAATGTGATCATGTGATGTGATAACCAGTGTATAGCACTACATTATGTCTTAAAAGCTGCCTTGGCACATATCCTGATATGTAATTGGGAGATGGCACATTTCCATAGAGGACAATATTTAGATTTGATTTATGGTTCATAATAAATACTGGGCTGGCTAAGGGTAAAATGAATGTCATTGCATTCAATCGTGTATTGTGCCTTTTTTAACTTAATTAAATTGTTGGCGGTTTTGTTGACCAGTAGTTTCCTTTCTACGTTTTAATTTAATTGTGCTTAATTTTTCCATTTCATCGGGGGCTGGTTTTTCACAACAATAAAAACGTTTTATTTTTCTACACCAGTCTCTCATAATATTAGATTTAGGACATTGGGTTTGTATTTCGGATTGATACACTTACGCGTCAATGCGATTCGTTGACAATCTGAGCGAAGCGTTGCTGAACTTGGTGGAAATACAGTATGCGCTATGACGCATGAGCCGTCGGTCTCCAGCAACATTCCGTGCGGCTCCACGAGGCGGAGACGACCTATATCTCATACCGGGATGTTTCAGATAGAAATAACGGTGAGTCGCTGCTTACCGCTCAACAAAAGGTTTAAATGTGCGTAACTGCGTACATTTATTTTAACTATCACATGCGCTCTAGTAGCGTTATTGTATGAAATATTTGCACAGTAGCCATCACAAAAATGTTGAATATCGTTAGTGTATGCAATTGTATGCTCGGAATTACATCACTGTTAGCCTTTCCTCGTTCTTGTGTATGATTGTGCAAATCTGTTTGCGTGTGATTTTTAGTGTCGTCTAAGAAAAATTCGCTGACCTACATTTTGCTGTTTTTTGATGTGCGGTCTGGTATGCGCATAGTGTCTTCTTGGCTACATAGCGGAAGTTGCTGCTAAGTTTCACGTGTAGCCTATGTTTTTGTCGCGTAGCCCACTTCAGTTGTGCTGCAGGTTGTTTGGGAATTAAGCATAATATTCTGGATTTGGATAAATTGTCTTAGTAGACAATTCATTGTTGTGTCTTGAAAGGGTTATTTATCAAACAAGTGATCATTCGGCAATATTTGCCTTTAGCATGGCGTTTTTTTTTTTATCACAGGCATAGATCTCACATAATAGAAATGCTGGTATGTTTTCATTTTGAAATGTCGCTGCACGCATTTTCTGTTTCTCACTCACTCACTACATAGCATCCTGCCACACATACACAAATCCCCCCCCACACACAGACTTTCTTTCTTTCTTTCTTTCTTTCTTTCTTTCTCCCTCTTTCTCTCTATTTTTCTCGTTCTGTATGTGTGTGTGTAATAGTGAGTGTACATGTATCTGAAAAGCACACACAAAATAATTTTACCATTGCTTTGGCCTTTCTCTTCTAACTCAGTCTAAGGTCTGTCAAAGTTCTAAACGAATCGGTATGATTGAATACACAATATAGAGTATCTGCAGCTGCAGTAGTTCCCGTTTCTCTCTGTTCCACTTAGCCCTGCCTTGCCCTGGATTCACCTTTGATAATGTTCAAGATCAGACCTGGCTCAGATCTGGCTTGAGCCTGGTGCAGTTCTGATTGGAACGCTCCCCGCATCTGCTGCCATTTACGGTCAGCTCCCCCTCCAATCGCTGATGCAAGCTGTGCAGCCTCATTATGATCTCTCTGCATAGCACAGCACACCGCTGGCTCAACTCCACTTCACTCTGCCATGGTGGCCTAGTATGCGTCCTCCTCTCTCTCCAGTTGATATATAAAAAGTAACATTGGCCTGACTGCAGGGCCAAGTGCAGTCATGCAAATACAATTACATCCACTCTAGGCCGAGAAATAGTCTCTGACAAGCAGGAGAGGTAGAGTGGAAGGTAGAGAGGGAGAAGCGATGGGAGAGGGCTGGTCAGCTGCCTGTGGTCCCATTTCCACTGAATAGGACAACCTTGCTGTTCCTTTGAAGTCAGATGAAGGCAGATGAAGCAGAGCAAGACAAGACTGTTTTACTTCTTTTCTATTTACTTGGAATTGTTTGTTTTTTACATAAGCTTTGGATCTGTTATCCTCTGTCTATTTTTTATTTGGATGTATTGTAGCTTTATGGCATTGTTATTATAAGTTCCCCTTTTGTGTTGTAGTTTGTGTTATTTATCACTTGTATGTCGTTTTGAATGAACACCACTGGTGAGTTGAATGAATGACTGGAATAGAAATGTAAAAATAGCATTGCATGGCACATTACAGCATAACAGAGAATAGCACATCACAGCACAGTACAGTACACCACAGCACAGCACAGTACAGTACAGGACAGCACAACACAGCACAGCACAGCACAGCACAGCACAGCACAGCACAGCACAGCTCAGCTCAGTAGCACTCACTGCAGGCTTGCTGCGTCGTACGTGGGGAGACTGTCTAATTTTCACAGGCACTTGTTAGTCATCAGCAGCAGCCAGAGGTGGCCTACTTTTCTCCCAAAGATTCCTTGACACTTAAGCCATCTTTCGCCCATCCAGGGACAGCCACACACAGTTTGGTGTTGCAGACCTGGTCCTGGTAACAGGGCTGTCACCCATCAGAGATCGTTACTGATATTGACAAATTGATTTTTTCACTTAGTGGATGTCATAATTGTAGTCTGAGATGCCACAGTCCACTGCAGTGACACTCTGTATCTCTGTACTGTGGTCTCTTTAGTAATGATATTGTGGAGATCAGAGGCTATGGAGATTAGCATATCATGTTCCTGAGATTAACAGATCTGGTGTATTTTCAGGTAGATTCTACTGAAGTGTTTTGGAGTTAGGAGTAAAGAGGAAGCTCTGCACTTTATTTGTCTCAAAGTGTGTATGTGTGTGTGTGTGTGAGAGAGAGAGAGAGAGAGAGAGAGAAAGAGAGATTGTGTTTTTCTCTGCGTGTGAATGTGTAGAGGGGTTTCCGTCATTCCCCCACCACAGATGTTGAGCAGCTTATTGACAGATTATTTCCCATCTGGAAGACAGCCCAGTGATTGTCAACAAGTCTATCCCACTTCCTTTGAGAGATTGAAAGAGACAGACAGAACTAAAACAAAAATAAGTGCTTTGAATTTTAAAACTAGAAAGAAAACTAGACCATTCTTAAGCAAAATCTCTCATGTTTTTGCATTTTAATATAGGAGATCAGTAGTGAGTCTATGGTCCATGGTTTTCAGGGGAACAAAGTGATTATTTATTACAGAGAGAATCCTATTTTTAGATCCCCATTGTGTGGTCTTTATCAAGTTATTTTGTAAGTATAATACTGAAAGAGAATCTTTTGAGAAAAAAGATAACAAGATAATTATCTCTATGATGATGCTATCTTGCCATCTCATTAGGATTGATTAAAGCTCCACTGATTCTGATAATGAGTATGTATTTTCTATATCCATCTTCTGTATCCAGTATTGGTGGGGTTTGTTATTTCAGTGCACACGTGTGTGTGTGTGTGTGTGTGTGTGTGTGTGTGTGTGTGTGTGTGTGTGTGTGAAAATGAGCCTTTAGTCTCTCACGCTGAGAGGGGAGGCAAATCTTGTCCCCACAAGTTCAGTCTCATGGAACAAATTGGTGAGCATGCTCAGTAGCATCCAGGATGCCGCTGTGCTGTGACAGAACTGTGGGGGTCTCAAAGAGATAGAGAGAGAGAGAAAGGGAGTGATAGAGAGGGGGCTATGAGGGAAAGGGGAATTTGAAGCAAAAAAAAAATGAAAAGGAGTCCAGTAAAGATAAGACAGCTGTGAAAATCCAATATGATTCTAACATCATGACCATCCAACCTTTATCATTTTTGTGATTTTGATTTGTGTGTATGCATTTCAGAAAATGTGAAATAGCTGACACGAATAGGCTACATATGATTATTACTCACAATACAATTATAATAAATATTAAATAATAACAATAAAGAATCATAGTATGTGCACAGAAATTATTGCATAAAGGACAGTCTTCCGAAAGGAAGTGCTCCAGTTGCTCAGACAGTGTTAGAGAGTGACTGAGCAGTGCAACACTTGATTGGGTTAAGGCATCATGGTTGGTTGATTTACTGCACTGACCTGTGTTAAATGCTTGTCCTAAGACTGTAGTCAGTGTGACAGTATAGTCTAGAGCTAACTCCAGCCATTGACAAATAAATTAATTAATTTAAAAAATGGCAGAACTGAAGCTTGAACTCAGAAATGTTCTCCTTCAGTGAGCAACTTCATAGACAAAGGCTTAACTTGCTTTTCATCTTATTATTGCTAAATGAGGTAGATGTAATTCATGAAACAACAGCATTTTTGTTTATCACTAACTGGCTTTTGTATGTCAGAAAAACTATACTCTATATACTCTATAATATGTTACTCTATATATAATTCAATGAAATATATTAAAATTAGATTTTTTCTCCCTACTTTGCTCATTGGTTTCAGATGGCTTTAGATCATAGAGACAGACACCTCTGCTTTATCACTCCCCATGCCCCAGAGAGTCCATGGCCATATGGCCACAGTCCGGCCACAGTTCTGGACTCAATAGTGTAAACTAACACCTCTCCCCCTTCCCCACCCTTCACCATTCACGGACTCAAGGAATTTTAATTGGTGCGGAGAGATGATGAACAGTTCTGGCAGCCTATCCGGGGAGACTCTCTTCCTCCGTCAGGCCTCGCTGGTGCTGGAGTGCCCGCCTCCAGCGTGGAAGCTGTGCAGCACTGGCGCGCAGCGACCCGCCCGGCCGTGCTCCCTCAACCTTGCGTATACTATCTCCCTCCCTGTGCCCCCACAGCTGCAGCAGCAGTCGCAACAGAACCCATTCAGAAAGGCTCTGAGTAGTTTAGCAGAGTCTAAAAAGGAGGGCAGAGGAAACGAGGAGGAGAAGGAGGAAGAGGAGGCACAGAAGCCGGAGCGAATGCGAGCCTGCTCTTCTCCAGCTCCCTATCTCAGCGGCGGAAGTTCCCCGACTGGCTTCGCTGTGAGCAAGGAGAAGCCGACCGGGGACAGAGGCACGCCGCGATGGGTCAACCCCTTCATTCCAGAGGAGGAGAGAAACGAGGAAGAGGAGGAGGAGGAAGAGGACTTGGAGGGGGATAACCTGCACAAGTACCAAGAGGACTTCTCCTTCCAGCTGCATGGAGACACCAAGGTTGTGGAGGATTCCCCAGTGTACTTGACAGAATTGATCCAAGACCATGGCACTGAGAATGCGTGTACCCGCAGAACCATGTGGAGTCAGGAGAGAGGCGTGTCGAAAGAACTGGAGAACCTCACCCAGCCGGGTGTCGAGTTCCGTCCCCGGTGTGACTCCAGAGGCACCCCGATGCTCATCGACCGTGATGAGCTGCAGTGGGGAGGGTCAGGGGACAGCAGTGGTGGTGGTGATGTCGCCAAACAGAAGTCCGCACAGACGTCAGGCAACACTTGCCTCTGCGCGCTTAGCAAGCCGCACAAACAGTCAGAAAGCTTTGTGGACAACGTCAGCGACTCTTCCTGCAACAGCTCTGATGGAGTCCTTGTTACCTTCAGCACTATCTACAGCATAAGCAACAATGCGGTGCCTGCCAATCCATTCGAGCTTGAGAGCCCAATCGAGCCCTCACATGGAACCAGCTCCTTGTCGCAGGATGGGTCCAATGTGACTCCGTGCTGGTCACCACAGGACGATGACCCAAACTGCAACTACCAACTGGACTCTGAAGACATCCCATCATCTCCCCTCCCCTCAGACCTGGCAACCGTCCTCCACGCCCAGACGCGGCTGGCTGTATCCACTCAGAACTACTACAAGCTTGTGACCTGTGATCTATCGTCGCAGTCGTCCCCCAGCCCAGCCTGGTCATCAGTGACCAGCTGCTCGGAGGGAGGACACAGCCAAAGTAGCCCCACGCCTCCCGCTGAGTACTTCCTGTTCAGGAGAGATGATGGGGAGGTGGGGACAGAGGAGGCCCAAGGAGAGCAGAAGGTAATGCTGATGAGCAGCTTGTTTTCAATGAAACATGCTGTTAGAATTATGACACACACACACACTGGAGAGAAAAAGGTGATAAATATTAGTCACATAAATTAGAAAAGAAAACACAACTACAGTATGGATAAACCATAAAAACAGTTCGTTTTTGAAAACAGTCTGAAATAATGTTGAATTATTTGTGATATTGTTAAACTGTATTTTCTGTTTTTACTTTATATTAAAGTGTATGTATTATGTGTTACGTTAACATCTTTTATGGGATTATCTCCCTTTATCTCTTCATTTTATTTTTCATCTTTAGCAACAAGAAGAAGAAAAGCAAGGGTGCTATGGCAACAATGGTGCCAATGAGATGCCATGTAAGACGGAGATCAAGGGAAAGGCCTCTCTCACTCGCAGCTGTGACACCACCCCAAAATGCCTCCTCTCACCCGGAAAGCCATCCCTGCCACGTGTGCCCAGCTGCCCAGGCCATTTAGAAACCAATGCCGCCAGGCATCATGTGACCAGCTTTGCAGAGATTGCCCACTGCAAAAGGGGGGTAAGAGACACGTCCTCCTTGAGGACCAGCCCAGAAGATCACCAGTCTCTCTCTGAGAGTCAGGACAAACATGAACTCGCCAGTGTTAAAGATTCAGAGTATGAGAGACAAGATGTTGGTTCAGCATCTAATTTCTCTACAGTTAATCAGGACAATAAGACACCTTTTGCTGTGGATCCAGAGAACCTTCCATCAACCTCTAAAATGGAAGGTAAGTGGCTATAAATAGATAGATCCTGTAGTATCCATGACACACACACACAAACACTCTACAATAATATGTAAAGGAAAGAATGAAGAATCTTGAAAGGTCTGTTCAAACTGTAAGGGCTCTCTACAAATGTAGATCTTAAGACATGTTATAAAGTTGACCTGGTTATGAAAGAGACTAGATTATGAAACAGCTCTTGTAGAAAAGAAAACTTTTTCAAATTCCTCTTCACAGGAACATCATCATGTTAAGACCTTACCACAGATTCTTCAGAACTGAACTGGAAAATTCAATCACATATGATATCATGTCAGCAACAGGCAGCAGTGCAGAAGATTCTGAATAATGGGTCACTAGTGGGTGTTTAATCACGTCCTTAACGCCTCACTGTAATTATGAATTTAATTCCCTCCTGTATGTCATCCAGGGGCCTGTTCGTTAGTTCCAGGGGTGGTGCGCTTCAGTAGGGACCAGAGACCCACCTCTCTGCCCATACAGCCCTTTGTCTTGCAGCTGCCCCCGGGAAAGCAGCAGAAGCCATTGGGCTCTCTCCTCAACCAGTACCTCAGTCATGGCAAGTCCAGCGGTGCCCACTTCAGGGGCAAAGGGAAGGGCAAGGGTAAGGCGGTGCCCAGCTACTTGCGCCCCTCACCACTGGGGGGTTACTCTGCGCTACACCTAGAGGCGGCTTCCAGTTCAGACACCTGCTCCACCTGCACCCCAAGCCCTGTGCCCTTTCCTCATCCGCACCGCATGGCCTGGGGGTTTCACCATCACCACCAGCAGCAGCGTCAAACCACCCCTCCCTACATGGATCAGACCCAGAGCAGCTCAAGCTCAAACCCGTTCAGGCTCTACGTGTCTCAGAGTAGCCCAGATGAGATGCCCGACTGCCAAAGAGGGAGTGAAGGTGAAGGCAGTGAAGATGCCATGTCTCTGTCCCAGACTGGTGCCAAACAGAGTACCCCTGAGGCTGTGAATCACATTTGCAGTCTGAAGCCTGCCCACACTCTTCCCAATCAGCAGAGTGCTGAGGAGCTAAGTCCCAAAATGGCTGACACCTTTCAACCCCTCGCTCCATCTTCGCTTGGAGTCGAGCTGAGTCAGCTGGCGGAGATGGCGCCTGTCTGGGACATGTGCCATCATGGCCCAAGCCCAGCTGTGACCTCGGTGACCTGTCTGAACACCCCACCCTGCTTGTCGTCCAGTCCAGCAGAGAGGCCTCCAGCTCAGTGTAGCACCAGCGCAGCTCTCACCACTGCAACCATCTGCAAACCTGCCCTGCCCAACCGTACGTGATAATATCAAACATGATCATGATGATATTCTAGCATAAATCAACCCATAACCCTGTTGTTTGAAATCACCAGTGAGAAAATTTGGTACAATATACTGTTGACCAAAAAACAGTACATATTGTAACGCTAACCAGTGATCAGTCATCAATTAGTGTTAGCTGGCAGTTAACTATTTGGTCTATTGAATCAAATTTTATTGTTCTTTTTCCTACTGACAGCAAGTGGCGACCTCAAGTGGCTAAGGGTTGATTTGCTCTGGAATATCCCTTTAGGGACCCCTCATGGAGCAGAAATGTTTTCAAGGACTCCTCATGATCACAACACAAATTTAACCATATAGGTTTATCTATTTCTTCTCTTAGATGCATTTGAACTCTCTTTCTAAAAAACATATTTTGCTAACACCACAAGAGTTTAAAATAACTGTGCATTTGGCAAAACTTGACATAAGACAAGTTTTTCACGGATCCCCTGGCAACGTGTTGCATCTTTGTTGGTAAGGATCAGATGAAACGGTTGATACTTACATCTTATTAGGTCTTTATATTACAGTGTAGATTCTGGGAAACTACCATGACAAGCTGGAAATTAAAAAGATGCAAAACAAGGTGGATATTTCTGCATTCATGCAGACTAAATTGTACTTTATCTTCAAGCAATAATTGAAGCAAGATTAACACTAGAGCTCTTCTCTGCCTGGCGCTGATGTCATTTCAAGCCCAGTGCAGTGAGCTGAGGCTCCATAGAACTCTGATGTCATTTCAAGCCCAGTGCAGGGAGCTGAGGCTCCATAGAACTCTGATGTCATTTCAAGGCCACTCCAGGGAACTGAGGGTCAATAGAACTCGTGCCATTATTTATTTTGTTCCATGTGAATTCTAGAAACTTGACCTTCACATTGGTTCCTCCTCTGTGTGACTAAGCAGGTTTCCAAGGGAGACAGGCTCAGCACCGGACTCAGCCCCAGCATCAGCAAGGTGACTCATTCTCGCTAACGGACAGGCCGCCGGATGAGTTCTGCCTCTCACCTGACGCCTCCTCAGAGTCGCTCTCAATCGACCTGCTGCAGAAAAAAGGTGAGTAGGGAAATGCAAACAGTACTGCATAGTCAAATGAATAAACACTACACAGGTATGGTGTAGTGCCATTCAGTGTCATGTCAAATTCAGATTCTCCCCAGACACAAGTCTGGTTAACATCCACTTGAATGAAATAGCATATATCTTTTCATAGCAACACAGTAGACAGCATGTTATCGAGATGCATTGTCCCAACCATCTTTTATATGTGCATACCTGTATATTGCAATTCTATACTGTATTGTGACAGTGTACAGACACAGTTTGTTAATTGTGGGTGCAGTTGAATTAGGGCCTATTTTGCTTTCAATTTAAATGGTGGTGGTAGCGTAGTGGTTAAGGAACCTGGCTAAATGCATAAATGTAAACTGTAAGTCACAGAGGAAGAAATGAAGACGACTTCTGCATCCACCATATGATGACCAAATGACCCCATCTTTCTCTTGGAGAGGAAGATGAAATGGCGAGTGAAACAGACAGAGAGAGTGTGTGTGTGTTTCTGTATGGGTAGGGGGTGGGGGTGAGTTCTCTCTGCTTTGCTATGGGATGGAGGACTGTGTGTGTGTGTGTGTGTGTGTGTGTGTGTGTAAGCTCTAGGATGCAGAAAGAGACGAGAGACAGCCCACTCTGCGGCTCTGCCTTCACTTCCCTGAAGGGGCTGCCTTTGAATTGTGACCTACTTATTCTATCTCTCCTTGCTCATGATTGGCTAATCCTATCTCTCTCTCTCTCTCTTTGCCTCTCTCTAGCCCTCTCTCCCTCCGTCTCTCTCTCTGTATGTGTGTGTTTGTGTTTGTGTGTGAATGTCTGTGAATTTATTTTCACACACACACACACACAAACACACACACACACACACACACACACACACATACACACACACACATCAGAATGTAAGTATTTGATGTCTTTTTGCTTGACGTTTTTTTTCTCTGACATTTGGGTTTGCTGCAAACCAGCCTCTGGAGAAGATAATCTTCTTCCGTTCTCATCTTAGTTACTGTATACTGTACAAAACTCATCTCAGTGTGCACATAAAGTCTGACATATTTGAAAGCACCTTTCAGGTATAAAAATGGAGAAGGAGTTTTGAATGTCTGGTTTGCTTACGAAGATTCTCCTCTTACGGATGCTTTCTACACCTGTTTTATAACCACCATCCCCCTCTCTCTGTCCCTCTATTCTCCCTCCCTCCCCTGCTTCCTTTTCTCTCTAGCCCTGGTAAAAGCTGTGAGCTCGGCAGTGGATTTGATCACCACATATTTTGAACACCCAAGTCGAGATCAAGATAAGGTAAACCACTGGCAGCTAGTCAAGTATGGCAGACAGGCAACACAACAAGGAAGTTGTGGAAGACACATCAGCAATGCCAGTGATGCCAAAAATCTTTCTGTTTCTGTGAAGCGTGAGGCTTTAAAGGAACAGAAACCAAATGAACCATACCATCATATTTGATCATATTTCATTCTTAGAATCAAACAAGGAAATACATGCAATAGTAATGTCTGTCTGTTTTGGTTCACCTGTAAAGTTGGTGAAATGTTACTTTTTCCCTCTACGATTCTAACTCCCTGATAATAAATCATAGCAAGGACATGCACACAAATATATCAATTACTTTCAACTATTTAAGAGTAAGTCTGCTAAAGAAGAAAGGCTGGTCATAGGTTTGAGAACTTGAAATCACAAATAACAGTTTCGTAGGAACTTAATTGATCAGCAGTGACATAATATGCTTTTCAGCTCCAACTTGGAAACAGTACACTGAACCCCACCATTGCTCAGTTAGTTCTGAACCAGCTGTGTCCAGCAATACGGAACATTCTACTGGACGGTTTACGGTCGTACAAGCTGGACCTGATTGTGGGACAGCGCCGCAACCAACCCTGGGACATTGTTCTGGCTTCCACACAACCGGGTCAGTGAGAAACTAGGGATATGGCCTCAAATTATAGCCTATTATGCTTTGAGACTACCACACTACACAAAGTGAGAATCATGAACTACTTTTTATTATGTGCTGTTTGTATGTACTCCTTTCTCATAGCATGCTTTTTCATGTAGCTGTGCATTGAAGATAATACAAGTTTCTTGCTGAAAATACCTCAAATTACTGTCTGAATTATTATGTCTTTCACCCAAATCCTCACCATGTGCTCATGGGAGTTGTAGTTTGATGGTTGAATGTCCTCCCTCTGTCAGGCCCCACCACTCGAGTCCTGCACAGTCTGGTGTCTGTGGTGAGCAAGTGTTCCCAGCTCACAAAGCACAGCATGAGGTTCAACGCCTTTATTATGGGACTGCTCAAGTAAGTCAGTCAATCTTTCTAATGTATGTAAATGCAGCTAATTTATAACCACAGACTTGGAGTAAAACAGAAAAATATTTTTGTTAAATATTATAATGACTGAAATATGTATTTGTGTATTCACACTCATTTTCCTCCTCACCCTAGTTTACGAGCACTGGAATTCTGGCTCAATCACCTCCACACATGTGTAGGTATGAAAACAATTCATTATACTTTCATATTACATATGAATATTTATGTGTATTCATATACAATATATTATTGCTGTATATATATATATACTCTCCATGAAATTGAGCAGTTCTGTATATGGAATATATGAAATATATCATTTATACAACCGCTGAGGAAACAGACAAGAATGGTGTTGAAATGATCCAACATATAGTATACATTTGTGTCAGTTATACTACCTGTATTTGGAGCATTTCCTCGTTGATAACCAGCATTCTGTTGCCTCCTCTCCCAACCACATCTGTAGATGTGCTGCGGCCACTGTATCACCATTGGGGGCTGGTCCCGCTGTGGGAGGGGCCATGCCGTCCCCACCTCCACGAGCTCCTTCTCCTCCTGGAGCCGCTGGCCACCCTGCCCTTTGACCTCCACCTCCTGTCCGAGGCACGACTCCTCAAGCGCTCTTCCTCCCTTTTGGCTCAATCGGCTTACTCCTCCCTCCAAATGTCAGCCATTTCAACCAATCCAATCAAGGGAGGCGATGAGAGGAGAGAGCAGTCAGAGAGCACTGAGAGTAGAGTAAAACAAGAGAGTAGTTCGGTTTACACTGCACTGCTGAGCCCACAGACATTCATGCAGTACATCTCTCTGGGACCACTGCCCAACAGCAGGCAAAGCCAGAGTCAGAATCAGCCTCACAATGGGCCACTAGGTGGCACCCACGGGTCAGAATCTGCTGTCGGGTGGTGGCTGAAGCAGCCATCAGTGGTGGAGGGAGTGATGGCGCCCTCTGTAGACACCCAGGAGAGCAGACAGAGGGAGGAGGAGTACGACAGAGGGACGGAGGGAAGACTAGAATCGGTGGAGGAGAGGACCCCACAGGAGCTCAGATGGGCTCGCCTGTTTGGGGCCCAAGTTGGCACCACTATCAGGAGAGAAAGTAAACAGCAAGGCCCGAGCAGGACCCTGAAGAACAGGTGAAGTTCCCCTCAAAAGACCTCTGTGTATTTTTGTGTCAAGTAAAATGGTGGCCATCCATTACTGTATACTACATTCACAAACACAAATATCTGAGACAGAATTATTAAAATGCTGGAAAAAGTATTGCTTGAATTACCTAAGCATATGCTAAGAGGAGATGATAAGCAGATGCTAATCTTGTTGATTACAAAAATCTGCAGATATACAGCAGAGATACAGGTTTTGTCAATCATTTTCACGTCTCAATGCAATGTGTACTTTACAACACTTTTACAACAACCCTAAACTATTGGAGCCAAACAGTGCTCTCTTTTGCATTGTTTTAGCACAAATGCATTCAATCACCACATCTGAAATTCATGGATACTTCTCCTAGTCATAGTTCACCTCCAATAAAATCATGTATAACTACATTAATTTTTGCAGACATTTAGATACTTTTGTCAAAACATTCAATTAATCTACATAATATTCAATTAATCTACATTCAACTCTGTTTATATATTTGCCCTATTTACTGTATTGTAGGCTGATTTACGTGTATTACATTTTGTATTGGGACATTATATGAGAACCTCAAGTGATGTAATATCCGTGTACTAACCACTGACCTTTGTGCAGTGCGACATGCAGGATCAGGGGACATTGTACACTAGGATACATACTGCATTTTCTGTTCCAAAATATAATACACTTAGTAAAACCACTGAAATGGCATACTGCCTTTCTCCTAGACTACAGCATACAACTAGTAAAAGGTCTGGTGTGTACCATTTTTTTTTTGTACCAAGAAAATGTATGAACATTTTACTACTGTACTGGTTTTACATAACAGAGCCATCATTACAGTAAACAACATCTTAAAATGAGCTAACACATACAAATTCTCTTGATACAAAGGAGTCTCACAGTGGTACTGCATGTCTTCTGTATTACAGTAAGCAGTGTAGCAGTATGCCATTTGCTGTAGGAAACAGACACTGTTCTATTGTGATCACATATACTGTTCTATTTGTGATCACATATACTGTACATAGGTTGCAAAGTTGATCTGTGTCAAACTGTATGAGAAAAGCTATGTTTTATTTGTTTTGTTGCTAAATTGTTTGTTTTTGTATTCACTGCACATTGGCTGCCATTGTTGTCATGCTGAGTGACAGCATGTGCTATAGTTTCGGTGACATTAGTCATTTTGGGTGTGTATGAAGTATGAAGAATTTTGTCTGGCAGTAGTGCATTTTGCAGCAAATGTTGACTGCGGTGCTCAGATGTGTGTTGGTAAAGCACACTGTGTGAAAAGTTTGAAAGTTTGAAAAGGTGGACATTGTATTGAGACAAGTGTGAAAATGTTTGGCAACATTTGTATATAATACTGCTCTATAATTTGTATATAATACTGCTCTATAATATTTTCCTTCATTCTTGCATTCTTTGTGTTATTTACCATGGTTGTTTCAGGCTGCCATCTCAGTGGCTGAGTTTGGACGGGTCAGGACTGGAGATCCTGGCCCAGAGTGTTTGGTCCAGTCATTCACGTCAGGATCCTAACCCCTGCCCCAACCACACCGCCAACATGGGGGAACGGAACCGCCACTGATCCAAAACTGCACTGACTTGAAACAGCACTAACCTTCATCACAGTCCATGAAGGGAGAGCATAAAGATCTACACTCCATCATCTACACCATCAAATAAACATTGCATAACCATCAAACAGACATTATTTAAGGAACACCAGGTGACTCCATACAAAACTGCAGCACCATCCACTGGCCCCCCTCGTGTGATGGAGTCAATCCTGAAAAGGGGGAGCAAAAGCACAATCCATTAGGTCTGTGAATTCAGGTACAACAATAATAATGATGAGCACAGAACGACACAGACCCAAGTCATGGCGTTCATTAAGATGAAAAGCACAACAGACATTAACATGACCACCATCACCGCTGTGTTTGATTATTGATCACTTCTTCATTGAGCAATAGCCAAATCAAAAAATAAAGAGAGATGCAGTAGCTTTTAATGTTAAAATAAAGTAAGTTTATCTTTTGTGTGGAGCTGGAAGTGTCATGTGCGATGTTTGTCAGAAGAGTAGTGCACCCAATGCACCTGTCTCCCGTATACCAAACATGAACATTATATGACCCATATTGTGGCCTGACCCCCCCCCCCCCCCCCCAACACCTGAATGCTGCCTTGCAAACCTTCCTTGGTCTCGTGAACTTGTCCGTCTATGTTCTAAAGCATGACGATATTCACGTAGGTTGGCATGTCAAAAGAGAACCGTTGTAATATATTTCTAGGGTGATAATTATTTCTTCCTGAACCTGCTAGATATATGTGCACTGAGACAGATAAAGTGATTATAATGATGTTACTGACAACAATATTAAGTCTATGGATTGGATTGTTTTGGTAATTTCTACAGTAATGTGCCCCCATGGGGTAGCCTTGTATAAGTGCTATTCAAAAGCTGGAGAATTATAAAAGACTGACAGTAAATATTGAATCGTCTCCCATGGAATAAATGTAGTTTAATTGAAGTCTAATTTATTTTTGAAAATCCCTAAACTTTCTCATTCTATAAGCCATGTTGAGAATGGATTGAAAAGTGTTCTGTGGCAATACTGTTCTGGATTTATGGCAATAAATATGTGTTCATCTCCAAATTCGTATTGCTGAGATTCTATCTGACTGTTTCCAACCCTGTTCTGAAACTATTCTGAAAGCATGACTTGAGCCATACAAAACAACCAAATTTATGATTATTATTTGAGTTTCATGTTTCATTAAGATACACAGATACAGAAATAATGCAGAAGATGCACAATACAGAATATTTTAATTTTCTTTGGCTTTGATCATGTAAATACAGTAACAGTTTGTCTGCATATGAAACTATCCATATAGAACAATTTATATAATTATAAGAAACTAAGAATGTAACTCTTCAGAATCACTTAGTGATTACCATTAGTGCACACATAACCACACACTCACGTAAACACACACACACACATGCATTTATATTCCAGTCACAGTGTTCTTGATTATCATTCAAACTCATTTTAATCATCATCAATAGATTGGCTGTCACTACTGAGAGTAGCTGGTTGTGTCAGGATTCAGGCTTCTGTGGTCGATCAGTGACTCGCTGTCTTCCTCTTGCTATTAGTGCAGCCCGGAGAATTATGGGTAAGTTGCCCAAAGGTATGACCATATCTAAATTTATATCCTGTGAGTCAGAGTGAAAGATATGTGTCATGAATCAATCACACCAGCAAATATTTGTGGTAAAGAACTATATTAATTTAGACAAATTTATTTATGAGCCAACATTCATATACTCTGATGAAACCATGAAAATAATACAATGAGTTCAATCAACATCTTTGTTTTTTGTTTAATACTTCAAAACACAATGTGTGACAGCATATCCACTATAGCAATGCATGTATGCTGATGCAATGGAATTTGGCGTCATGTTAAATGTCAACATTCCTGTTTACTTATTTTCTTCATGACATCTTGTTAGCAGGTGTGCTTAAGCCCAGCTTAAGATGGGCGTGCAAGATGAGGCGTAGGCCAGTGCTTTTATTTGATGCTTTGGGTCAAGCGAGTGTGTGTGTAGAGAGGGTGTGTAGTGTTATTTATGCTGTTTTAGCGGTATGCTAGTTAGAACAATTACATTTCAGTTTTGTAGAGCTGTATGTGTATGTGTGTTTGTGTGTGTGTGTGTGTGTGTGTGTATCGTGAGCAATTGTGCGCACACGTTTGAGCATGTGTACATGCTTGTCTTAAACCCTAAATCAGGTCTCTATGTGTGTGTGTGTGTGTGTGTGTGTGTGTGAAGTGTGTGTATCATGCACCTCTGCAGGCTTCTGAATGTGTGTGTATGAGCCCTTGCCTGGCACGTGTCCGGTATAGGAGGGCAGCAGGCCACGATGGGGATGGTAGATGGTGGGGGTTGGTGGGGCAGCCTCACTAGAAGCCTGCAGAGCTGAGGGCATGTTCCTCATATCCCTGCCAAACTGAACCAGCGCCTTGTTGGTAGTGATGGGATAGCTGGTGCCAATGAGGAAGCGCGACTTGGGCACATAGCCAGTGTAACCTAATACATAATACATTTGACAAACACATACATTCATGCATGGAGGCATGCACTCACACACACACACACACACACACACACACACACACACACACACACACACACACAGTTACTGATTCAGATACACACTTAAGCACACAGCACTTCTGTGCACACAGACACATTCCAATATGCAGAAAATAAAATGCTTCCTCTAACATGCAATTGCAAATGTGTAATTTGAACTCTTTTGTTGTCTAGCATGCAGAGGTGTAAACCACACAGCAAATAATTTAGCAAGGCATTTCTAAGTAACTTTACTGGTTTGATGTGTGTGTATGTGAATTATGTGTATATGAACTACGTGTGTGTGTCTTCATGTCTTCATGTTTGTGTGTGCTTGTGTGTATGTGATTGTGCTGGGCATGAGTGAATACGGCATTCGGTCCTGGACTGAGTGGTGTACCTGAGATAAAGTATTTGTGTGGGCTGTTGTCCTCCATGAAGTAGGGGGAGCCCCAGGGCTTCCAGGGGTCCAGAGGAACATAAGGAGCGGGCTCCTTGGAAATGACTGGGAGTGGTGTGTTCAGCTTCCATGGCTAGAGCAGAGGGCACACACACACACACACACACACACACACACACACACACACAGTAACATATAGTCAGTAACAAATCCAAAGATATTAACACATAAAAAGAGGGAGAAAGAGAGAGAGAGAGAGAGAGAGAGAGAGAGACAGACAGACATGAGACACATGAGAATAGTTAACATTAATCAAAATGCCTGGGACCTGTCCAATGTCCTGAGGCAATTTTGCACAAACAGCAATCAGAGGAGTCGCAACAACAGAAATGTGAGAGTGCCTTAAATCATTTTGACCTTGTTTACAATAAGCAGTATTTATAAATCCCGTAAGAAAGTTCTGGAATTCAGCCACCCAGTTTTTTGTGTTGTTTCCAATTTTATTTTGGTGATACTATTTGTTTGTGTGTTGTGCAAAGTGAGACTTTAATAGCCTGAAATCTCTGTGTGATCTGATTGAAGAACAGTACTTAGAGGGGCCCATTGAACTTGCAAAACACGACCTGTAATACCCCATGATACCAGATCCCCACCTATCTATAATTAATGAGTACAGCATCCACACTTCTGTTTGTGTGTGTGTGTGTGTGTGTGTGTGAGAGAGAGAGAGAGAGAGAGAGACAGAGAGAGAGAAAGAGAGTGTGCGAGTGTGTGTGTTGTGGCAGGTCAAATATTAAACTTTAAAGAGGTGAATGAAACTGTCTGTCATGAACAGGTGTGTTGTGTGTGCTGATTGGCTACTTTGATGTCAAGCAGGCCCTGTTTGGTGGCCATAGGTGGCAGGTCAGCAGCGTCGAGTCGTACTCTGGCCTGCTGGTCATGACTGAATTCTGTCAGAGCCTCATGACAGGTCTCACCGTACGTCCGGGCAAAGTAGTTCTGGCTCTTTGGGACGAAGCCTGCCAGTGAGACACAGGCACAGACAAACACAAACAAGTAATCATACGCACTTGCAATGTGACACATCAAACAGATTCATAGCAGCCACTGGAATGCTGCCTCACCCTTCTAGCCTGGAGGCGTCTTTCCATGAAAGGAAAATAGCCTGCAATTACAGTCTCATCTGCAGGCTATTACTCCACAGAATTTAGGAGAAAAGTTTTCTAGAATGAGAAATTTCATATTATAGTTCTTTCATGAGGTCACTAAACTTTGGTCCCTAATTTTCTTCCTGTCTTTCTCTTTCTCTCTTTCACTCTCTTTCTCTATCTCTGTATGTCTTCTCTTCTCTTTATCTTACCAGTGTATCCTGGTATCATGCGCTCCATTTGTCTGCACCCTCCTGGCCAGCTGTTCCTGATCTCCCCACGGGGCCCTGGCTCTGCTTCACTACGGGGAAGGCAGCCTGAGCTCAGTACCAGCCGCTTGGAGCGCGGCACATCCAGAGATGTCAACAGCTCTGCTGTCATCTGTCCATAGGTTTTACCCAGGCTGAACTTCAGCTGCGGACAGTAACCTGCATAGCTTTATCCCCATCAAAAACACACACACACATACAAATAAAATGGCCATTAAGAATATTCAGACAGCACTGCTAACAAATCATTCTATGTAAGTCAAAGACAAAGAACAAATACATATTTGTTCAATAAGCATATTTCTGTGCGGTGATGTGTGTTATGGTGCTGGTACTGTACTTGGATAAACGCATAAAGAAACCATAACCATAACCACCCTGCTGAAAAACAACCTAGGCTGGTGGCCGGTTTTAGGTGGTTTTGGCTGGTCTTAGCTGTTTTTTTTTTTTTTACCAGCTGTTGCTGTTCTTGCTGGTCTTGCTGGTTGGCCCTAAACAGCTGACCAACACTCTACCCCTTCAGCAAAACTTACTCAGTGGCCTGTCACCGTCATGCACCTCAAAAGTTAAAGACCTCGGGGTAATTATTGACCAGGACCTCTCTCTAAATAGTCATGTAAAACAGGTTGTAGGTTTTTCCACCTACAAAATATTGCTAAGGTTAGAAAGTTCCTATCCTTTGAGGATGCTGAAAAATTAATACACACATTTATTACTTCCAGGCTCGATTATTGCAATGCTCTGTTCTCTGCGTGTAGTAATACCTGTATCAAAAATCTACAACTAATACAAAATGCTGCAGCCCGAACACTCACCAGGACTAAAAAATATGAACATATCTCTCCTATCCTTGCTTCCTTACATTGGCTCCCTATTAAAAGTCAAATTGATTTTAAAATACTCCTCCTTACCTACAAAGCTCTCAAGGGCGATGCACCAACATATATTAAAGACTTACTTGTCCCTTACCACCCTCCTAGAACCCTAAGATCCCAAAATGCTGGTCTTCTTGTAATCCCAAGAATATCAAAATCTACGATAGGAGGAAGAACCTTTTGTTACCGTGCACATATGTATACCCAAATTACACATTTGCTCACTGATGTGTGAACCTGGCCTAATTCACTTTCTTGCTCTGTCCACAATTATCTCTGCTGTGTCATCCCTGCCTCATTCCGGCGGACTCCTCTCACCCTCCCTTCCTGAGTGGACTACAACCAACACTAAGGGAGGCCCATGTCAGGACCGACTCTCCATCATAGAGGACCTTCCTGGACGTCCATGCTAGGCCCGTCTCCCCTTCCTTGAGGCTTTGTGATTGCCCCCCCCCCCCCTCACAATAGCACTGTCAAATGGAACCTTACTGTTACCCCCATGACCCATCTCACTCCTTTGAGTTGACACTATGTCTGGCCACTGCTACATTGTCCAGGTAATTCCTGATAACCACCTATAGACTGACTACCATATAATGTAAAGTGGGATAACACTCCATTATGAACTATTATGAACCTTAGGTAAAACCATAGGCAACTTGTAGTCACTGGTTACCACTGATTTCTGCATGACCCCCGGCAGTTGGGTTAGCCCCTTGAGTCGTGGATCTGCCCAAGGTTTCTTCCTAGATTAACTGAACATAAGGGAGTTTTTCCTTGCCCCTGTTGCTCTTGGGTGCTCCTTCTGTGAAGCGCCACGAGACAATACTATTGTAAAAGGCGCTGTATAAATAAAATTGAATTGAATTGAATAGTCATGTTGGTCTAACAAGCTAGTCATATGTAAGTGTCTTGGTTTATGTTGGCCATGCAGGTGACCAGCCTATCAAGCTTACATTGATGGTTTAAGATGGTCATGCTGGTTTGATCTGCCATAACCTGACCTGACATTGCTGAATTGACAAGTCAATCTCCAGCTAAAATGACCAGCCTAAGCTGGTTTGACCATCAAAACTATCATAATTCTACAATCATAAGCTGGGTCAAATAACCAAACCAGCAAAACTCTTGCGAAAACATAGCTTCAGCTATGCAGCTAAGCTGGTCAGGCTGTTGTTTTTAGCCAGGGCAGACTGATACATTCATAATAATTTAGTCTCTGAAGATACTGGGGTATGATACTGCAGTGCTATTAGACTAAAAATTCACTGACAATAATGTAAAAATCTAGTGTCAATTACAGTTTTTTTTTGTCATCTTATAGGTCAAAGTCAATGAAGATATTATTGAATGTGCTATAAGCATGTTATTGTTTACTTTCTTGGGTTAACTGACGAGTAGGCTTGGTCAGGATGAAATACTAATAGGCCACTGGCTATTCTAACAGCCGTTACTTTCCCCCCCTATTTACAGCATATGAATGATGCCACGCAACCCACTGCGCTAACACTGGCTCCAACATGAGCTGTGTGTAGGCGCCCGTTGCCATGAGTGACGCGTTACAGAATGAGCGCACGATTTTGAAAAAAGGTCAGTGAGAAGGATCTAAAACAAATTGTGTTTGTTTAGGCATGTGTGAACAGCTAAATACATGCTGATGACATGAAGGGAATGGTTGGTAGACTATCGTTTAAAAGCCACGTACAATTAAACACAGTCGAAAACAAAATTAACAAAATAAAATAACGTCTAATTAATCAGCTAGATTAATGTAGACTACTGAAGCTATGTTCACGTTCTAGAGTCCATTAAAGGAAATGTAAGATAACAGGCCCAAATTAAATATTGGTAAACCTCCCAAAATATAAGACATAGAAACATCAAAATGGCACTATGACTTACCCAGGAATATACTGAGGGTCTGGTGTCACCAGGACTTTGCTGAACTTGGGTGGGAATTCCTGCATATTGATAGCTTCTGATTCTCAATTCTCTGCCTATTTGGGCCACCTGTCCGGATGCGGGAGCCAAGTCCTGCGCGTATGTTTTCAGCCGGTTGCTACTGCCACTGCCAGTGCACGCGCGAGTAGAGGGAGCGTAACCGACACTACCGCCATTATTTCATCATTTCATCGTTTTATACGTAATAATGGTAGTCCATCCGCGTACGTTCTAAGTTTATAATGCGACAACAGGGTTCTGCTCACAGACATCTGATACTTTGAAAACATCAAAGCATCACATTACTTGACATGAATTAAAATTAAGACCGAAGGTCTCCATGCAACATGTAGGTCTAACATCTTAGGTCTAAAGGTAGGCATATTGGTTAGATGTGCTAGGCCATTATTATAATATTTTATGAAACTATTACTAACTGTTACTGTTCACTTAGTTACTGATTAATATCTGAATGTTGGTCAGATAAAACACAATGAGATGCCCTATAGTATAGATATTATATTTCAGCACAGTACAGTAATTTATGCCTAAAACAGACCCTAACATAAATGTTTGAATAAATTTGAATCAGAATGATGAAATACAGGATAATTACAGACATGCACATCCTTTGAGCATATATATGTGGGCTGAAAGGCATCTTCAGAGGTCAGATTACATCTTTGCTTTCTGTGTAGTCTGTGTTCACCCTTGTCCTGCACACCTTCTCTTGTCAACTTCTCAGCACTCACCTGGGTGCACCAGAATGTCGATCTTATCACCCGGAAAGAATCTCTTGCACATTCCTGGCATTTTAGATTTTTCAGATGATGCTTTGACATTTAGCTTTTTCTTTTCCCTGAACCTCAACAAATTCGTCTTTACAAGAAATAAAGCCAGCATAAACTACTATAGGTGATTAGAATACCTTGAGGATGATTACTGTTACTATCTGCAGAAGTCTGTTCAATCACATGGTTATATGGGAACAAAATGTGTGTTCAAGGCTGTGGTTTAGTACATTGAAAAAGAACTTCACGATAGGGCACGCAGAGTGTATTAACCATTGCAAATGGCTTAAAAAGCAATGTGTAGTTGGGGGAAACCACACACTTAAAAGCAGAGTAGAGGGGACTCTCTTATCGCCATGCTGTGGTATTATGTGGTAGGAAGCATATCCTCACATGCTGTGTCTTGTCTTGACTAACACTGTTCAGGAATACAAAAGCCCATGTGAGATGCTCAGACATGCAGGGCTGACGCCTGACAGCTAAATAAGAGAATGTGGCAGCATTGGAATGCCCTAGTGCGTTGAAACTGGCGGAAGTCGAGCGTCTTTGTGTGTGTGTGTGTGTGCGCGTGTGCAGGTATGCATGTCTATTTGTATGTGTATGTGTAGGTGTATGATATGACACAGCATGTCAACACAGATTGATGACTAGGCGGTGCGAGAGAACGAGGAGTGCACAAGGCGGAGCGGAGAGAAGGAGATGTTTTCCATTCTGTGTCACATAATCACATCCTGTGGAGCTCTTCGTCTGATCAGACGTACACGCTTTTCTCTTTGTTTCCCCTTCTCCCTCTATGACAGGGACGTGGAAAGGCCCGTATTTGGATAGTGTGCAGAAGGGAACAAAAAAAAAAAACACAGGTCAGAAAGACTGGGAAGTGATTTGCTGTGAGCGGAGATAATGAATCTGTACAGGAGTTTTGGCAACATGCTGGAGACCTGGATGGCAGAAGATTACCCGGTGCTGGACTTGCAGGGGCCACCTGGCTCAGAAGTGTCAGTAGATGAGGAGGTGGAGGAGCTAGAGGGGGTGGAAGTGGTAGTTCCAGGCAGTCAGGCATGTGCCTTTAGGAGCGGTTCTAGAGACTCCTTACGGTTCTCTGGCATCACAGCCCGTTCTGAATCAGAGGACTCTGGTGTTGAATTGCTGAGCGCCAGCAGTTCATGGACAGTCCAGCAGCATGCGATGGCGGTGATGGCCCTGGAGGCCTCCGGGGCAGGGGAGTCTGAGGGGCCGGAGGGAGGTCAAAAGGTTACTTCAGGAAGTGTCGACAATCATCATCCTCATCTACCCACGTGCCCCTCCTCCCCTGCTCTCTCTAGCCGCTCCTGCCCTTCATCACCCTCTTCGACCTCGTCCTCATCTTGCCAGTCTGTAGGTTCCAGTCTCTTGCCAGCAGGGACCATCGGCTCCCCCTCAGGGTTGAGAGTAGAGCAGATGTTGCGCCGGACAGACCCGTCACGGCGTCAGTTACCCAGACGTGGCTTTTCACTGGCGACCAGAGGTGCCCAGACCACACAACCACGGAAACGTAGCAACACCACCAGCAGAACTATCATGTGCTCGTCCACAGGTGCACAGGCCTCCAGGGGTGAAAGGTCAACAAACTTTGAACTGGGGGAGGAGCAGACCTTGTTTTTGCCACAGACCACTGCAGTACAGGCAGAAGGGGAGAGGCTCCAGACAGACCCTGCAACACAGCTGAGTAACAGAATTCAAGCACAGCAGAGTGAAACCCCCTCAACGCCACTGACCAGTAGACTTCAAGCACAGGTAAGCACTCAACATTGTTTTTTTTCGCCTTCACTATCACTGTGCTTCACTATCCCCCTTTCCAAAGCTTGCTTGAGTTTTCTGTTCTACAGAGTATGATAGCATCAACATTAGGTGCTTACAACCTTGTTATAATTGTATGATCATGTTGTTGTGTCCTGAGGTGAGTATGTCTATGTTTGTGGGTCTAGCCAAACACATCAACCATAAAATGTCACTGTATATAGAGGTGGTGTATATTTGTGTGTGTGTGTGCGTGTAAGCATAACACTAGTGTGGAAAAAGGTATGCAATGTCATTCACTAAGCCACTATGACTATTATATATTATTTTATATATATATATATTACAGTTATTCAGGCAGCTGACTAACTGACCAAATATGTTGCATTTATTATCATGTAATCACAGCAAATTTGGTGGTTTCTTGGTTAAGCTAAGATGGCCTGTGAGTTATATTTTATGATAGATGGGCAATAATGTCATCTGAAAACTACAACATGCTACAAAAAAAAAACACATTTGTAAAGTCAGTATAAGTATGTATATTAACATTTATAATATATTAGCGTTAAAATGTTCAAAACATTACCATACACATCATACAACAGTAAAAAGAACACATTCGGTTTTTTAGGAGGTAAATACTTTCCAGGTCTTACGCCTGGGTGTTACCTCAGTTATCAGGACTATAGTCTTTTAGGTTCATCTTTATCTGTTACTGAAGCCTAATTACAGTGTAAGATCACACAAAGAGGTTTTACATACCGCCTATGTGCTTCAAGATGTCCACAAACAGTGTAGATATATTATGTTCATTAACAGTGTAGATATATTATGTTCACAAACAATGTAGATATGTTATGTTCATTAACAGTGTAGGTATATTATGTTCACAAACAGGTAGATATATTATGTTCACAAACAATGTAGATATGTTATGTTCATTAACAGTGTAGGTATATTATGTTCACAAACAATGTGCATATGTTATGTTCTTTAACAGTGTAGATATATTATGTTCATTAACAGTGTAGATATATTATGTTTATTAACAGTGTAGATATATTATGTTCACAAACAGTGTAGATATATGTTCAGAGTGTTTCACCCCTCTGAGAGGGTCAGGCTCCCTCTGGCTGTAACACTTAAGTGGTGTTTAGAACCCTAAAATGTCATTATCTTTTAGTGCCTGTCAAGTCTGTCGTCTCCATGAGACCTTAATAATGTACAATCTAAAAACCAGATTGTTCTGTATTGACAAGCAGACAGAAAAACACAGTGAGTGTATAGTTGAAATAGCTATTGAATTCAAAATATCTAATGATTGAGGAGGCTATTGCAGACTTGGCGTATGGGTATTTACATGTGTTATTTACATGTGAACAGAGGATGTCTGGAAATGGTGTAACCAGTGACGTCCAGTGTTGGGCATGTTACTTTGAAAAAGTAATTAGTTATAGTTACTAGTTATTTCTCCCAGTGTTATAATGGCAGATAAAATAATTAGTTGTTTGCCTGTTACTGAAAAAAGTAACGCTGTTTATTTTAACGCCGTTATTCCCATTTCTGGTGATGTCAGTTATTGTTTTTGATGGTTCTGTCCACTCATCTGTCATCTAAGTAGATAGGGGGAAGTGCAGATCAACATATGATTGGCAATTAGTCGCAGTAGTAAGTTGTCATTAAGGGTCATTGCATATCCATGTAAAATCAATCGCTACTAACCTCTGTGGTTTTGTAAACAGGCACACAGATATGCCGCTAGTTTATCTTTTGTATGATGGAGTCACCTGAGGTGATGCCCTATATGTATTTATGAAAAGAGTGGCACAGTTCTTAGTAAAGAAAAATAAACGTGTAATTGCATTAAAAATACCTCATCCATAGCAACCCTCTTTTCACAGTTGATAGTAACCCAACATGATCATGACTGAACATGAAACAGAATTCAGAATTCTCTTTACTGAGAAGGCAAACACAACAGCGATGACATGAGATCCTGCCAGAAAACGTGACTTAATCTTCCACAAATCACAACCCATCATCTGTAATCTTTGCTTTTCAGTTTACCAAACATTTATTTATTTAGTGTCAGCAATCAAAGAATAAAATTGCCATTATCTCCATTATACTTCTGTCAATTAATCTTTATTGGACCATCTCTTGATTGACAAAGAGCAGTGAAGTTGCCAGATGGTGAAGAGGTCGTGGAAAGGTGAAGGAGACAGTCAGTGTTGAGTGTTAGGTTTGTGTCGGCGAAGTCCTTGTGGTCAGCTAATGGCCACCAGCATATTGCGCAATGCTGTTTTACAATGCATTCAAGGACAAAAGAGATCATTAACCTCCCACACTGATGGTCAGATAGATAATGGTTACATGAAACATGAAGTTATGTTTACTGATACACGTTTATTATACGTGTTCAAAGACACACATACATCCACTCTCTGTCTCTCTCATTCTCAAACAACACATAACACAACCATACACACACACATTCATATACACAATCAATGCTTAAAATACACCTCTGCCTGCATTTGATGGAACTTGTGTGGAGCTCTTTCTTGCATTGGTTTTGTATCTGTCTGGAGATCTCGTGTAGTTGGTCTCGGAAAACCATTTGATTTATATTTCTTTTGTTACTGTGAAGCAATTTGGTTGTAAAAGTACTACAGTAATAAAATGTACTTTGTTTAAAGTGCACATATGCTCAATTAAAAAATCATTCCATTCAATACAAAACAACATCGAGTGAGAATGTAATACACACATACACTCATCCACACAGACACACACTGAGACAAACACGCAACATACAAACTGATTCCATTTCCCTGAAAATGACAGCAGCACACTGCAAACTGTAAATTGACTGACGTCTCATTTCAGTTTTCTTCTGTGTGAGTGAGGCACGCATGTGTTTCTCGGCTGCTCTCTAAAGCTAGAACCAGTCAGGCCAGGTGAGTCGGGGCATGCCCCAGTGAGGGCATAGTTGGAATGACTCCAGACAGCCCTGGGCACACTGCAAGGACTTTGTGGGTGTTAGGAATCCCGCCCTGCCTCAGACAGTGCAGCTCGGCATAATGGCAGTAAAAAGAGAGAGCTGCAGATCACTGCACATGTCTGCTCAGGTCTATAGCACTTGCATGGAAGACAGGTCACATTCAGCAAACACTTGGTTACAACCATTGCAGAGTCATTGAGTAGTAGATCTGATAGCCTCAGAGATTTTCTTGGTTTCGGTGTGTGATGGTAAAATTGTTTGCTTGACAGTAGATGTATTGTCCGTGGAACAGGATTGGTTGTGTTAGTGTTTGACAGAGGGATCATGGTGAGATTCTGTCATGGCACAATCACTGAGTCAAGGAGGCAATTGTAGAGGTCCTGGTTAGGATTAATCCCAACCCTAGTCACACACATGTGTGTACACACACACACACACACACACACACAAGAGAAGAATGTAGGCTCTAAGCTCATAGGATGAAATAAGCCCTTGTCATTTCTAGGTCAAACGTCAATATGACATGGTTTATGACCTTTCCTCACTGAGAAGTATTATGCTTCAACATGTCACTAAAAGAGGTTCTCAAGAGACATTGCAAAAACCCATATGAAACAACTGGATATAGACAAACATAGTTGGATGATTTGATTTTGTCGAGTGCGCAGAATAGAATGCTTCCATTCTAACCTGACCTCTGTGCTCCCCTTGCAGGCCTCTGGCATTAAGGAGGTGGGCTGGGCTGAGCTCTCACCTGGCTTCCTCTATCTGGAACAAATGTGTCACCTGCTGGAAAAGCTAGCCCAGCTGAAAATGGGCCATCATGGCCTCCAGACAGAGATAGAGCAACTCAGGAACCAGCAGAACCACAGAAGAACGAATAGCATTCAGGTGGGTGTCTGAAGGGGTGGGGAGCACTTGGAACACAAAACATATCTTTCAACCCAGGACTTATTTTTAGAAGTCCAAAGTCTCAGTGAGGACAAGTGTGAGTGAAAATGAGTGCTCACATGAACTAAAATGTTAATACCAGTAAAGAGAAAACAATGCAAGCTTATTGGGCATATTATCTAGTCAAGGTAAACCAGACACTCATATAGGGATCCCACATAGGTAAGACCACATTGAGTTTGAAAGATGGATGTTCTAACTCATCGATGATTCTTCATAATGGCCCAGGAAGAGTTTTATTTAAGGATGATTCTGTTTACATTAGTAAATTACATTTGTTTTGTCAAGTGATAACAAAGAAAGTGATAACATTTGTTTTGTCAAGTGATAACAAAGAAACAAATGTGATTTGCTCCTGACACAAGATTATTATTATGTAATAGAACAGTTTGATTTTAAATAGGTCATTGTTACACATTTTATTCATGCATCTATATAAAAGGCACCAAATGGATTGGTTAAATTCTAATCTGATTTGATTTTTTTTTTTTTTTCAGTTTTCTACTTTAAGCCAAAGCTCCAGCTCATGCTCAGCAGAGTCTCTCAGTCAGATACTTGAAAGAATAAACCAGGTGGATGAAGAAACCCTGTCTGAGGGTCAAGACATCCTGGGTGAGCTCCGGTGTCGATCCGTGTCTGATGCTGAGAGGCTAACGCCACATTGCTGTAAGTATACCTCACCTGTCACATGAATAGGGCACCAGTCCAGTTACAATGTATATGTATAGTGTCCCTTTGAAATTATGGCAGTCTATTTGGAGGTTACTTCTCTGTCAAGGATATTGGAGTAAATGCTCAAAGGGCTTGCTGTATTTCTCCCTATGAATCCTCTCAAGGTCGATTCCATGGTAGCGGGTAATTACTGCTCCTTGACAGTTGATGCAGTTAGAGTAAATCAAGGTGATCAGGGGGTATCTGAAGATTAGATCCAGGTGCACTACATTAGGGTTGCCACTAAATATGGCTACAAGGCAGACAGATTCACATTAGGGAAAATCACACAAATCCTGTCTCTGGGTATGTGTGTGCGTGTGTGTTCTTCACAGATGAAATGAAGTGAAGTGTGTCCCTGTTCTTTTTACTTCTTTTTTATGTGTGTATTCCATGTGACGTGTGTGTCACTGATGTATGTGTTACATACATCTTTCACAGTGTGTGTGTGTGTGTGTGTGTGTGTGTGTGTGTGTGTTTGCGATGTGAATGTACATTGGGGTTTAGTTTAGTTACTAATCTACTGTATTTGTATAGTGCCAGTTTAACAGACATGGATTAAACCAAGCTCTGGACTGAAGAACATCACTGCTAATTGCCATTAAGAAAATGCATTTAGTCTCTTTAGTCAGACTAGGCTGAATTCAAGTACAGAAAATTGGCCCTCAGAATGGTGTCATATGTGTTCTCTTTACGTGTTGTGACTCATTTGTGCATGTGTGTGTGTGTATGTGTTCTTTGCAGATCATCGAGTGCGGAGCCGAAGTATAGGAGACCTTCTGGAGGAGGATGAAGAGGAGACTGTAACATTCATGACAGATGCATCTGTACGTTGCTTATTTCTATATATGTGTTGTGCATGTGCATATGTGCATGTCTGTGCGTGTGTGTGTGTGTGTGAGTGACAGAGAGAGAGAGAAAACAAGGGATAGCAAGGAATTTTAGGAATTTCTTTCCCTTGAAAGATTTTTTTCTCGGGATCCAATGAATATAATGAATTCTTTCATGGCAGTGGAACCATGGGGTCCTTTGGAGTTATATACCTTCTCTTGTCATAGACCATTAGACAACTCCAGTAGAGTGAGTAAGGTATATATATATATATAGAGAGAGAGAGAGAATATGCTTTACTGTATTTATGTTTGTATATGTATGTGTGTGCCTGTGTGCTATGTATGCAACATCTCACACATACACACACACATACACTCTTGTACAACTGTTTAGGGTTCACATGTTAATTCCCAGCATGTTGTTGCTCACATGTATGTGCAGGAGAGCCAGCAGCAGCAGCAGAGTAAGAGTGTGAGGCCAGGGAGCATAGGCACTTGGGGCCTCAGACAGAGGATCTCATCTCTGCACAGGAATGAGGCCAGGCCGGACTTGTCAGACGAGAGGTGAGACCTTCTGCCTCTCCACAACACATATCACATGACTGCACACACGACACAGCCGACAGAGCAAGGGCCAAAATGTCTGAACGTGCTCCACACACACACACACACACACACACACACACACAGTTCTGTACCACACCAAGATTTCATGTTACAATAAACTACTTGTTTACTATTCTGTCATGGTCTGAAACTTACATTAGGAATTGATTGCTGTGCAACAATGTATTGTCTTCACAGCTTGACTTGAATTTTAAATGAGGCATAGTGAAGCTCTAACATTGCGTAGAGATCTCTGTGCAGAGCTGATATTGTATGTCATGGCAGATCTGTTTCTAGCAGTACTGTGTTTCAAGCAAGCCTGTGTCATTCCATGTCTGACATTTTGACAGGTTTTCTTGTTTTGATTTGTTTAGCTTTGTGGGTGCTGTTGTGTGTGTGTTTAACGTGTGTGAAGTGTAACTGAACCTCTCACTTGTACAATATGTCTGGGCCATATCAATAACTCTCTGTTGCATTCTTTACCAAAGGTCACACACACTTCCTCGTCTGGGGAAAAAGCCAAGTCTGAAGGGCCTGACACAATTATTCAAAAAAAGGTCCAAGTCATCAACAGAAACATGATGGATGGATATTTACAACTCCCACGGATGGTGGACACCTGTGTACAAACTCAATCTATTTGGAACTGATCTGGAATCAGAATTCCCACCTCTCCATCCTACACTCTGCATCGAGTTTAACCAAACATACCTTGGTGCTGTTGAGGAGCATGGAATAATTTAAAGCTAATACTGATAATGTAAAGTGTATAGAAGTTGCCTTTATCTGGTGAGATATGTACTTGTAGTGGCAGGTTGGAGAATCAAACCTCAGCTGACAGACCGTCGAGGGGTGTAGGAGAGCTTTTTTAAATGCAATGAATTGTAATATAGATTTACACCTACATCTTCAGATTGTACTAAAAGAGAGCACTTCTAGACCAGGGCCTGTAGGTCTTTATACTACAATTTTTGTTCATTGTAATATCTGTCCATAAGCACACCATGTAGCACAATTTATACACTTTAACACTTTAATCCTTTCATTATTATGATACTGCTGCTATTTCTTGTGACCTTGTGAATAAATCTGTCTGACAACCTTGACGCTGATATTTCCCTTTTATCTGCCCTGTATCCCTGAAAGCAATATATTGTATGTCATATAACAATACCAGGAGAATAGAATCAGATTAATGAACATTTTAGCATTGATTAATAATCTGGCCCCCTAATCTCCCATTGTAACTGACTGATTCATTCATTCCCTCACTTTCATAATGTCTGCCAGCAATCCCCAATGGGGTGCTCCATGTTGTTGGTGGTGAGTGAGGTCCTCCTTCCACTATAAAGTTCTTTGGGTGTCTTTATAAAGTACTATATAAATCTAAGTATTAGTAGGAGGAGGAGGGAGAGGTCCTCTGCGAAGTCTTTGTGTTGGATGATGTACTGCCATTTGGCTGGATGTCTAGTCTATAATTTTGAAGCCCGTGGTAAATTCCAGAAGCAGTTCTACCAGTTCCACTCAGTATATGATGCATCAGGATATCAAAGCAAACCTGTTTGCAGGAGGAGCTGTAAGCAGCATGCAGTTCTCCATTCCATCTGGTGTGACTGCAGGTTTCCATGGTAACACTGCTGGTTATGAAAAGGAGCTGAGGCCTCATCTTTCCTAAATGTGCAATTTCTTATTATCATGACATCCTCTCATTTTCAAATATATTATGTCATAATGATCCATTCCTATCACTGATGACTCTTTAAAGAAACAAAAAACAGATGGCGCAGTGATGCCTACAGCTAAATGCGCATATCGACAGAAACCATCACTGTTTGGGTTTGATTTAATCAAGGCATCTATATTGCATTCCAGCCTTATCTGACCGCAGACTGCTTTCTTCCATGAGTCTCTTCCATGTCAAAATTCAGGTCAAGTAGCGTTGTTCTGGCGATAAACAACAAACCCACAGGTCATCAGTCGCTGTAAAGCACATTAGCACAAAGTTGGATGAGCATGTGAGGAGCATGTTCAGATTCACAGACAAACACCTTTTTTCTGTTCTTTTAAGCTTTATTTATTTTTTTGAACTAGGACTTGGGATGGGTAGGAGAGAGTGGGGGTGAACACCCCCTTTGGCATTTCCATGTTGAAAGATGACAAACACATCCAAACAAGGGGGACTGAAAGAACAGGAATGGGTTTTCTTTCCTTTTTTTTTTTGAGTCCATACATAAAATACATTTATCTGATATTCTGTATTTTTTAATTCACTCTCCCTGTTTCTCTGGTGTCCAGCTGGATAGCGCTCGCTTCTGCTAACAGTCACCTCATGTGCTATTACATATACAGATACATCTGTGTAGAATGACTTCAGCTTTTTCATGGTGTATACTGGCAAGGACTGTGAGAGTTTGTGCATGTTGTGTATATATGTGTGCATGTTTGTGTGTGTCTGGGGTGTGTGTGTATGTGTATTTGTGTGTGTGTGTGTGTATATATAGTATGTATGTGTAGAAGGAGCATTTGTTTTGGTAGATACAGGGTCTCTATGGAGGAGTTTTTTGGGTGAGGAGAAGAGGTGGGGATGGGATGATTATCGTCCAGGTAACAACAGTCAGGTCTCATCATTACCCTTCAACCCTCACAGTCCCCACACTTTATTCATCCCCACATCCTCTCATATCTCTCTATCTCTGTCTCTGCTGTTCTCCTTCTCCTTCGCACTTGTTTGCCCGCCGGCCGCCCATGATTCCTACATGATTCCGCAGGAGGAGAGGGGGTTGGTGAGGTGGCAGGTGCACGCCGACTGGCAGTACTGCCGCACCGTCTGGTAACAGCTGCGGTCGGCGTCGCCACCCCACTGCACGGGGCCAGCCGGGTCTGGCGGCAGGCGGCTCAGGATGCTGGTGTTGATGGCCAGCGCTGCCAGCCCGTAGTCGGTGAAGAGGACGGTCTCACGCCGGCACGTGGGGCACGAGATGAACTTATACTTGGGGCAGGACTCGTAGAGGATCTGCAGACACTCCTCACACACCGAGTGCAGACAGGAGAGGATGCGCGGCCGCTTGCCGGCGAAGTTGTACATGTGGCCGCACGTGGGGCAGTCGAGTGGCTCGCACGAGGGCATCACGGGGCCCGAGCACACGGACGAGCCCGAGGAGGTGGATGACGAGCCCGAGGAGGTGGAGCCCGAGCGCAGTACGTACTGGTTGACGATCACATCGTCCATCTTGTAGTGGAACTGGTGGTAGCAGATCTCGGTGGGGCCTACGCTGGCGGCGACACTGTTCTTGCGTTGCGACAGGAAGCCGCCGGGGCCGCTGCTCAGTTCGCGGCGCATGAGCGCGTGGGCCGGAGACACCAGCGGCCTCGGGGGCGGCGGGGCTTGGCTTGAAGGCGGCAGCTGGAGAGTTGGGGGTTTGGTGAGCTCCAGAGCGAGGTCACTGCAGGCCTGGTTAACGATGACCTCACCCTCGTGACCGCTGCCTCCACGGCCGCCCCCGTCCCATGCCACGCGGGGTGGCGGGGCGAAGCGCGGCTGTGTAACTGGGACGGGGCACTCGCGTGGGAACTTCTCTGACTGGATGATCTTGACGGTATCCATGGGGATGGCAATGGGCTGCCGCCTCAGGCAAGACATCCGTTTCCAAAGCAAAGGGCTGCCTGGAGACTCTGGGTATAGAGTAAGTCTGTTTACAGCTCTTAGTTAATCACACTCCAATGGGGTTGACTTTTAGTTTAGCTGTTATGTCTCCTTTTCCAATAATTGGTGTTTCAGTTACCAATTGGGGGTGGGGGACAAAGATATGGCTAACTCAGCCATTGGAAGGGACGTGGGGACGGACAGCTGTTTCCATGGCTACCCCCCGTGGATGTCCCGGACTGCCAATTGAGATAATTTGTTGCTGGGGTGGCAAAATGGAAAAGTGAAGGGGGGACGCCAGCGCCCCCAAAAAAAACCTTCAATAGCAACTTCCTTCTATTACTTTGCGTAGATGGTATGGTCCAAGTGTGGTTCAGATGGTTCAGTCCAGCTTAGGCTTGTTCTTAGTCTTGCTGCCTGAACCTTGCTGTCAACTTCACTTTTATCTTGCTGTTTTGTTTTCTTAATTGATTAGATGTATATCAAGGACGCTTTTGTGTACAGTACAAGATAAATCTATGATATAGTGCTCCACAACAGATTGCTTAACACAATTACAGCACCTAATGTTGTAACAATACATAGGATATGTTTCCAGTACGTACACAGATATGTTCAGCTGATTATGTGCATGTTCTTTTTTTTTACAAGACACAGATCATGGCCCTAAGTAGGACGGAAACTTCATCAGAACGCTGTAAGAGGCTCTGAGGTTTACAACACTATCAGTACACTAACCAGAAGCTCTGATGTAAAGCGACAAATTTAGTCGAGTACTCAGGGCTTCCTTCCTGTTTTGAAGCCAAACCACAACATCAAGTCAGCGACCTTAAAAGTCAAAAGAGAAGCTGGCGCAGATACTTGTGAGAGGGTCTGCGTCTCTTCAGGGCTCCTGGTGAGGATAGCCAGGTCTCTTAACTCCTGACCTTGCCCCCTCTCTCTTGATAAAAGGGGTCTTTTTTTAGAGGTGACTCGCTAGGCGATGGAAAGTTCTTGAGAGTGGTTCTCTAAGCAGCCCAATGGTGAGGAGCTGCAGTGTGTGTGTGTGTGTGTGTGTGTGTGTGTATGCGTGTGTGTGTGAGTGTGTTTTTGTTCGGCCAGGTTGTCCAGATGTAACAGAGTCTGGGAAGAGATAATGCTTCCCTCAATAGCCTTTTCTCGTCTTCAACATCAACGTCATCCTCCTCCTCACAGTAATGCTGTAGGTGGTCCCTTGCTTTTAGGTAGTATTGTTTGTGTCTTCACCTACAGAGCCATGAGAAACAAAGAAAGAAAGAAGAGAGAGGAAGGGAGAGAGCGATTTAGTAATTTAGTAAGTGCCACTGTAGCAACGATTCCACTCTGGCTTGATTTCTCAATGCAAAGTTAACAGACTTCCTTTTTTGGCAGGCAACTAACTGCCACATTAATTTTGTTTTAATTTATGTTGGTTTTTCATACACGAACTGAGGATGTATGTGCATGTGTATATGTGTGTATGTATGTCTTTGTGGACTCCTACAGGTCAGAACAAGTCAACCAAGGAAACAATAAATTAACAACACAAAGGACATTAACAGTTTATATTTTTAGCCACCAATTAAAGGCAAAGAAGCACTTTGATTTATGATAGGCACAAACAAAGACTGTACTGTCTTGGTGAGCAATTCAAAAATTCAAACCTTCACCTATACCTGACACAATGTAACTGCATTGTTCTAACAAACCATCATTAATACTTCATTAGCTGACACTGGTCAGCAGCAAACATTTTTCAGCTTATTTAGAGAACACCCTTCGTCCTTGATAACAGGACATTCTGGGTACATCACACACAGCATCCCCAGCTCCCACCATCTAACCTGCCAGCCAGCCTGTCAGTGTGTGTGAGTGTGTGTGTGTGTCTGAGTGTGTGTGTGAGGCAACGGCAGCAGCAGTGCTATCTGATACAGCTGACCCGTATGAAAAAGTGCTGTGCTGCAAACGATCTCCGGTCCCTTGCCCTCTGAATGTGACCACTGTCCATTTCTGTGTGCTGCCCATCAACAGAGTGGGCTTGAATAGCAGCATGTGTCCCGTGAGAGATGTGGCAAATCATGTTATATAAAGACCCAGGGACGGCGGGCCGTAATGGAGCAGAGGGATTAATATGGCTGCAGTGCATCCTGCTGCCACTCATATGCATAATTACATAAGATGTCTTT
>JAIFZK010000014.1:17145000-17262500 GCA_027481765.1 Tenualosa thibaudeaui
TCTTGGTATCTCTCTTTGAGAAATGTTCGCATGCCACACACACACACAGAAACCTCACATCTGCACCCACATTCCAAGACCCCATCTTGGCATATCTTACTTCTATCAACCACCTACATTTGTATGGACCAAATAGAATTTTCTTATCTTCCATCCAGCATTGTATTACATAATAACCTTATTTATAAGGCCTCCCTGATCAAGAACAACAGTTATACCTCAGCATTTTATGAACACCAAAGAGAGAAATACTTAAAACAGGCCATGTTTAGCCAGCACTTTTCATCTGTTTTTTTTTTCTTTTCAAAATGGCTGCCTCTTTTGTCCAGTGAGGATGTTTGTGAATGAGACCCTGCTCGATCCACAACCGCACAACACACATACACACACTACCTCAAAATGGCCATCAGAATTCGTCATGAGTGTGCTGCAAGATCAATCAGACCGCGTCTGTCAATGACGCATATCTCTGACCGCATTCTTAACATTCCTGTGTCTATTGCCCAGACTATGACTAAAATGTGTGCTGCCATCTGAGTACGACACAAAGAAGGGTTTGTAAGTGTAGGATTTGTGCTTGCTTTGTGTTTGTGTCGAGGTCAAATAGGCACTACTACATCTTTATGGTCTGAGTTCCTGGTATTTGTCCATATGAGTGGGCTACCATGCTGACGACAGTGATGGTAAACATGACAAAGGGATGGAAGGAGGGAGTAGAAGAAGGAGAGAGGGAGGGAGGATGGAAGATGAAAAAGGAGGAAGATGAGGGGGAGGAAGATGAGGTGGGGCAGTTTCTTTTAATAATTGAAACACACACTACACACGCGCACACACACAGACACTTTCAAGACGACGTCGTCAGTCATATTTCTCTCACTCCAGTTCATTAGCACATAGAGCTTGCTTTGTTCTCACCTCGGCTGCTTAAAATAAACACACGCTCTTGCACACGCGGACACACCGACCACGCGGCACACTTACACACATACACAAACACACACACACACACACACACTCATGGTCAACAGCTAATAAGACGCAGATGACATAAAAATATCACAATTTAGACACACAGAAAGAAACACAATCAGTAACACAGTAATACTAACATGATTCAGCTGTGGGTAACATACTGTGGTCATTGCCATAGCATTCAGTTACACACCTGCTAGAGGAATGTTGTGACAATATTGATATTATTCTTGTCTTCATTAACTTCCTAATTCTCCTGTTTTTCTCTCCTGTTTCCATGATGGCTGTTGTTGGTTGTGTGATGTATACAGCCAAAACATGTTTTTGTATGTACTGGATCTGGTATGTTTGCATTGGAATGCACAGTATTCCATATTCAACAGCCTAAAGTTTGTTTGTTTGCTTTGTGTTTGTTTGTTGCACTAGATGTGGTGAGTATTGGCACTGCTGTAATTTTAGCTGTGTTTAGGATCTGTGTTTTCACATTTTGTCTCTATGTGTATGTGGGTTTATCTGGACTGGCTCTGCTGTAGGTGGTGCGTTTTTAAATGTTGCGCATCTAGATTTTTTATAAGATGGCGTGGAGGAGGAGGCACTGCCATTTGTGTGCACAAGACTGGGCCAAGACGCTCGACATGTATGTGTAAGTCAGGCACAGCTGGCATGTGTGTCAGTGAACCAAAGACTGGTTCTGTTATGTAGGCTACACATTCGTAGGATACACATCACTGCCATTGACCAGCATTAGTACTGTGTCTATTAGATAAAGGCAGGCTGACAAAACCTGTGAGCTAACCCATATGGAAATGTCCTGTTGAAAACATATATGATTATTACGTCCTAATAGAATGATGTAAGGACCATATAAAGTCCCAGATAATGCTGGCCAAGTTTTCTATGTGGGAAAATAACCTAAAAGAGAACATTACAGGAGATTATACTCTATTATTTAATGTACTGAATGTAGTTGTATTTAATATTTACCATATTATAGGGACGTTATACTATATATATGTCTTCCCAGGCTATGTGTTCGGTCCGTAGTGTGACCTGGAAAACATGAGGGCTGGAGAGTCGGATGGGTCAGTACGAGCTGGTAGATGTGTACTGGCATGGCTTGAGAGTGGGCACAGCAGCGGGTAGCGGGCATTAGTATGCTGTGCGGTGTGCTGTTCGCTCGGCACAGGCAAGCTCGCTGCTGTGTATGTGAGTGTGTGTGATTGTTGGGGGGGGGACGGGGGTAGAGCAGGGGTGGGAGGGGTGTGTGCGGAGCGAGTGGCAGCAGCAGTAGCAGCAGCAGCATGTTATGCAATCGCAGCATCAGCGGGCGAGACGTGCCTACTGCAGCACCCCTCTCAATGCTATGCCAAACACCAGTATACGGGGTGCCAACTCAGCCCAAGATACCCCCCTCCATTTGCCTGTCCATCTATCCATCCCCTCTCTTCATCCATCTTTCATTTGGACTAGTTCCTTCTTTTTTCTTTCCATTCCTTGCCTAACATTCTCATGTAGCGTGTCTGTTGTCTGAGTCTATGTGAAAGTCTATGAATGAAACCAGCCAGGTGTGGTGTGCAATCATCAATACAGGGCTAGATTGATTCACTGAAGGCTCATCTCTTAAGCCAAAGTCATCTGCAGAGTGTCAAGGGCCATGTGACGCTGCTTGCATGCTTGTCCTTTGATTTCGTACGGACTGTCCTCAACATGGACGACTGGACTGTGTGTCTCACACAATCACTCATTCTCTGTTGCTCTCTCTCTCTCACACACACACACACACATATACACACACACACACACACACACACATACATATCATGTGCAAGAAAATATGCAGGTTTGAGATTTCGAGCAGCATATCTACATCTAAAATATATGGATCTCACCACAAAAAGCACACTTTTACCACTTTTAACCACACACAAACACACACACTCACATGCCAACACACTCATGTACATTTGGATCCTAGAACAAATTCATCAACATAATAATTACAATAATTTGCTTTAAACAAGATTCTGATATCCTCACCTGTAACGTTATTGCGTTGTTCTCCTTGCCCTGGTCTTCATTTGTTCCAGGTTCTTCCTCCTCCTGGTACCTTTTAGGTAGCTGGTATCTGTTTTTATCCTTGGCAATGAGTCTGCGGGGTGGTGCTCACAAAGACATGAAGTCCAGTTTATTTCACACCGTTGGCAACATGTTATGTGGAATTAGGGAGGTGTTGACTTGGCAAGCCAAGCTCCCCTGTCTGTCTTCTGCAGGAATGGAGAGAGCTGGCACTATTGCACAATAACCTAAGAGAGAGGGATGGACAAGTTAATACGGAGGGGAGAGGCTGCTTGCCTCTTGTGAAGGGGTGGAGTGGTCGCTTGGTAAGTAGAAAGGTAAAACAATGAGGGACGGCGGGAGAAAGATGGAGGAGAGACGAGTGCGTCACAGCCTCTACGGCGGAGCTGAGCTGTGCTGTACACTGTGCTGTCGTTCTTTCTTTCTTTCTCTTCCTCTGTCTCTCTGCTCTCCCGTTTCTTTACTCCCTTTCTTTCACCCTTGTGCTCCAGTGCACCAGCCTCTTCCTCTTGTTTTGTCACACAGAGTCTTTCTTCTCCCGTCTGTAGCTGTGCACCTCTCTCCCCATCCCTTTGCACGGGCTGCGCTCGCAGAGTTGTTGTGTAATAAGGTGGAAGGCAGTTTCTCTCCTGTGTTAACCTGTGCCCGTGTTGCCTCTCTTTTCTCTTCTCTCCTCCTCTCTCTCTTCTCTCTACACTAGATCTCTTCAGTTCATTTCCTCAGCAACTGCCTCTTCTTCTTCCTCTTCTTCTTTCCCTCCTTTCCACTGTCTCTGTTCCGTGCGTCTCCCCTTTCCTTCTCTCCTCTCTCACCGTCAGTGCTGGTGCATCTACGAACAGCCCCTTTCCTCTCTCACCGATGCTTCTTCTGCTGATGCTCCTCTACCCAGCGACCATGCATGTGCACGCGCTCACACACATGCATACACACAGAGAAGCGCGCTCCCTTTCACTCCCCCTTTCCTTGTCTGTGTAAGGTGTGAGTGTGTGTCTCTCTCTCTCTCACACACACACATTCTCTCTTTCCTTCACAAGCACACTGTTCCTTTCTCTCTCTCTTCCTCTGTCTGTGTTTCTACGTCTCTCTCTCTCTGTCTCTCCCCCTCCTCTCTCTGCAGTCTTTCGCTGCAGTGCCTCTGCAGGCTGCATCACGTTTGTTCATTGCCAGTGAAATAGCACAGCCAATCAGAGCACTGCCCTTCTCTCCCCCTCCCCACCTCATTTCCCCCTCCCCACACAGACACACTTCCCACACACACAGGCTCTCAGAGATAAAAGCTGGCTTTTTTACTCATTGCACTGAATGAGATGTGAGTCATGGTCAGACTCACACACAAACACACACTATGAACAAACAGGAAGCGTGTACAAAGTGGGGCAGGCAACCCAGTGATGCGGTGTGTGTGTCAGTGTGTGACCCATTCACTGAATGGCATCACACAAATACCTTTGCAATAACCACAAAACACATGTTGAGCGAAATGTTTTAAAACATCACGTGTTTGAATAAAAACACTGAAAACGACTACAGTAGCCTGGCTGATCACAAATAAACAACCATACCAATGTCCGCACGTTCCTGGCGCACAAAACCAGAGCAAACAGTAACACACAGATATATACCATGCACTCAGAGGGAACCGTATTACATAACCATGGGATTTTAATCTGTTTGAGATCGAGCCCTGTCGCCTATAATCCACTAAACTGACAGGAATATTTCCAAGAGTTTACAGACACGCGCCGATGCACACTCAGAGACTCCGAGAGACACAGAGAGAAACAAAGAGAGAGCGCGGTCATTTGAGAACAGCATCTATATACTACTGTATACTGTACTACTGTACAGTTATCATTTACTTTCGTAAACTACTTTTATTTAGCAAATGTGCTCCATATGCTTTTCATCCGATGTCTAACACATGACCCTGACACCTGATGTAATGTGCTAATATGTAGGCTACAGCGAACCACTGGTGTAAGTACAATGATCTAAATCTAAATGATCTCAATACTAAAAGGCCCACGATCATATTTTCCAGAATGGTTAACTGAAGGGTGTTACTGTGACAAGGAATATAGTTGTGACAGTTGTAACAGATCTTGTCCTCATAGACAGCACTCTATGTAGACATGTCGGTGAGCTCTTTTTAAGATTTTACTGAGATAAACTCTCACACAAGCTTGCTGGGGAGGAAAAATGTGACAGCCTACCTATGTTCATTGACCTAGCAACACAGCAGCCATTCAGAAGTCAGCGAGTATATTTACACATCAGTCATGTCATCGTGTGTCTGCACGCGGGGAGCTCAGAGGGCCGACTTCTATGTTGAAAAAATCCCGTGCAGGAAATTGTTGACATTTACCGCCACCATTAGCCAGCGACAGGCTCCTTGTATAACAATGCCAGTGTCAAATATGGAGCCTAAGACATGGATGTGATGAAATGCAAATTGCGTGCATGTGAAAGTCCTTTTTGCAGTAGCCAACTTTGTTCTATCTGCGGAATTGACATGAAAAAAATTGAAAAATGGGCTTAAAATGTTCCATTATCCACTTCCAGACTACCTACCAAATAGATAATTGCTAGAACTTTTAAAAGTGTATGTCTATTACTGTTAGCGTCTGATTTTTGAAATAGTAGATGCTGAATTTCAAACAAAAGTCTATTTTTATTTTCAATTTCTTCGTCGTGGTTGAACTCAACAATGCGAGCCAGTGGATGGCTTGGTTCACGTGACAACGCTTGCCATTTATAGAGATACAGGCTAATTTAAGAATGGGTTATCAAGTCCAAATCAGTTTACACCAAGGTGTCAAAACGAATAGCTTGAGACATACAGTAGGCCTAGGACTATGCCTGCTAGACCGATTGGAGGCAGAGGATCACTCAAATCCTCAGTTCCACCTGTGACCAAATGGAGGAGAGACCCCCTCAATAGATAGGCTACACAGACGTTGGTATGCATTGCCACTTGCACTTGCCTATAGCATACTGTTGTCTGACAGGTTCATATTTTAATGTTTTGCGGATATGAACATTACAAGTGGCTTTTGACGTCTCAGCCGCCAATCTAAATCAATCTCTATCTCGGGGTTGTAAAGGGGAATAACGAGACGGTTAAAAAAAAAATACAGGGATGGGCACCAATAACCTCATTACATGAACAACTCAACTAGCCAGCATGAGTGAAACTGTAACTTCTGCTAATTGCCCTGCACGGTAACCCCCGGCGTTCATGGTCCAGTCCAACTTCAAGCGCAAAATTGAAATTATACTGAGTCACTGTTTTAGCCTGGTAATAAAAGAGTGCTTTTGAACTTCAGAACAGAGAACCCTAAGCGTGCTCTATACAAAATTAAAACAAGCAACTGTAATCAATTAGCTTAGTAGTCTCAAAAAATGGATAATGGATTTTTTTTTCATATGGATTCAGCAAATAGAATAAAGCACTGCAAAGTGTTACACGGACCAACTCTACAGATTTATTGACATCCTGGAAATACTGTGAATAAGAAGACAGGGAAATTTATTTCTAAAGCTTATCGGTCAGTAACTCATTATATCAAAGGAAGAATGAGTAACTGAGGGATAAGGATCAATAATTCCAGGATTCCAGGATCCAATTCCAGGACAATGAGCACTTTCTTGCAGTCTGCAGCAAATGTTCTGTTTGGTTTGTTTGTATCATTTTCAGAACTCATGGTAAAAAATATCTTGTCATGTCTTATTTCTGAGGTAGTGTAATCAGTTAACTTTTATGATAATGAACAGATTGAAATGTGCCATACCATTTAATTATTGAAATTCAGTTTATTTATAAAACTTTACATAGAGAATGAAATAATGCAATTATAAATTATAATAATACAGTCATTTCAATAACCCACCATGTCCAATATTCTATTTTAGTACAGGTTACTATATACTGTAAAACACTTTCAAAACAGCTTCATCCTAAGAGTCCTTATCACAAGATAAGTAGATTTCCCCCAATGTGTTTAATGTTTGATTAAAAAAGTGAGTCATAAACAGTTATGTTGTACCTTAACATATGTGTAAATGTTTGATCCCTGATGGGAGTTTAAGATAAGGTAGGGGAAAAAAGAAAACCAGTTTTCTTTTGGGCACAACACATGGGAAAACAAGCTTAATTCAGGATCAAAATTCATTTGCAGTGACAATGATCCTGGACCATTCTTTTAAATGGTTATTAAAAAAGAAACAGACAAAACGGTGGACTGTATCTACAATAATGGATTGAGGCAGAAATGGGACTGTTTTTTTAATCAGGGAATGAGCCCCAGAAATAACAGCTAGATTAACAAAACTCTAACAGTTTGAAATAAATTAAATAAGAAATAAGAGGTCACACTATGACATCTCTCCAGCCTCCGGGTAATTTTTAGTTCTGTTTCACATCACAGATGTTCCTACTCTTAGAGCAGGCTATGCCATTGTATGTGTGTGTGTGTGTGTGTGTGTGTGTGTGTGTGTGTGTGTGTGTGTGTGCGCGCACGTGTGGATATGTCAGCATGTGTTCACACCATTCTGGCTGTGTATGTTAGGCGTAGAATGCGTGGAAGAAGACACATACGACCAGGAGGATGATGGCGTTGGCATTCACCACGTTCCTCCACAGAGGCACCTCTGTGGTATCAGTGAGCTGCTTCTGCAGCTCCTCCTCCTCCTCTGCACTCAGTTTAGGGGCCTTCCCCTTCTCCTCAAAGCCACAGAACCAGTTGAAGGCCTTCTTGAAGCAGCCAGGTTCCTCCGTTGGCTCTGCATGGAGATCAGAATGTGTTGTGTTAATGGTGCAATTAGGATGTTTTTTTGTGCTCATGCACCTCCTCTACTGTTTACAGCTTCAAATTTGTGATGGCTAATTTGAGACCACATACTACTAACATGTTTTGTTGTTGTGTTGTTCACAACTGGACTGTTTGCCTTGTAGCATTTTGCTGTGCTGTGTTGTATTGTGGTGCATTGTGTTGTGTTGCACTGATGTAGGCTTCTTTTTCCTACCTGACACCTCCATGCTTTTGCTGTCCTCCTGGCTGGTGTCTTTCCAGTCGTCCGCCTCTAGGTCAATCCTCTTTTCAGTATTGTTGCGGAGGCTCCAGCACAGACGGTACAGCTACAGGACACACACACACAAACACACACACAGCAAAGGTCAGACAGGAGCCAAGCACTGGGAAAAACAACAACCCCAAGTCAGTCAACACTTCTCTACAGTCAGAGACCCGGGAAACGATTCAGTCACATGAACAGTGTGTCTTCTGTGAATCACATGCATTTGGGCCAGACAACAACTTGATTCAGTAATTAAAACAAATCTCCTGCAATTCCCAAACCAATATAAGACTTAGAGGTTTCTCGTAAAACTGCTACATATACAAAGGATCTTCAGTGAACATAAACAGCTGAGTGGCAGTGATGAGTGGGTTGTGCACAGACAGAACATCTCATTATTGCATTTTATTATTATTTCTTACTCTTAGATTTTAAGCTTTAAGAACCAACTATATATAAACAAACTGAAGCATTTTTGAAAGGCTTTGTATCTGCTTTGTTTCTGAATTAGGAGTAGTCACATCTAATAAGTGAAATAAGATTGACCATAGCTTCTAGTGCAGAAAACCAGCATCAAATAGCTGCATCAATGGACAAGCATAGCCACCACCTCCTGAAGAGGAGAAGAGGGGCTTATATGAAGGGTTACCTACCCATGCATTTTATAAAAGAATAAAATATGTCACCATATATTATCACGATATCACCAATTAACAGCATATTTATATAGTTTGTGTTACTGCAATAAATAGATGTGGATACATCATTAATATTAATATTAATATGATCTCTAAAGGAGCATCAAGAAAGTTAGCATTGAGATCAGAGCATCAAAGCGTAGGTACAGCATATAGGTACAGTGTCAGTAGCAAATATTTGAGATAATTGACTATAGGCTATCAATACTTTGGTATTTACAACAGACAGTGTTGGGAAGCAATGATCTGGTCAGACACATCTTAATAAAACCTTAATAAACTATTTTTAACACACAAGTCCAATTTAAGTTCAACTTAAGATCTTAAAATACTCTTCTGCTAGTCGTTTTCTTGGAGGCAAAGACAAGACTCATGAACTCATGAATACTCATGAGTACTCATGAATAACATTACATAACACTGGCAAGAAGGTCATAGTGAGCTGGCTGAACTTACATTCTCATCAGGGATGGGCTTTGTCATGAGGGAGATGGTGAGGACAAAGATGCAGGAGAGGACGAAGAGGATGATGGAGAAGTAAAGGTAGTGAACACCACAGATGATGGTCGGACAGGAGCTGGGGCTAGCACAGCTCCCTGTACCATAGGCGAACTCGGCGATCATCCGTACCAAACCCACACACAGGCCCAGCATCAGACCATAGAATGCTCCCTATGAGAGGACAGTGAAGCCAAATCAAGTCAATTTATTTGCATATGCACATATAAAACCTCAAGGTTCTTTAAAATACAGGAGCTAAACACAAAAAGCAAAATAGATCAAATGAACAGAGATGACAAATAAAATAATCCAAAAAACTATGGTAGCGTATGTGTCATTACAGGGAGTAATGACATTTTTTTTATGTCACTATGGTTGTTTCTTCACACTGTTGCTGTAGGTCATTTTTAGATACTTTAACCAATTATCTCCTTTAGTGATATGATGAACACAAAATTAGGGATGGAGAAAGAAAAGAAGAGGGGGAGAAGGGGGTGGGGGAGGCGGGGAGGCAGGAGACAAGGCAAGGAAAGTGCAGATGGCACTGTGGCACAGAGGATGGCACACTGCACCTAAAGGACATGGATGTGCACATGAGTGGGCATGGGCAGGGTGGGACTTACCGGTTCATTGACACGCTTACAGAAGATAGCGAGGGTAAACACAGCAGCAATGGGTGGAGCCAGGTAAGATGTGATAGACTGGATGTAGTCGAAGAGCTTCCCGCTCTGTGCTGACTGGACAATGGGAATCCAAGCAATGCTCAGTCCGATCAGGAAGAGCATAAACACCCTGCAAATCATTTGGGTGTCATGAAAACTACACACTCAGCATTTATACCGTACCACCATCAAACATAAATGGGACTAGATATGACATGTCAGTAGATTCTTTGAGCATACAACAGCAGAAATATACAACAGCAGGAACATACGGACATACACAGCTGAAATAAACACATCTTCCTAGAGTTACTGCAAAACAATAACCTAATATACAAATCTATGTAATCTACAAATCTATATGCAGACGTAGTCCTTTATACTTACAGTACATACTTAATTAACCTATATATAGCAATCAAATGTAAACGATCCTTTCATAAACCTGAAACCTACCTCCATCAAATCAATACTAATTTATCTGCACATTGCTCTTTTGTAAATCAATACTTATTTAAACCCATCTTTTACACTCCCCTATCTGTAAATAACTGCTCCCATAATTTATTTGTACATAATCTACACATAACTATTCCCAACATAATTTATTTGTACACAATCTGCACATATCTATTCCCACTTTTACACTGCCCTTATCTATACATAACTGCTCTTAACTGTACTTACTGCACATACTGTACATATTGCACTTTCTGCTATTTGCACTTCTGATTAGATGCTAAACTGTATTTCGTTACTCTGTATTCATACATGTGTAATGACAATGAAGTTGAATCTAATCTAATCTAATCTAATTTTAAGTGTTACTACTTTCTTATAGGTTGCCATGTGCAGGTACCTGCCGGCGAGCATCAGCTCCTTTTCTGAGGCACGTTTGCGGATCTTGGTGTAGATGTCCATGGTGAAGAGTGTGCTGGCGGAGTTAAAGATGGAGGTGAGTGATGACATCAGAGATGCCAACATCACGGACAGCATGAGGCCTCGCAGACCTGCGTTTGTGGAAAGAGGAGAAGGAGGACGACTGTGGTCAAGGAGGTATGAGTATACACATATGCACACGCACAGCCACAAACATACTGTACACAGACATCACAACATGTGTGTTTCCGTTCACTCACTCACTCACACACACACATACACACACACACACACACACGCATACACACACACACACACACAGCCAAAAACAGGGGCATTTGGATGGATTATGTGTTCTCGTACATGTGTATGAGGATGTGTTGGATGAGGAAATGTTGCAATATTGAAACATTACCATTGGGCATGAGGTCCACCACTAGTTTGGGGTAGGCAATGTTAGAACAGCCAACACTGGCTCCACAGTATTTGTTGCACTCATCAGGAGACACACAAGCAATTACATCTGCAATAGGAGAACAGTGAAGCAACATATGTGAGAAAAGATTCACACACACACACACACACACACTCACATTCTAAAAATAATAACTCCATATCCTCTTGCTCTGTCCTCTCTTTCTGTTCCTCAACATCCATTTGGCTAACATATTTCTCTCTCTTGCGCGCGCGCTCTCCCTTCCTCTTTGACTTACCTGTGTAAAGAACTCTGCTGATCATGCCAGGGAACACCATAAGGAACATAGGCAACAGTTTCAGGTAGCCACACAGAATGCAGCCCGCCTTCACATGAGACAGGTTCTTGGCCGACAGGCAGCGCTGGACAATTACCTGGTGGAAGACAGAGGTAATGTCTCAGTGTTAATGTGGGCAAGGTGATGCAGCGGGATTGTAGCCATACAATCAGTCAGCCCTGGTTTGATTCCCAATTATGTCTTTGAGAGTTTGTGTTGCTTTGGGATAAAATATTTACATATTTAAAATAGTTACATTGTTATGATACTGATATTACACACTAGCATGTTGTCAGCTAACTGTAGTAGTTGGACATAGTTAGAGAAGAGAAAGGAAGAGGATGAGATGGGGGGAGGAAAAGAAGGTAAGATGAGACTGACAGCAGACTGAGACGACAGAGTTGCAGTTTGATTTCCCCTCAGGTCCTCCAGCTTGAGTTGCATGGGTTCAACATAAAGGTTTTTTTTTATTTTTGGGGGGTTTTTTTGCCCAGTTTTGACGGGGCTGAAATATTTATCATGTTTTCCTATACACAGCCCAAGCCAAGTAGGGCAACCAAACATGACAGGACCACACAGATAAGCATTATGGGCCACTAATGGGTTGAGCCAGTTAAACTAAGAAGTTAAGTATCATATGAGTATATGTGAGTTTTAATGTGTGTGTCCGTGTGTGTGTGTGTGTGTGTGTAACTAAATCAACATCCTGCCCTTTCTTAAAGACACACCTCAGTGCACCAGGCCATCTATCTTATCTTATTCTGCTACACTAATCAGTGGCTAAATAAAAGCATCCCTGTCTAAGTATAGAACACACTCTGGACACTGGACAATCAGACTCCAGTTTGTCTCACTGGATAAATGTGCCATTTTAGATGTATGCAAGGCTGTGTAAGGTAATTGTGAGTTTGTGTGTGTGTGTGTGTATGCGAGAGAGAGAGAGAGAGTGCTTGTATTTTCTTGTGTGGTACATGAGTGTGTATGTGTGTCTGTGTGTGTGTGTGTGTGTGTGTGTGTGTGTGTGTGTGAGTGTGTGTGTTTAAATCGCTTACATTAAAGTATGAGATTTTTATCTGTTAGATCAGATATACACCAAAGAGAATAAGCCAGCTTATCGATTGCCTGGTGATTCATATCACCTGAATTTGCTTTTAACAATTTTGTAAGTGCATTCTAGAAACTACTTACATAACAGTTATGCAATTTTCCTGTGTCAGACAACCTGGTCTAGGAGACTTTTATTATGTATTATGGAGGTAGAAGGTCAACAATCACCTGATCTGTGCACCAGTACCAGCCAGCCTGGATGGTGAGCCCAAAAACGAGGCCAGGCCAGGGCAAGTCTCCAGTCAATGGGTCTCTAAAGAGGTGGAAGGAATCACCCCGTGGCATGTAGCATGTATCGCTGATGTTCAACGGCACAATGGATGGGATGGCCTCCATGTATTTATTCTCTAATGCCCCATAGCCACCAACTTCATTGAAAGCTGTTAAAATACACAGTGTGCGATGCAAATGAGAGATAAATGAGTTTATGATCAAACTGAACATTTAGATAATTTAGCCAGTGGAACACTGGATAATTGTGCAATAACTCACCAAAGCCCATGAGGATGAAGGAGCCAATCACCATGATGACGGTCTGCAGAGTATCAGTGTAGATAACAGCAGCAAGGCCACCTGGGAGAGCAACATACAACAAGAACAATGAAGATTATAATTTTTTTGTATATATTTTTGACTGTGAAGAGAGACAGGGAGCAAGTGGGAGAGAGAGAAGGTGTAGGATCGGGAAATGTCCACAGGCGCAATTTCAACCGGGGTCCCCGTGGACACATGGCCCATTTAAGACAGGGGTGCTGGAAATGCTTGCATCACAATGCCCCTCACATAATTTTTTTTTTATTGTGACAACCTTATTACATCTCATTACAGTATACAAGTATAAGTGTCACACTTTTGGGTTTTACCACCAATACCAATAATAAAGCCCTCAGAGTTCAGAAGCAGTTTGAGGACATCACTTCACATCCGCAGCATAACACTATTTAGTAATGCAGTGTGTCTCAATCCAGTGAATAAATATTACTAAGAAGAGAGAAACGGCTTCTTGATATTCCTCTACGGATTTACAATAAAAACTTGGAATCCTTTGTATCCTTTAAATCCTGTCCCATTAAAGATTCATTCCCTTTTAACTTGACAAACATCCTTGCTGATTTGGTGTTATTCAAGTGTTGAAGAGAAAGAGAGAGAGAGAGAGAGAAAGAGAAAATCGCTTGAAGTGGATGTTTTTTTTTTTTTTTCAGAGCCATGTTTGCAGTAATTAGGACTTCAAAAATGACCAGCAGGAAACCAATTTAATGATTAGTAAACCCCACCTTCTTAAATGGCAAGCACCTCTTGATGTGTCACATTTACAAGGCTGTGGGAGGTGGGGAACTGATTGAAATGCCAATCAAAATCTTCCTAGTATGTGTCATATGGCCAAAAGAAGTGGAATGCTTTGTGTGAATGAATGACAGGTCTGTCAGCCATTCTCAATTGGCATTTCTTTCAAGGGCTGGTGTTTCTTGTCAGTGTTACAACTACAGAAAGAAAAGAAAACTGTTCATTTTAGAAAGAGAATAAATCGTTTGGCAAGAGTGGCCTCTCATATTAAGTCTAGAATAATCCTTGAAAGTGAAAGTCTAGTATTGAATACATCCTTTCTGAAACCAAGTCACCCTCTGACCTTGCCACTGCAAAGATTGCATTGTTAAGTGCATTCTGTACTTTATAACCGTTTTATAATTCTTTTAGAGTCCTTCCACACTCTAGGAAGGAACTCAAGTTTGTCCATTGACCCTGAGGCAGTTACAAAACATCTTATAAAACTGTCCGTGAATGGGACAGCATTAAGCATATACCTATGTGTATCACGCCATCATGTACAATAATTCAAAGGTTTGACAAAGGTTTTGTCTTATCAAAGCTCATGGGCAATTACTCTCACATCAAACTCCAGGCAACAACAACAGTCCCCATACACCTATTCACTGACATCCAAACAAAGGCTGGACTTTCCCCCCTACAGCCATGAACAGAAGGCCTATATATGCAGATAAGTGAGGAGGGCCTGCCTTCCTGAAAAATCTCAAGTCACAGAAATTCCTATTACTTTTTTTGTCACCATGGCTGTCAGACACAGAACCTCAAAAAAGTCTAGTTTCAGTCTAGTTGACCCTCCCTCTCAACCAGCAATAGAAGATAGTCAATAGTTAATGGAATCTCTAGAGGAAAGGACTGCTGTATAGCCTACTGTTTTTCCCCCATCTGTATTTTCTGATTAAATGTTTACACATTAGATGACATTTGTCTTTCGTATCAAATGTGCAAATAAAAAGCTTTCATGATATGTATACAGACCACTTTTTCTGACAGCCTGAGTCATCATCAGTTCTGAAGAACCATCAGTGTGGTTCTATCTCTTCCTTTCCCTCTCCCCTCTTCCCCTTTATGTCACTTTTCACAATAATTCAGCATGAGACAGAATTTAAACAACAGTAGCCAAGTTATTCTTTGGAGTGAATGAATCAGTGTTATATAAATGTGCTCTAGCTGACAGAGAGAGCAGAGGTTAAGGTCCGTTCACACCTGGAACGATAACTTGGAAACTGGGAAGATAACTAACTATATGATATTTCCGTCCACACTGATCAACAATAACATAAGTCTGTCCACATGTGAATGAGCTAATGTCTAAAATTCCATGGTTTCTGGTTGGCTGTCATTGTCGTTATAGTTGTGGTGTGGATGCTGTCATTCATATTAATTAGAGCAATATTTATTTGACATTATAGTTATTGTTCTTGGTGTGAACAGCCCTTAACAGTATTGAGAGAGTCAGTAGAAAGAGTCTGTGTGTGTCTGTAGTCTGTAGTGGGCTCGCACCTGTGACGGTGTAGAGTGCTGTGATCGAGAGCAACAGGACCACGGCCAAGTAGATGTTCAGACCCAGGGCCTGGTTGATGAAGATGGCCCCTGCGAACATGTCTGCCTAGAGTGGAGATGGAAAGAGGAAGAGAGAAGTAGCAAAGGGGGGCTTAGACATAACTGTCATACTCAAGGTTTGACCTCCTTTGGATTCTGGAGAATATGGATGTTTCCAAGCATACATTTTACAAACATGTTTACTGTCAGTGGCAAGACCCTACTCCCAGGCTTCACCTTTGAGCCAACATATAGCAAGATCAAGGTGTGAAGGGCGTAGACTCACTGAGATTTTAGTGAAGACGTAGAGCGCCAGAGACAACACAGAGAGGTAGATACAGATACGTTGCCCCCCAAAGCGCTTCTTCAGATACTCCGGCATGGTCACCACCTAAAAGTATCAAAATCCAATGTGTTGCTCACAATTCTGATCTCTGAGGAAACCATGTACACAAGACTATTTTTTGTACCTTCCTTTGTACATAGATAGTAATATAGATTTAATATACAATACATAGTGATGCATGTGACGCTGCATATAACAGTTATTATAGATGATATTATCTCATATTGACTTCATATTTATAGAGGGAGTAAAATTGTGATATTAGCAGACATGCATGCACGCACACGCACACGCACACGTACACACACACACACACACACACACACACACACACAAACTCAATAGTCACACAAAATCAATTTATTTAATGGTATATCTCACCCCAGCCTTGATGTAAATAGGAACAAAGAGCCATCCCAGGATGATAACCAGCACAAGGGCCTATGAACAAATGCACACAAAATACTTACCATAAATGTGATAATGATGATACAGTTTATACAGTGAATTATACAGTGAATATATATACTGAATTTGATAAACATATATATATAGGCTATATAGGCTATAACAGGCATACATAATGTCAAGAATACTTACATTCCATTCAAATCCTCCAATAGCAATCCCAGAGGCAGCACCTGTACCCGCAATACCAACAAAGTGCCCGCTGCCAATGTTGCTGGCAAACAAAGATGCCCCGATCTGCAGAAAATAAATGAATGCATGAAAAAAGGCTTTATGTTGTCGCAGATAACTACTAAAATAGAATCATGGTCTTTCTTTTTGTATTCGGTTAAAATCTCAGTGGTCACAATAAAAACAGGCACTGCATCAGGAAGCTCTTAATTTTACAGCCCAATAAAACCCCGCCACACATATAGATGGATAAGAAAACCCCTATTTTCCCTTCCAATAAATTCTGAATCATATTTGCCAGAGAACATTACAGCAGCAATAAAACCTTATTTTTCTGTGTTTATCATTGGCTGCAGCTAGGTGATGTCAGACAGGAAAGACTGGGGCAAATTTCGCTGTCAACACTCATCCTAACACCGGAGCTCAGTGAAAAGGAATTCCACATTTTGTCCAAGATGCTTGTGTATTTATGATATGATGTGCTTTATAACTACCACACCTGAAACCTCAATACACTCAAAATGTTTCCTTAACCTCTCTCCTTTGTCTTTTATTTATTTCCTGTTACAGGGAGTCCAGTTTTAGCTATTATGTAATCCCAAACCTAATACACAGCACACTCAGGCACACATACACACATACATGCTTTCTCTTTCCTTCTTCTAAGTCTGTCTGTCTGCCTGTCTGCCCATCTGCCTGTCTGTTTTTTGTCTGACTGTCCATGTTCTTACCGGCCACCAAACCATACTTCTTCCAGCCAGGAAGAAGCCCCCCACAGTCCCTCGACTGGTGCTTAGCATAGCCTGTAGAAGAGAGAAAACAGAGAGCCACAGAAGGTTAACAGAACAAAGAAAAAACAGAGACATTGAATTTATTTTTTACATAATAATTCAATAAGCATTTGATGTGTCATCTAATCAGCTGAATAGATCAGCTAAAAGAGTTTTATGACTTGATAATGTCAATTAACTGCATGTGTAAATTGTTATGTGTATTTGGCTATTTGACCTTTGACATCAAGATTTTTTGTGTTCAAACATTAAACACATGTGCCCCAAAGACCTATAGGAATTTCAATAACATTTCAGATTAAGGTACACCGTTTATTCACCGTTGACTAGCAGCTTATTACCATGCAGATTAATTACATACATAATGACAAACATTTGTTAGTCATTACAAGTCACGTATTAATACATTATTCTATATGAGCTTAATCTACCCATAGTAAACCATTAACTAAGAATTTCTCCAACATAAACTCCTAATTACTGCTTATCCATAGTAATTAAGCTAGTTGTCATATTTGAGTTATGATCTCAATATGCTTTGCTCAGTAAGGGGCTTATAAGGTGGTATTACAACAGGAACAGTTATTCTCAGAAACAGTTATTCTCAATCAAAAAGATTTAGGACTTAGTAGTAATTTTGACTCTATTAGGCACTTGTAGTTGTGGGTTTTGTTCCTATGAATAGACCATCTTTTCTAAATATTATTGAGGGAGAATAACTGTTCCTGTTGTATTACTGCCTTATAAGCCCCATATGCCCCATATGTGTAATGCTAAGTGTTACCGGAATTTCTTTACCAAAGTAAGAGGCATAACAATCTTTTTATCATATGCTGTAAAAAAAACAACATATGCTGTAAAATCTCAACATTTTTATCAGCACAAAGATAAAACTGGGTAAAAAGAAATTTAAAAAATCACATGAGCAATTTTGCAATTGAAACAACTGTGAAGGGATATTAAATTATTTTGAGAAAAAGAAATAAATAAATATATAAATGTTATTGCTGATTTAAGGCTCTCCCCGCTCGCATATTTATTCTGTTGCCATCACACATTCCAGCTCTTCTAATGTGTCACTATTCATTTCACTGGTGGTGGATGAGCTCAGACTAGCAAATGAGTTCACTTCTGTAATGTGTCACTATCCACATCAGAAACTGGCAAATGAACTGGCAGACAGAGGTATGTGTGCAAAATGCCTAAATCATTTATGCCACACTAGTTAAACCTCAGTGGAGTTCAGGGGATCCTTGGATGGCTAATTTTCAGGGATTGCGTTGAATCACTGAATATGGAAAATCAATCAACTCTACTGTATACAGTGTTCTCTTGTAGATAGATTCTTGTAGAAGTATTATGTCTGTACATATGTAAAATCTGAATGCACTATTATCACTTGCAATTACATCCTTTGACCACTTACATCACTCAAAATATAACATTTCAAATTTCAAAGTCCTTAAGATTTTAGAAACATAAAGATCTTATCCTGAAAGAATTCCCAAGAATTCACATACAGCAACTGTCTGCACTGAACTACATAATTGATTAATTGATGGTTAACATTTCACAGTCAGATTTAGTAGGTTGACACTGCCTTTAACCATATTCTTTAGTCAGAATGGACAATGATATCACTCACCCATAATCCTACTGCTAAGACCACAACAAAGTAGATCACAATGACTGAGATGTCTGCAGGATTATTAATTTTATAGACAGTTTCATTGTTACTGCGAACTACTTGTTGAAAGGAGAATCCAAAGTAGTCCCACGTCATCTTGCTGGCTTGTTGCAAACACAGGTCTGTGGGGTCCGTCTATTCCTGCAGGTTTATAACTGCAGCTCACCTGTGCTTATGCCCTGCCTCCTCATGTGAAAGTGTGTACATGGCTGCATTGGATCCATGCTGTAGGTGTGTCCTTACAAGTGTTAGCATTAAACGTAGTGTGTTTAACAGAGTTAAATTGTGTCTGGGTGCTGGGAACCTTGCTCAGAATTAATGATCAACCCCAACAACAGGCCATAAAGTAACTGCACACAGATACCTCGAAAGAAACAAACACAGAGAAACAAACTCATCCCTCCACCAAACAACCTCCAAATTTCTCCCTTGAGTGTACCTGGTGTTCATAAATAGTTTATTTTTAGTCATAAACACTCAGTAAAAACGATGCATTCACCTCAACAGGAAACAGTGGTGGTGGAGTGAGAAACAGTGACCTGTATGCGCCCCTGGTGGTGAATGGAGGATATGTGCTGTTTGATGGTATTCAAATAACGATCCCTAGAGGAAACACTAGAGGGCCCTTTTTCAAAGGCCCGCTTTATACAGCCTTTAAGTTTCTCCCATCTGTGTTGGAGGGATATGATACAGTGACTCTGCAGTTCTGAAGGCCTCAACAGACTAGAACATTGTGTGGAGGAGTCCCTGGCCAATTACCTGATTTGATAAAACACGAGCAGTTATCAATCAGACACCTGAGAGGGTACAAAGTTCCTTTTACTGCTAATGTAGAGGTCATGTCCTTTCATTTGAGCAAACTTAATCTCCCGCTGAAAGACATTTACAACCATTCACTTTTCATAACTTTAGTCTACTGGGTCTAGCACTTTAATATACAGGTGGAATATCAGCCTTAAAAATACCCCAGATAAAAACATATAAAAACATACAATATTCAAATAAACAAAACTGGCCTCTATAATACTGTATGCTGTATCACTAATTGGCAGTAGCATACACATGACAACGGGCAAGCTAGAGGAAAAAAAAGACTTTCAGCACTGACATTTATATAGCAAATTGTTACCGTGGTTACATTCACGGAGCCTAGGTCCGGGGGTCGGTAGCTTTTTTGACATGTAGTCAAAACAGCATGACATCATTTACTGTCATTTCAAATTATTAATTCTGGCATTACAAGGCAAAAACAGATGTAAATTATGTGCGCAAAAATAGTCAAAATTCTATATGCATAATTTCACGCTTTCGCATTATGAATTTATCAAAATTATACAATTGAATAAAATAACACTTTTGTTGAGAGGATGTCAGTGTAAAGCTAGCTGAGGGATTTATGTGGCATTGACCAGCGCAAGTAAGTTGTACCTAGACAACACGAATTGGCTATGTGTTGAGTGATATTTGCATTACGGTGAACAAAACTAACCAGTCAAACGTGGTTATCGTGTCATCCTGCAGCAATCCAACAAAAAGGTTTTTTTTTTTCATTAAGCAAGCCATGTTACACTTTTCAGAGTTTTTTTTGAAGGTGAAAATTTTCTGACTTGGTCTGGTTGCTTAAATTAGTCATCTTTGGAATGGGAATTGTATCTCGGTGTGATGATGCTGATTTTCATATACCAAACAATAATCTTGACTAAGACTGTCTGTAGCAACACTGTGAACACTAAAATGTTGCATCGAGTCAGGATTTGTAATGCACACGGTAGAATTTAATTACCGTAATGGACCGAATATAAGACAATGTTTTTTCCTTGTGAACACTTGGGAAAAGGGGAGTGCTCTTATATTCGCGGTCTAGACAAAAATAGGGAAAACATACAGGGAGTGCAAAAAACAATGATGAACTGGCCAATGCATGGGCCAATTGTGAAGTAAGAGATTGTCTTGAACAAATTCAAAATTAGATTTGAGTGCTGTAAAAAGAGTTTACATGCACTTCAGTATCTCTTGACCTGGTGTTCATAATATTTGGGAGACGGTGTTGAAATGAGCGCGAAGCCGTGAAACATCCTATGTTATTCGGGATACAGAAGTCTCTGATGTGGCGCAATGAACTGTCGCTGCGTGACTGAATAAATCTTGCCCAGCGTCTGCACAGCCATTGAGGAGAAGCTCTCTTTTCATGAAACTAAGGAAAACTCACTCATACATCCTATCAGAAAGGCAGTGCTGATCAAACATCAGTAGTTTTTGACATGCCATTACTATTGCAAAGTAAAGTTGAAATTCTGTGCGGTTGCTGTGAGATTGAAATGAGAGAAGAGAATCACTGTTAGCTTTCGATATCTCGCAGTTGGGGCCAGGCTTTTGACACACAAGGCTGTAACCTACCCAAGTCATACAGTCAGATTTCTGTGGCTAATGTACATGATTTTCTGACTGGCAGAGAGGCTATAGCCTACTACAGTGTATTAATGCACATTTATGGAAAAGTAGATATACCGCTTAGCAGTACATAATATGACCGCTGAACATTGCTGCATGTTGCTATCCGAGGGAAAATGAATGTTCATTCATTCTCGAGATATCTTTTGAAGACATCTCGCAGGTTTGCAACTTCATTTGCTTCGATTGTGACACATTTTACCAAAAGATGAATTAACTTGATCTCCAATACATTCATCTATACAATAATGGCATTAGAAAACCACTGGCTACCTTTTTAAGTGTTTTCCAATTTCACCAACATTTCAAAATAACTGAATAATTTTCAAAATAATTTTCACCAGCATTTCTAAATAACTGAATAATTTTCAAAACTGAATAATTTTCAATACTGCTTCACTGGAATAATATAATCTGAAGTTCAGGGATTCCAACTTTTATTGTCACAGCCAAGGATCACTTTTGTGGGATAATATTTTATGGGAATCTCTATAATTAGAACAATTAACCATATTATGCCCATTATCATTTGTATGTCTATCTGTCATTTCTTCTGAAGTTGGCACCTGGTTTGCTGTTTTCTTGTGTTTTCTTGCAAGTGTGCTCTCAATTTTGGATTTTTGTATCAAACATTTCTTCATGTTTATCAGTTAGCTATCTGGCATATGGGCTAAACTAAGCAGCAGGAGGAATGTTTTGTTGTGAAGTAAACTGAAGTGAATCAAGTGGTTTGTGTACGCTTTTGAGTCACCCAAAACTTACAAAAGAGCAATGACTCAATTTGCATCAAGCAAGGGTAATTAACTTAAAAGGGTAATTAACTTAAGTAAAGTGCATTGCATGTTCTCATCTTTAGATATACTTTTTTAAAATCACAGATTCTCAGGACATCCAGGAAAATAAGGCTGCAACAATTGCAGCAACAAAATGTTTATACTACATTTCAAATTTTAAGTTTTGTTGTTTTAATGTAATATTTTTGTATTGTATGTTGCTTTGGATAAAACCTCTGCCAAGAACAAGTAAACATAATTAATTGATCAAATATAGAACAGTAAATTAATGAAGAACTATTTTTGTGTTTGACTAATCATTTTTTAAAGAACATACCTCACAATTCCACAATATTCTGACATCAAACAACTAATTGACTAATCAAGGAAATAATTGATTTATTATATTGACTATGAAAATAAAGATTAGTTGAGGCAACTCTGTGACAATCTTTTACTGTTTTAAAAATGTTTACCGTCATTTTTACACACAGTTTGACACCACCACATTTTTGACAATGTGTTCTGGCAACCACAGTGCCTGGTATTTTGCCATCAATTTCATTTTGTTGTGAAAGTACTAAATGTCACATAACAGACACGCGGATATCTTTTATAACCACATGAGCACCAGATAAAGACCCACATCTGTGCCAGATCAGGACTGGAGGTCTTGCTCAATTTATGTGTGTATTAAGGCAGCAGTAGTCATTCCTCGCCTTTGATTATCAACAAGGTCAGATGCACTTCCAAGGTGATGCACACAACCTTGGCTTATCAATCTGACAAGGCAGTTACATTGTGCTTATTCATTGTACGGCCATGCTGTCTACTGGTAGCAGAATCCCAATCATCATTATATGGTACTTCTTTATCAATGTACTTAATCTAATCTGGGGATAGAATTGGCTAATACTACTGAATATTATGTGAAGTAACTCATGGACCAGAGTGAATGGTATGGTTAAGTACCATCATTCTGTTAAATTCCATTTAGTCTTTAGTCCATTACTATTATTAGTATTTTTCTTTTTTTAATTAGGCTCTATGTTAATTTTAATGTTGCCTAGTATTTGTTGATGCCGTTATCACTTTGGACAAACCTAATCACTCACACCCACACCCATTACAGCATTTCTGAAAGGACACGGTGAAAGACATAAAGGAATAACTCAAATTACCAACTGTTCTTTTAAAAATGCCATTCTGTTGGACTTCAGACTCATTTTGATTTATAAAAAGCATATCGGTAGTGCTCCTTTTACTGTGACTGTGTCTCCATAACACCAAGTATGTATGTAACTTTAGTGTTCTGTGAGGCCAAATGTCAATAATTACTTTGTACACTGTGCTGCAATTTTTTGTTAGATACTACTAACAGAATATAACCCACTCACGCTAACCCTATAGAGTGGAACGATATTGCATATAAACACACACTACAGTGTTTTGCTAGCTAATAATGACTTACATTCAACCCGCCCCTGCCCCCTTCAGTATAAAATTGTGTGTTGCGCTAATATGTGATGGGGATGTGCAGGGCCACAAAAAGCCTGGCCAGGCAGAAAGAGACGCCGGGAGCGGTTCACTCAAAGACAACTCTGGGCCTCTTCCAGCTCAGGAATCTCAGCAGTGTGCTGTGTGTGCACTAGTGCCTGCTTGTTTCGTGTTGCGTCGCCATCCCTTGGCCCAGATTAAGGGCGCTGCAGCCAATGGGAATGCGGTTCACTGATGTGTACGTACATGGTGCGATGCACAGGAAGTCTGATCAAGGGAGGTGGGGCACTGATGCAGAAATATTCACTGTGCTTATGGGCGCTTGAAAACACATAATGTGATGGGGTGAGAAAGGAGTTTGTGGGAAGAGACGAAAAGGAGATCCCAAATACCAACTCAAATACAATGAACATGAAGCCACCAAAAAAAGAAAAAAGAGCTTCCCATGGTTGGCAATGTCTTTAATGGCATTCTTTCATGACCTTGCAGTATCATAATTACTCAGAGTAACAAATAAGTTAATAAAAACATATGCAAAAAGAGAGAAACAAAAAACAACATAACCCTGACAACCACAAACAAAAATGCTCTTACACCACTGTGTTGCAGGAGAGTGTGCCCCCCCCGCCCCCACCCCCCAATCACAACATCATACTCTTGGGATCAGCTGCTCTAAACACAGGTGCCTTACACAAATTCACAGGGGACAGCAGTGTACACAAGAGGTCAAAGTGTAAAGGTCAGAGGGCAAAGAGAAAGACAGCAGACAGAGAATGTTAAAAAGGTCATGGGGGATGGGGTTAGAGGGCATGAAACTGGTGTACATTTACACACTGGTGTGATGGCTGTCTATTTTCATTTTTTCTCCTTTTGTTTGGCATGAGGCCATCTTAGGTCTGCAGAAACACCTTGGCCTGTATTATGTTAAGATGGACCCTTTGTAGGAAAAGGGTCTGACATGATAAGGCCCTCATAAGAAAAGTTGACAGAGCGCCCTGTGTGTCACCAGTGACTTGGAGTGGAGGTGAATGGGGGGGGTGAGATGGGGGGGAAGGGGATAAGGCTAAGGCTACACAGCACAGAATTTTTTTTAAAAGAATAAGACTACAGACTAGAAAGCCATGAAATAGTAAACAAAAAAGTAAGAAGGCAGAGCACAGATGCAGAGGGGTATATTGAAGAGAGAAGGACAAAGGGACAGCAAAAAAACAGTACATCAGACACAAAGCAGGCAAAGCAGAAGGAGGAAAAGGAAGAGAGCAGGGAATGCAAATAAGACACCGAGATCAGATTTTGGGGGAGCATCACGCAGAAAGAACAAAGCAGGAAGGCTAAAGGGGAGAAGCAGAGGAGGAGAAAGTGTAACAGGAGCAGAGGGAGGAGTAACAGAGCGTGAAGAGGAAGAGGAAGTTTGCTACTGCAGCTTATGGCATTGAGAAAGGACAGGAACCCTAAGGGTCAACACGAGTGTGACCCTCTCAGACTTTTGGGGGGCGGGGGGTTAACCTCAGGTTGAATGGGATGGTGAATGTATGGGAGAAGGAAGGGAAGGGAAAACACGGTTGTTCTCGCTCTCTCTCTCTCTCTTTCACACTTTCTTTCTTTCCCTCTTTCAAGCACACTCAGTTGTTGGCGTCTCCGGCTTCGCTGTCCTGCTGGTCGCTGGTCCAGAGCGTCAGGTTGTCACGCAGGAGCTGCATGATGAGCGTGGAGTCCTTGTAGGAGTCCTCGTTCAGATTGTCCAGGTGCCCGATGGCCTCATCGAACGCCTCCTTGGCCAGCTGGCACGCCTGCTCGGGTGCGTTCTGGATCTCGTAGTAGAAGACGGAGAAGTTGAGCGCCAGGCCCAGGCGGATGGGGTGCGTAGCAGCCATGCTCTTGCTGATGTCAAACGCCTCCTTGTAAGCACCCTCCGAAGACTCCACGGCGCCAGTACGCTTCTCACCCGTGGCCACCTCGGCCAGGTAGCGGTAGTAGTCACCCTTCATCTTCAGGTAGAACACCTTGCTCTCCATCTGGCTCTCGTCACAGCTATTGATGAGGTACTTGTCAAGCAGATTGAGCACGTCCTGGCACACTGCCTCCAGCTCCTTTTCGATGGTCTCGCGGTAGGCACGCACCAGCTCCAGCTTCTTCTCGTTGCCGTCAGTAGCCGTCTTCTGCTCGATGCTGGAGGTGACGCGCCAGGATGAGCGACGTGCCCCCACCACATTTTTGTAGGCCACCGACAGCAGGTTGCGGTCCTCATTGGAGAGCGGTTCGTTTAGCTCAGTCACCTGCAAGATGGAACCACAGTGTACAAGCCAAAGGTGAGGTCATGATGTAGACTGGTATTCTACTTAGTCAATAACTGATGAGTCAGCTTCCAGGCTTTGTTGTCTACAAGCAAAAAGCTTAATACAGCATAAAAAAAAATCAATACAAGGTAATAAATCAATGGATACAAAGCTCTGATAAAAATAAGAATAAAACCCTTACTAGGACTTAGGACCTGTGATATGTACGTGTAATGCATAAAAAACGTCAACAGGGTTTTTGTCTTTGCAAGTCCCCTTGCGTTTGCTTTTTTGTCTGAAAACATACTGCAACGCAACCGAACAGGTCGCCCTTTCCCCTCCCCTCCCCTCACGTCCAATAGAGCGTTTGGATTGCCACCCGCACACAAAGGGATGAAACCGGACGGGGCATGTCAAACCAAACGGATGGGCCGAGGGACTGTGTACTTTGTTTCAGAGCACTGGTAATTTCATAGCATGGACGCGAGGGCAAGAGTAACCATTTCTAAGATCACTGGTGTATTTCAACACTGTCACTTCGGTTGACAGACAAATAATGGACGATAGCAGCAATTGCTTTGACTCCGCAGATAAGGCTTTGCGCAGCGCCCTCCTTCGGTGAAGCTCAATCCCGAGCATCGTTCAATTGACCATTACATTGAAAGCCTTTGTCACACAGCACCCTACAGACAACACATCGGTGTAGCCTAAATCTTGGCAATGCATGGAGAAACATTCGTAAGAAAATGTCATGTTTGTACTAATGAGAGGTACAAACACTTTGTACACTGAATAATTGGGCATCAAGAAGAAAAGAGGCTCGCCTGACATCTGCATTGAAGTGGGACGATGGAGTTTACACGGACGCTGGTGCAATATAGAGAAACACTGTCACAATACTGTATCCACATCTGAGCATTTCGTTTGAAAGCAGGGAGATGGCACTCACCAGTTTCATGGCGGAGGCCATGTCATCGTAGCGCTCAGCCTGCTCTGCCAGGCGGGCTCTCTGAATCAGCTGCTCCCGGTCAGCCATTCTGTGAGATGTGCACAAACGCGAGGGATGCTCAGCACTACTAGAACGTTCTTTTAACGGCTGACCACTGCTTTGGACTCAAATTGTTTGTGCACTAACCAAAGATTATGCTGGACACAATCAAATGCAGGCGGCTGGCAAACGAGTATTTTTTCCCTGTCCCCGACACTCACGTGTGGGTTAACCAGCAAGCCAGTGAATCCAGCGGACAGCTCCGAGCTTAGGCGAACGCAAAAGCGCACTGACACTCGACCCTCCCGACCCACTCCTCCAAGCCTTGCCCGACTCTCACACACACTCTCTCTGCCCGGTGGCTGGCTGCTGAGGCTCGCCTCCGCTGTCGACCGTCGGGTGCTGCTGCTGCTCTTACTGCAAACGTTCTGACTGTCAATCTCCGCCTGGAGAGGGGGGGTAGGGGGCGCTGAAACGCTGGCTGATATTTCATGATGACGTCACTTGCTAAAAATAGTTGCATGCGCTGCAGGCACGCACCTGCGCAGTGCGGCTTGCTGCATTCTCCCTTGTTGCAGCAGCTGATGGCGCATGCGCTGAGGGTACCCCTTGTAAGCATACACTCCTTCTCACACCACCCCCCACAGTTGTGTTGCATCTGCGACCAAAAGGATGCTGCTGCTTGCCCAACAATGGCGATGACCACACACACAGAGAAATGGGTATGTGACCCTGCTACTGATTCGTTCTTGTCCATTCTCTACAAGCTAAGGCATAATATATTCATATCTTCACAAATTAAGGAGCCTACACACAGAAACATTAATGTCTTTCAAAAGATATATATATATATATACACACACACACACACATGGCCTCCCATGGCCTCTGGTCCCCCTCCTAAGGCACTACTACAAATAAACTGGCAAATAAATAGATGCTACTCCCAACTGAACATAGACTTGTCTTGAAAAGTCTGTTAAATAACAAGATGACCATCTTCACTGTTAAATTTCATTCTGTTCATTTATGATAAAGCCCAAAACTTGCACGTTTTCCAGAAATACACAGAATCATATCCAGTGTGATATCCAGTAAACATAGTCAACATGACTGAAGGCAACTTCATTGGTCTTTACTGTTATTTCTTTAAAGGTTTACATTAGTTTGTCACACCATAAGGATAAATTAGCAGCAGAACAGCGGGGCCTTAAGGCAGTGAGATTCCAACTTTATCAGCAGGCAGTCTTAAGTCTTAGGCACACAAACACATATACACACACACACACACACAGGTACACACACACTCATACACACACACACACACACACACACACACACACACACACGTTTTTCTCACAGTAATACTGATATAGTATACAAAGTAAAGGACAGACAGACAGCGCCACACACACACACACACACACACACACACACACACACACAAAGTAAAGGACAGACAGACAGCGCCACACACACACACACACACACACACACACACACACACACACACACACACACACTATCTAACTCTTTGCCAGTGGTCTATCCACTCTAATCCTCAGTTCATATATAACTGGAGAGTATGAATAAGGAGAACAGAGGTGCAGTTTCATGACCTTCACACCCATTCACCCATCCATCTGTCTCTTCCTTCAACCCCAATCCATCAAGGGGCGCTAGAGTTCATCTTCTCCAGACAACTGTCCCAGAAGACAACCAGGCGGTTGTCCTTGTTGGCGCAGAAGTCTGTGAAGTCCCGGAGCAGCCTCTCGCCCAGCCTTTCGTCTCCGAGCACACCTGTGCGCCAGGCTTTGGTCAGCATGGTGTTGTAGGCCCAGTAATAGCCCACACGCTCCTCAGTACCAAACAGGCTTTGGGAGGCCGAGGTTGTAGAGTTGCGGCGACGTCGCTGCTGCCCGCTGGGGTACTTGCGCTTGGAGTAGGGTAACTGGAGAAACACTGTGCCTTAAGATGCAGGACAAAGGGGGAGGGGAAGAAAGAGTTAATTTTGTGGCTATACTATATATATATATATATATATATATATATATATTTTAAGGTTAAAAGGTGATATACAATTGCCATGCACAACCTCTCGTCCAGAAGGGGAAATGGCTTTTCATTCTGTCATGTATAAAATCTCAAAATTACCTAAAAACAGCAACAATCTGAGAAGAACCAGCCATATTGATGCAATGACAACATTAAAGCATTGTGTTGCCCAGGAATGTATTCAAAGTAGGTGAAACATGAAAACACGACATAGCAGCTTTAAAGGTATCCCATGCAAGTCTGGTATTTTTTTGTAACTTTGATACCAACGTCCTAAATTTGCGCCAAAGGATAGCACTGTAGGGTAGCTGAGAGCTTCACAAGAAATGGTGCAGTTTCTATGTTAGCAATATGCACCCCTTGTTTGTTTCTTTCATTGTGTCGTAGCTTGAATGTTATCCTCTGTTGTAAGTCGCTTTGGATAAAAGCGTCTGCTAAATGCCTAAATGTAAATGTAAGTCATTTAACCATTAAAGTGACTAAGAAGCTGGTATATTAACTTAAATTTCTTATACAGTGTACCTTTAACCTTATACACAGTCATACAGATTTCCCATTTGTCTTGTTTGACTGCAAAACATGCCAATTCATGCCAATAAAGCCTTTTGAAAGTATGTGAATGAAAAGACACACAGACCTGCAGACTGTGATGTACAATACAGTACAGGACAGTACAATACAAGTACTGGATAAAGTCACAGACATTGTGAGGAGAGGAGTTTGCACAGACCAACAGACTGAGGCTGTAGTAACGAGGCTACAAAACCTAAACAATGTACCTGTGACGTGTATATACTGGGGCTTGTTCTCAGATGGGAAGTTGAAAGCTGAGGCTGAGAACTTATCCTGGACAAACCCAAATCTAGAGGAAAACAAAAGGGCTATAAACTGGCAACTGGCTACAGGCTAAAAACTGTACAGTACAACATCTACTGCCCAAATCAATTACCGTAATAAAATACAGGTTCAAGAAGAGTTTGATTATACCATAGGATTTGATAATGTATGACTGGTAATATATAAATAATATAACAATATAATAGATGACTGGTAATAAAAAAATACTCAAAAGACCTACCTGTAAAGAATGGCTTCCTGGAAGAGCTGCATGCGATCCCAGTAAGTCTCAGGCTCAAACCCTGAGTAAAGAACACATGAAGCACACAAATACTGACATGACCCTTGGATACCCTCATAAGGCCAAATACAGTGAGAGAAACACACGCACACACACACACACACACACACGGTTAGACAGTTATTAGAGCAATCCAATTTGCTGAATTCCATTAGATGCACGTATGCACACACACATGCGCACAAAAGACTGCTAGACCCATCCATCTCATTCACATACGCATACGTATACACTCACCCTCAAACAGGTTGTCAGATCCCTCTCTGAGCAGGCATGGTATGTGTAGGGGGATGAAGAGTTGGGCACGGAGAGGATCTCCATAAAGGTAGGAGGGCAGAGCAAAGGGCACCTCCAGCACGGGCACCAACAGAAACCCACACGAAGCTGCCTTCCTGTGCCATCCCTGCACCTATGGGCACCAGGGTCAGGCCACACACAGATACATACCCATCACCTGTCAACACGTAATACACTACAACACATGCATAGAACACATTCTGAAAACAAGGGTTTTCTTCCTTGAAGGCATGGTTATTAGGGAGGTTTTAGGCATTCACATTGTGTTCAGTTATGATCATTAGATCATTATGAGCATTACACTATAACATACTGTACATTATTACCAAAGGTTCTAGAGCGGAACGCTGACATAATCTGACATATCGCACTGTCTGTATAAAGCTCTGCCAACAGTAGAGGCATCACAAAAACAAATGATCAGGAACCTAAACATTATTAACCTTTGCTGTAGAAGATGAACACAGAATAAAGTTTTTTATTGATCTTGCACATTTTTGTTCATCTATCACATAATCCCCAGATCACACACACAGACAAATATGAGAAGGGTACATGGAGACTGCAAATTTACACCAAGGCCAATATCTTGCAACTTTAAGCTGCAGGTGAAACAAATTTTTTAAAGAAACCCAGTGAGCCTGAACCGTTTCAAAATTTGACTATCCTTGTGCATGTAATATCCTTTCATCAAGTTTCATAAAATGGGGATTGTAGTTTGTGTGCAATCTTGCACACAGACAAAGAACACACACCAAAAACATCTTCTTGGATCTTCTTGGCTGAGGTAATACACTAACACTCACACACACTAATGGCTGAGGAAGGGGACTGCAGGGACCCCCCAGGATAGCTCTCAATTATCCTGAATTATCTACATCAATTATCTGAAGAGGATCATAATTATCATCATCTGCTGAATTTCAATAGGAGAGACCGAGGGAAGGGGAGGTACAAAAGCTTACTGGGGGAGGCCTTCCCTGGCTGGTTTAAACCACCAGGGGTTCTCCAACTTTATTGGACTGGGGACCCCTAATGGAACATACCCTTATAATCACAATACAAATCTAACAATACAGGCTTATATCCATTTGTTTTGTTAAATTCTAGATGCTACTTTGTAGCAAACTTTTTCATGGACCCCCTGGCAAGGTGCTGCAGACCCCTGGGGGTCCCTGGACCCCTGTTTGAGAACCAATGCACGACACAATAGTACTAGCCTAGCAGTGAGTGATATCCTTAAATGGCATTGCACTAATAGACTCCCATGTCCCAAGGCACTAGTGCAGTAGTCACTCAGCCATCTGTAGTACAAAGGTAACAGGCACTAATATCACTCAAAGGCACTAAGGTAGTAAGCAAGCATATCCCTTACTCACACTAAGGTGGCAGTGGAAGATACAAATATCTATCCATCATCAAATATCCATCAAAGGAGCTAAGGTATTAGACACTACTATCTATCAAATGTACAACTGCTGGCAGGTGGTCATATCCATTAGGCCTAAAAGCACCAAGTTATTTGGAATGCAGTACCTGTATTTAAATATACACTTGTTCACTATCAGTGCCATCAGATAGCAGAGGCATTCATGATTCAGTATATGGCACACCATGTAGTACAACAACCACTATATAAAATAGCAATTCACAGAGAATGAGATGTTCTAAATGCAGCTTGGAGGGGCTTCACTGTGGAACTGGGATGTGACTGATGGCTATGTCACTATGGCTATCATTCATCACTGTGGTAACGCTGGATGTCACTCACCATCTCAAAGAGGACTGCCGCCGTGACGGCCATCCAGTGCAGCTTGATCTCAAAGGCAGCGTTCAGGGAGAAGTTGCCATGGTAATAGCAGCTGCACCACTCAGTGCGATCGCTGCGATTGTTCACGTCAACGTCCAAGGTGACCGTCTTCTGCTCCGGCACAGTGGCAGCTGCTGAGAAAAACGGGCAACGGGGAAAGAGACAAAAAATAGAGAGACAGAGAAGACAGGAATAGACAGGAAAGAAAGGAAGTAACAAGGGGAAACAGAGAGCAGAGAGGAGTGGAGCAAGGTGGGATGAAGAGTAAGTTTTGAGGAAAAATGACAGAATCCCAAGAGTGTGAGTGAAAAAGAGAAAGAAACAGAACATTTGAAGGAGGAAGAGACAGAAAGAAGAAGAAGAGCAAGAAAGAGAGGGAAAGAGGGTATTTATGGAAAAGAAGATTATGCATATGATGTGAGGAGAAAGAGATTATGCATATGATGTGAGGATTAGGATTAGATATATGTGATCCAATATTTGATTATCATCTTGTTAGACTGAAAATTAGTGTTGAGATGTGAGTAAAAGGCAAATGGCTTCAGATCACAGAAACACATGCAGCAGTATAAGTTGTATTATCTTTACATAATCCACTTTAAAGGAAAAGTTAGGAGCATTTCAACCAATAGCCCTGTTGTTCAAGGTTACAGTGTAGTCCGCTGTCAGTAGGAAAACGAATGAGAAAAATCTCTTTCCTTTTTCCTATGACCACAGTCTTTGACCTTTAACAACAGGGCTATGGGTTAAAATGCTCCAGGCTATTGCTTTAAGGCCTACAGTAGGGGAAATTAAGTAATTATTGTCACATTCAATTCTTATTTCCCTCACTGTACATTCATGTTGGCTTCACTGCAGCATACACAGCTCAAATCATAGATGGTCACTGTAGCCACTTTGGGCATAAGCCAATAGGTCACAATCATTAGGTCTTTGTTCGGCAGTTGTTAAATATAAAACATAACATACAGTTCAGACACACAAGACATCAAATTACAAACACATGCCTGAACTTGTGGGTCTCAGCCATAGAGCAAAGGATTCAACACAAAGCATCTATCAGGTCTCAAAACTAGACATAACTGGCTGCAGCAGCTGGCTCAGTAGTATGTCCTCTACTGTGATGTATGTTAAGAGCTCTTAAACACAAGGTGACATGAAATTTGCTTGAGCAGCGAGTCTAAGTCCAAAAACCAACAAATCAGCCACAGGGCCCAGGCCTGTTAATGCTCCTGCTGTCATCATGCCAAACCTGGCTAGAGTGACCACCCATTTCCTAAACACCATTAGGAGGACAGAAGACACCTTGACTTCCATCCATCCAAAGTAAGTGTAGCTCAGAGGAGCTAAATGCTAACAAGAGTTATCTTAGCTTCATCGCTGAAACACCTAACTGTGCATAATGCAATATTTGTTTCCATTTGAATCAGTGGCTAGCTAAGCAGTAACACAAATGCATAGGCATGGTACAGTTAGTCCAGGAATGCAGGGAAAGTAAGTAGCCTATAGCAAAATGCCAATGACTAAAAAAAAGAATAACAAATACATGAAGCTAGCCTGAGGACATCCAAACCTAGCCAGAAGATGTGTGAAGCTAATAATTTGAGCATAAGTGAAGCTTGAAGCTGATGGTAACTGCTAAAGCTTTGAGCAGGCAATTTCACCCTTAAGCAGACATTGGAGGAGAAGAGGGTGAGCGTGAGTAGGGACGAGCCTACACCACTGCACCACTGTACCACAGCCATGACATCTATTCAGCATGCATTACAACACGCACCAATCACGGCACTTCATTGTGACTTCTGACAGGAAGCCGGGGGCTAATCAGGAGCTCTGCCGGTGCAGTGGGGGCACCACACCGATAGAAGTTCTCTGATTGGAGCATTCAAGACACTACCAGACAGGTTAGTGCTCAGATTTGAGGATTTCCAAACAGCAACACACCAATTAGTCTTCTGATTGGAGGAATGAGGACTCTATTAAATCGGCCATGCTCAGGCAAGGAATTCCATGCCACACACATTCACAAAGAGATTATATCTACATTAGGTGTATAACTACTATGGATAGGGGGATGGGGATGGGGGTAACACATTAAGGAATGGGAGAAATAAGTCTCCAAACCTCTCCAGAGCATCACAGGCTAAGTCATTCCATCTCACATGATCAGTACAATTCTCCACTAAAAATATGGAAGGATTTTACATTTTAATTAAACATTTTGAGATGTTGTGAATGCTATTGTTCACATGTTAATTCAGATACGCTCTACATCTAGGATGAAAATAACAATCCATTTGTATATTCCACCATACATAAATGTGAATTTGTGGTTAAAAAAGAAGTGGTTTGGTTAAAATTTTATTTATTATTTTTTTATTTATGCATTTAGCAGATGCTTTCATACAAAACTACTTACATTCGTCAACTATCAATTACATCAGGGCCAATCCCCCCTAGAGCAACTGAGGGTTGAGTCCCTTGCTCAAGGGCACAACGGTGGCAGCCGGGATTCAAACCCCCAATATTCAGGCTACTAGCATGGTAGCCAGGTTTTTTAACTGCTATGTCACCCAAACCTTAAAGAAAGCACCTTATGGCATTCCTGAGATACTGCTTTATTAGAATGTGGCCACAGATGGGACTGATGTTTGACCTCCAATACTAAATGTGTTTATCTTAGAGTCCAAGTAAATATTTGTACTAAACTTGAAGCATGTGTCTCAATGCATTTTTGAGAAAGGTCAATCACAAAAATGGGACTTTCACTGGGTCATGGTGACCTTGCCCTCCAAATGTAATTGTATTGAAAACTATGCAATATTCATATCAGATCTGGGACACGTGGCCTGAGGCATTCAAGGTCGCACCTTGAAAATTAATTTTCAAGTCCAAGTTCACATAAATTTGAAGCACATGCCTCAAAACATTTTAGATACAGTGTTCAAATTGGACTTTCAAGGCCACACTAACCTTAAACCTTTAACCTTCAAAATCTAATTAGTTGATCTTTGAGTCTAATTGGCCCTCTTACGAAATCTGAAATGTGCATTCACATTATCAGGACAAACAAATGGAGAGGGGCATCAAAATGTATGAAAACAGCAACCCTTCCAAATCTGAACCAAGCATGCCTGTTGTAAAAGAAACTAGGAAATCAAAGGCAAAGCCCATGAAAATCAGTCTAATATTAGATGGAATGACCTGCATGTCTGGACATTAATAGGACAAGATGATGACATCCAGCCTTGGGTCCAATCTAAAGAAACTCAAGGGCCAAAACACTCAAAGGTAATCAATGTATGGTGTCACACAGGAGTCATGGGGAGATGATGACATGGTTATGAAGACCAGATTATGTGTGTTAAACTCTAGTTTAGTAAAGTTTTACCATCAGGTCAGATTTACATTGTATGAAAAAGACCACAGGGGGCTTTCCCCAGGGGAGATTTGGTGATCAACTATGACATGATAAAGAAAGAGTAAAGTAATGGTAAATAAATAAATCAATAGCAAAGTAAAAATTGTGTCAGTGGCCATGACACATGATCTGCATGTCTGGACGTTGGATGTTGAAGAGTAATAATATCCTTGTCCTTTGTCTCCCTGTCTAGTTAGGAATCAGGATGGAAAGAATGACACTATTAAAAGAATCATACAAAAAGAAACTTACAACGTGACAGTAAAAACCATGACAACAAAATGATTACGTTAGTCTCATGATAAAAGAGAGCTTAAATTAATCTCTACTGTGGTTACGCTTTGTGAACTTGTGTGGCTGGTGTATGCATGCATGCAACCATGTGTGTACAAGAATGTGTAGCTCAATTTTGTTTTTGTTGCCTGTTTCCATGCTACAAGCATGACTCTGTGTGACACCATCTCTCTCTGTGTGAGGGGTTTGAGGTAGGGGGTGGGGTGTGTGGCATGCCGATTGAGGGGGTTCAAAAGGAGGGGTCTAAGGTGCCTAGCCAGGGAGTGGTCCTAGTGCTAAGGGCTCAGGCGGGCCGGCTGTTGTACCTAGCAGTGCGGCAGCCTGGCTGCGTCCTCCGAAGCTGCGGCTGAAAGAACTGTGCCTACTTGCGTACGAGGCCGGCCGGCTGGGCAGCCATGGCAGCAGGAAGGCAGGCAGGTCGCATGGGCGTCGTTCCTCTAGCACAAAGGCCACCTCGAACCACTTCCTCTGAAAAAGAGCAAAGTCCTCCAGTACCGCCGTCGACCACACGCCTGCACCCGTGGGTGGAAGCTGAGAAGAGGAGGCTGAGAAGGAAGAGTTTGCAGTTATGTTCCTTCTTTGGAAATTGCAGTTCTTTTCCTTCTTCCCGTTTATCAGTTGTTGCTTTCCCTGCCTCTTCACAAGAAGTGTCTCTGTTAATGATTTAAGACTTTTAAACTCATCTCTCTTACCTAATCAGTATTATATGAGTGTCTGAATTTCTGCCTGAGGTGTCTCATACTAGACAGGGAAAAATAATCAACTTCGCAATAAACATCACTACCAAACTTTTCTAAGATGATCCTATCGTGCTTTTTCACATAAAATCCATTTCTGCTTGGGACGTTTTTTTTTTTTGTATCAAGCATAGATAATGAGATAATTTGCATATTTCGATAAATTAGGGGTATGTTTAAGGGCCCTTGTCACCAGGCTCTCAGAATTGTGCTTATTTTTTGTCCAACCAGTCACCCTGGCTGAAAATCTTTTGCTGAAAATTTGCACACTAGTGTAGTATCATGTGTAGATGGAAACTGTGTGACCACGAGTGTACAAGACTGCACAAATGTGTGTCTTTTGTGTGTGTGTATGTGTATGTATGTGTGTGTGTGTGTGTGTGTGTGTGTGTGTGTGTGTGTGTATGTGTATGTGTATGTGATCTCACCCCTTTCACCATCCTTTTCTGCCACTATCTTGTAGAAATAGAAGCCATACACAAAGGTACGCATGGCATCTCCTGAGGCATGGGCTATCAGACCCTCATCCAGCATTTTCTGAATGGGAAACACCCACACATACACACAGACACAGACATGCATAAACACACACATACACAAATACAACTCAGCCTCTTTCTACACATGACTACAGTATAGTGAAGAAATACACCATTAAAAAAATTAATTGGAAGAAATCAATATGCACATACCAAACATTAGTTAAAAACCCTATCCCTGTAAACCAACACACATACATACGACTGGTAAATAAAGAAATGTATTTATAATAAATGTATTTATAATAAATTATTCTGTTTATTAAGTACAATAATAGCAAGACTGACTCATCTTTTCCATTCTGTATCTGTTCTGAACTCTCATCACTGATTATGCAAGATGGCAGGTGAATCTGTCTGACTGACAGTTAAATAAAGTGAGCACCTCAGCTCCTCACACACACAGACACACACACAAACAAACACAGAATAGCCATTTCCATAGCCTAGTGCCACACACACAAAAGGTGCAGACATACACACACCACACAAACACCTCTGTTATGTCTGCAGCCATGCCCTGTCTGTCTGTCCATCCCTTCCCAGTGCGGGCAGGTCACATACTTGCTCACTCATGCAAGCAAACACACACACACGCACACAGACGCGTGGACACGCGACCACATTCCTAAATTATGTTAACATTAATTCTTTGTCTCTCCACACCTTCTCCTTGTGCTGGCCAAACAACCACTCTGTAAAGTCCATTGTACACACGCATACACATACAGACACACACACACACACACACAGTATCCCTGACCTGCATTATGTCGACTGCCATGCCCTGGGTGTCCACCCCCTCTATGGTGCTGACGAGCCAGTGCACCACCTCAGCGCTGATGAAGCAGTTGGGGGGCAGGCCCTTCTGCTCTGGCAAGAGCTGCACTCCAGTGCTGGGAGACACACATACAAACACACACACAGACACACACACACAGATCATATAGACCATACACAGATCATACATACACACACAGGCTAATTTTTACATGTTTCTACAAACTATACAAATGTAACCTTTACAAACACATGTTCAGACATGTCACAATGCTGAAACACACACACACTCACACAAACTGAATATATACGCACACTCCACATCTGTACAAAATCTTGATCTAGTCATATCCTGATTTGCAGAAAATATGATTGTATGTGTATGGGGGGTTAGTTCTGCAGGTCAGCTACACAGTAGAGCCTAGTACCACACACACACAAACACACACCCCACAACCATACTGCCTACAACACTGACACTGCCTACAACACTGACACCACAGAACAAGAGAACAGAAGAAAGCTTAGAACAGGACTGGAGTGCAGAGAGCAGCATCTCTCTTACGTCGGGTGCTTGATGGCCTCAAGGATTTCCAGGAGTGTTGAGGCGGAGGACAATGTAAGTGGCCCGGCCCCGACATGACCACTGTGGGGAGAGAGGAGACCCATAAGGAGGAGGGACTATGAGGATAACATCTACAATGGGGTTAATCTCACCAAACAAACACCACACAAGTAAATGACTCCAGCTACATCCTCACACTGAAGAAGGAAAATTGCTTTGACACAGAGCCAAAACAGTTTGGAGATAAAATGTTTCCATTATGAAATAAAACATAAGCTTTTTGTATCCCCTTTCAACATGCAAGGAAACCTGTGATATAGGATGCTTTATACAGATAAAGCAGAGGTTACCCAATGTTACCCAAACAAAATGTTTGTTGTAGTCCTAGAAACACATCCAGTTAAAGGCAATATCGTAGTCATAAAAGTTCAGTTAATGTTAATTTTGCAATCAACAAAGCATGGCCAACTACAGTTGATCTCAATCTAAACATTAAAACAAGATGTGAATGACTAGAGCTACAGCCAAAACTTTAAGACATCTGTGACTGAGTGTTCAGGGAATCCCTGGAGATGGGTGCTTCCAAGATAAGAGGAACTCACCTGGTTTCCGTGGAAACTCCAGAAGCTGCATCTCCACTGGACTGAGTACCTGCACCAGCAGCAGCTGATTGGCTGGTTGCTTTGTCAGTCAGCCCAGACTCAGCAACACTGGCTGATGGTTGGTCCGCTGGCATCTATAGCAACCAATACAGGAATGTTAATTAGCGAAGCAACATTTTTTCTCATGTCATGAAGCATTTAGAAAGGAAGAACACAGACATTAATCATACTGTATCCTGTATCCTACACAGACTATTCTAGTGCAGCATGATTACTGCACTAGCATGGACAAATATTACAATTCATGCAGGGTTGATGCATGGGGATTTACAGCCATTAACAGTTGATGTATGTTTAGTTCTTACACAGCATACAGAAGGCCACACATGTACACACACACACACATGCATGTGAATATACACTCATTCATCGTCAGAATCTTGACGTCACAGGCTTTAGCATGCAAGCTCAGACACAGCAGGCACACACAAGTTCACATGGACAGGGAGAGAGTGAGAGGGGCACAAGACTGATAGACATGGGTAGCGGATGTCAATGGTGAACAATGAGTCAGTGGAACCGTGGCATGGATGGTTGCCAGGGCTACCTCTGCTACTCTACTTGACAGGGAGCACATCAATGCAGCCCAGCCTGTGGCGCCCTCTAGTGTCCAGAGGGCAGAACTGACCTGCGAGTGATAGACGTAGGAGGAGCGAGGGCTCCGGATAAAATCCAGAAGGAAGCCGGCATCCTGTCAGCGAGGAAGAAGAGAGGAAGGAGGGAAGAGAAGATGAAGAAGGACAACAGAGTGAAGGAGAAATCAGAAGGATGAAGATAGAGATTAAAGAATAGAGAATGGTAGAGAAACCGAGAGAGAGAAGAAGAGTACAAAGCCAGTGCCATGAAGAAGGAGGTAACGCAGACATGGTTTGGTTTCAATACAAATCCCTTTAATTACACCAGCACATACAGATTCAGTCAAGCAATCTGCTGAGACCTAAATTAAGGATGGGAGCTAAACTGCTTGAGTGAATTCCCTTTGCAGGTAACCGATTCCTGTTCCAGCAAACCAACAGAGTCAGCAAACAGAAATGAGCACCCCGGCACCCAATTACAGAATTGCACACACACACACACACCAAGCTGAGATTCAGCACAAACTCCATTACCCAGTAACAAATACAAACAAACGCACACACACACTATCTAGAGATACAGACACAGATACACATACTGTACATACAGAGAGAGCAGGGAGAAAGAGGGGGAGAGAGGGAGAGAGAGAGAAAGAAGGAGAGAAGAGAGAAAGAGATACACAGACACTGTAGGGCCTGTCTGCCTTCTCATCCACCAGGAGAGGGCTGTCATCTCACCTTACGTGGGCTATCGACATAGGTGGTCGCCATGGCAACTGTGGAGGCCTCGCTGAGGGGCCCAGGCACCTTGCCTCCATGTTGGGCGGCCTGCTGCTGCTGTTCCTCTAGCGACCTAGAGACAGGAAACGCATCATCATTAATTTCATTATGTCAGAGTGCATGTTTAGCAATGTACATGTGGTCATGCTGCACACATAACAGTAGGGAACAGATTTGAGTATTATTTCCAAGAACATTTTGTGCACTTACTTTTGGGTTTGATCCAGCTCCAGCAGTGCTGAGAGAGCCGAAGTTCCCTTCTTGCCCAGAGGGGGCGCAATGGGCTCAGGGGGGTAGGGCGAGAGAGGACCTGTTACCTGAAGGCCCTTCATGGCTGCTCCTTTCTGTCAGGAAAATAGAGAGGAGCCACGAAGAAAAGCCATAAATAATATTTCTTATTATTTCTATATCTGCACACTTTCACATGTTCATCCTTTTATTTTTAATTTACCTTATTTTTATCATTTTTTACTTTCTATCATCCACTGTGCTTTTTAACACACACTGAACAACCTCTGTGTATGAAAAGTGCTATATAAGTACACTTGCCTATATAGAGGTAATGTAAAGTGTAAATATTAAAATATCCATGCTCCCAAATAGTAGGAAACACTAGCAACACTGACAATGGCAATTTGAATCTTTTCTATGAGTGGATTTCAAAGTTATTGAGTATACTCTTTTCACAACACCCAAATTCAGAACTTTAAACTAAGGGACACAGGCTTCATATCTTCCTCTTATTTAATGAAAGAAAAAAAACACAAACAACACAGACAAACAAGGAAAGGATCTTGGATCTTGTTATTCTCATCACTTTCTTAAAAAAAAATGCGATGCCTCTGTCTTAGTTCCCTGCTCCCTGTCTCACCCTAATGATGCGGTCAGAGCGGTGTCTGCGGCGGATGCGATTCAGCCCCTCCAGGAAGCGGATAAAGCCATCCAGCGGTGCCCAATCAGAGCCCGGCACCCCGAATCCATCGCCATACACATCCCATCGGCCATCACTGTCGGCAACACGCCTTGCCCCTCCCCCAGCTGGGAGCAGTAGAAAGCGTGTGCGCCAGAACTTCAATGAGTCAATCAGACTGGAAGCAAAGTCAAAAGCATGACAAACAATTAAAATCCAGTAATCACAGTAAAAAATCCAGTAAAAAAATAGTGGCATCAACCTATATTCAGTGGCATTTAGATATAGTAGAATGTGCTGAATTTAGTGGCATCATCACAGAATGTGCTAGAAATTTTTATATCCATCATAGGAGGTGGTAGGTGAAATTGTGGGTGCTGACAACTCAAAAACGATTTATTGGTAAGACCAATGGAGACCATTATTAGGGCCATTACCAAAGACGGCACTGCATACAGGACAGCAATATTAAAACACATAACAACGTACACATAACAATAACAATAATAACATGAATAAGTATTGTAAGTGTAATAGCCAGATTGCTAATCAGTAAGCACTCTTCTCCTACCTGAAGTCCTCTGAGCCGGCGGAGCAGATGTACTGGTCTAGATAATTCCACTTGTACTCTTCCAACCTCTCGTGACTAAACTCCACCCAGCAGGACAGAAAGTGGGCTTCGGTGTGAGGGGGACACAGGCTGTAGCTGTACTGGATCTGCGCCGACTCATACGGGTACCTATCCACAATGCCCCCACACAGGAAATAACACAAAGCAAGTGTATTGGTGACAAAAAAGTGAACAATTTTTAGAGATTTAAAGCTATTTTCAGTCCTGTGGGTAACAGATGTTTAATTCAGTGTGTTGGTGCAAATGGATCTCTAAATACAATGTTCTTCACCCAGTATAAGAATAATTCTGCTGCCTCCTGATAGAAATGGAAATGACACCTTTATGCCGCATGCTATGGCCCAGCTTGGCTGAGCAGGTGTGTAGCAACCAATGTAGAGATTTAACAAGAATAGGGTATTATGGTGTAAATAATGGTTAATTGTGACAGTGATGATCTGTGTGTTTAGTAACAAATAATGTGTGCTTAGTAGGGTGTAATGGTGGGGATTGGTGAGCTAAAGTGACTAGCATGTGACTTGTAACAGTGAAGATCTGTATGTTACTGGTAAAGTGATTAGTATGCGCAGATAAGGATCTGTATACTGAACTAACTGCACAGCCCAAAACTAAACCCAAGAATTCAAAATCTAGGTCAGATAAATAACTTTAAACTAAGGAAACTCATTGTTTGTTTGCCAGCTGTTTTTTAATTTGTCAATTTTGGATTTGGTTTAAGTTTTTTTCCCTTTCTAAGTTAAAATATTTGTAATTTAAAAGTAAATAAATAAATAAATAAACCCTTGGACCTTTTGGGCAGTATATTGTGTGACAAAGATGATGTATGCTAAACTGACTTGGGCAGGTAGCGTGTGACCGTGATGATCTTGTCCTTCAAGCAGACTTTGTGGAAGGTGCGGCCCATACTGAGCCAGTACACACTCTCTTCCTCCTCTGGCCTCCGCCGGGACACCAGACCTGAGACATCATACACACACACACATACACACACAATTACACACACATTTATAAATCTTTAAACATGTATTTGAGCTTGAGAATACTTGTGTGTATTGTTGTCTTTATGTACGTGTGTGTGTGTGTCTTTCTGTGAATGTTTCAGTGTCTCTGTGTGTGTAGAGCTCAGGTGACCTCTAGAGTAGAGTGGGCTGCTGCTGAGAGGCGGGGCAGAGGAAGGTGGAGCCTGTTTCCTGGTGTTGGGTTGGACAATGATCTGGTAGCCCTGCATGAGCCTCTGGCAGATGAACTCCTCGAACACCTGAGGTGCCGTCATCACTGGAGCGTCCTCATCGCGCCTACACATCACCGCAACAGGAGGGCGACACAAACATCCAAACACCATTCACAGCACATGGCACATGTAGGAAGCCAGTGGGTTTATGGGTGTGTAATAAGTGGCATATGTTGTTTACACCATACATGCATTTGTAACTGTTTAGGTTTGTCCATATCTTTTATCATATCACCTGTTTAGGTCTGTTCATATCTGTAACCGCATACATGTATGTATGTCTTTGTAAGTATGTACTTGTATGTATCTCTTTGTAAGTATGTACTTGTATTATACATGTTTATAAATCTGTCCATGTGTACTTATACTCTCCAGGTACTTTTCAGGTCTGTGGAGGCATGTCCTTAGACTATGTGAGTGTGTGTGCCTGTCTGCATGTTTGCATTGTAAGTGTGTAAGTGTTGCAAGCATGTGCTTGTCCTTAACACACATCAGTCCAGAACTGTGTGTCTTTGTATGTGTGCCTATGTGTGTACCTGTCCAGGTCAGTGTGTGGTAGCAGATCATAGCAGCCTTCGGTGTAGTCGTTTTGGAGCGACTGTTTGTCAGGGAAGTAGTCAGTGGTGAGGGGGAGGCAGGCGGGCGTAGTCAGGGACTTCCAGTCCACCCCCACCGTGCAGCAGAAACTGGGCACTGTCGGGGGGGCAGACAGCAGCAGGGCTTCACACACACCACACACACACACACAAGCACACATGGAGAGCCCAGGGAACATGCGCACACACCACACACACAGAACCCAAGGAACATACACACACACACACACACACACACATACACACACACACACACACACACACACACACACACACACACACACACACAGAACCCAAGGAACATACACACACACACATACACACACAGGTGGAGAGGCCAAGAACACACACACACACACACACACACAAACACAGACCCCAAAAAAGACAAAAGCCCAAATACAAAAACACACACACACACACACACACACACACACACACGTACAGAAGAAAACCGACCGATACAGACAGCACAGTCATACAGCAACAGGACAGTAATGTTACAACAGAATAACAAGTCAAAGAGGGAAGAAAAGAGATTGAAAAGAAGATTGAAAAGAGGAGGAGACAAAGAAGTAGAGCAGATAAAGGAGTGACAGATAGAACAACAGAGAGAAACAGGGAGACAAACAACATGAACAAAAGATGTACGGAGGGAAAAAAAACATGAACAAAGGTTCCAGTCAAACCAAAACAGAGACAAGCACAAAACACAGAAAAAAGGGGAAGGGAGAAAGGGACAGACAAACACAAGACAAAAGAGAGGAAGAGAGATAAACAAATGGAGAAGGAGAGAAAAAGAGGGAGAGCATTATTATTATCATAATTAATATTTTTCTTCCGTAATTGCATTTCAAAGATAATTACAGCAGTTGCACAGAAACACAGGCAGGCAGTGTGGAGGCGTAATTATGGATCAGTGAGTGTGAGCGTGAGGGCTGGATTGGTGTGAAGGGTACTGACAACAACAAACAAGCATAAATAAACCACACATACACACACAAAAATAAACACACACACAAGGGGTGGGTAACATGCAGAAGCTTGGCAAAACCTAACCACACATCTGAGGAGACATAGCCATGCTACGATTGAAAGGAGAATTGTCAGGCAGATCGAGATCGGGATCTGCGGACAGTTATTGGATCAGACGTGAATTCCAAGCTGTGATTCAGGCTATGTACACATGCTGAGCGAGTCGGAGAACACTGAGAGCGATCAAGAGGAAGACGTGAGCAGAAGAAAAGAAAAGATGAAAAGAAAACAACAGGCAGGAAATAAAGGCGAATGAAGAAACATGAAGAACACAGGGAGAACAGAAAAGGAGAGAGAACAGACAACCCCAAACTAAGACAGGGAGAAATAAGTGAAGTGAAGAAATAAGCCAGCCTCGATACAGAACACACTTAGGTATTCCATATCAATGGACCCCAGCATTTATTTGGTGATAACGCATGGGACAACATTTTGAGCAGTACTGCAGGGCATTATGTTTTCATTTGGATCAGTTGAACACAGCTTGTTGCTTGCCAATGATTTCAGTTCCTTTAAATATTTGTTGTTGAATACGTAGCATTGGTGAATGCCTAAATAGCATCTGCTGCTAAATATCATATCATTGGTAATATGGAGGGCAACACAACACAGTTGTGTTGCCCTCCATATTACCACCCTGGCAACACCGCACAAAATGCCCTGCATATCTGATCAGACTACCACTGTTACCAAGATACTAAACCTCAGCACAAAACCAGACAGGACTGAAGGTAAAGGAAGTTTGAGAATCTCTTGATTGCAATCTGTAGGACCAAGAAGAAGGATTCCACCAAAAGAAGGTATTCTAGAGCTTCTAGAACTTACAGATACTTCCCCTTTGGCTGACACCTGATTGGTGGAAGGAGAGAGGCCCTGCCCATCAGGGGCATATCCCATGGTGACATGCAGAGTTGCAGTGGTCAGCAGCAGAACACAGGGCATTTGTATCCCTGTTGCTTCAACAAAATTTCTGTAATTCCCTGGTCACTGAGTCAATCTAATGTCCCGGGTGTTAGAAACACTTCGACAACTCATTGTAATGTTGGGACAGGAAAGAAGTGTTTGCTCTAAGCTGGAAGAACCCTACAAGAACTCTATTCCTTCTACACTGTGTCCCTTAATATGCTTTGTAGAAAAGGTGGCTTATAACTTATACAGTTAAAATCCCATTTTAAATATCATCTCTCTCTCTATATATATATATATATATATGATATATATAACATATATTTGCCCATATTGCCCACTCCTACATGTTGTTTGTTTTTGGGTGAGAGGGTTTAACGGCAAAGGAGATTCTCCATGATCACGGAGGCTATTTAGAAGCTGTTGAGATTAATGGAAAAGGTGTCACCCCTCTGATCTACAGCAACTGTGGGAAACCTTTGCTAATTCATAGTTAATGGGCTGGGCAGTGCTTGCACATGTGGCTCCCTGTGTCACTGATGTTCCAGCCTGCTGGGGTAGTAAGAGATCACACCATCACACCGGCCTAGTAACGTCTGGGAGACTTGCTCTGCAGCAAGTTTTGATGCATTTCGCTGTCATTTAGATACTCAATATTGTAAATTTACACTGTTAAAATAACATTGGCGATATCATAGCACACAAAATATATCGCCCATCCCTACCAACACACATTGTATATACGATTACCAAATTCCTTCCCCCAGCACACATACACACACACACAAACACACATACACAAACAAAGGAACAAATGCATACAGCTAATGGCATCTAATGAGATACACCAAAAATGCTGCACTGCAGACATAGGGATGCATTAATGTGACAGTGCTAATTTGGTGAGAGGTCATGATATGTCTCATGTCTCTGAGGTTAGACAAGTGTGTAAGGATGGGTGCGTGTTTACTAAGGGGACACCACCTACTTGGGTCAGGACCTCCAGAGAAGTCTTCAAATGATGATCCACGATTAACAGGTGTTCCTATCGACCATAGGAACAACACTAGTTCATCAGCCAATATGCAAACAGTATATAAGCTTAAGTGTTCCGGAGAGACATCTGTGAGTGTGTGTGTGTATATGAGTCAGTGGGTGAGTGAGTGAGTGTGTGTGTTTGTGTTTGAGAGTGAGTGTATGGGTGTGTTTGTACCAGTGCTGTTGCTGCTAGCAGGGCTGCCGGAAAACTCCTCAGTTCCTGTACTGATGTAAAGGCCATTTTCCCCACCATGACGAGAAGTTGCTCTCCTAAAGACAAACACACACAGATTACCATGACATCAGTCATTAAGCACATGCCCCTTATGCTGCAAGCAGCAACTCACTGATCAAGTAAAAACTTACACCAATCCTGCTACACCTGATGCATTTTCATAATATATGTATGGACATCTCTAACAGGCAAAAGTTCCATTCACATCATTCACACAAAAGAACACACATAATACACTGGGTAATGAATATACACTTAATAAACAAATAATGGCGAGGTGAAGGCGAAGAACTCCGGCCGTTATACCACTTATCACTCGTTTGTATTTAGGATATAATTTCATCCATAACTTTCTTTATATTTAGGAATCTGTGCATGAACTACAGAAAATAACCTATTATAGCTCCCGTTAAGGGGGGAGAGTACAGCACTAAATGCTTCACTAACGTTGTTATGGTTACCATTCATAAGCGCATTGATATGGAACAGTTGATTCAGATTTTTCAGATCTACTTCAAAGGTAGCAAGGTTATACAAGGTTAATTCTCACCTCATCAGACAATCAGAAAACAGAATTCCATTGTTAAGGGACATAAATCAGCCTAACCACTTTCCCACGTGGGCGTATCTCACCTTCCTGTTGCCTCATGATAGGCCAGCTCCAGCAGCTCTGCAGAAGTGTGGGCGGGGTCTCTCTGCTCGCTGCCCTGCAACTCCACCATGTTCTGCCGCGTCTGGTGGTGAATCTGGATGGGTTCTCCCGATGGGCCTGCAACAGAAAACAGTAGAACATCAAAGATGAAGAGGACGCACGCAGAGAATCATACAAAACGCTTCTTACATGATTCATGCGGTGTATTTTCAACCAGCTGCCTGTCTGATATTCCTCTTAGCAAAAGGCTCTTACTGCCAGAACTCATTGTCCTCTATTGCATTTAACATGAGACAAGCTGCCTTTGACAGTCTCTGCAATCCTAACAAATAGTCAGCTCTGAGAAAGTCACCGCTAGCCTCATACACAAGCCCTGCTTCAAAAGATACAAAGCCAAAACATCAGTTAAATATTTCAGTTTATGTTTAATTTGAAGGCTATTCATTATTTAGGGTGACTGCCCTGCACTGGGAGTGTGTGTGTGTGTGTGTGTTTTGTGCCAGTACAAATGGTTTTGTTTGCACAAGAAATTCTTTACAGCAGTATACTTCATTTGTGAAAGGCAGTAAATGATATTAGTATACTGCATTTGTGAAAAGCAGCACAATACAGTTTAGTGCACAATTAAAGTATAGTGCATTTGTGTAAGGCGGATTGTGAGCGCCGTTTGGTATACATAATCCAGCTGTGCATGTGTGTTTATCTATGGGTGTCTGTGTATTCATGTGTGTGCATGCATTTGCATTATCAGGTACGGATTGCGTCCATGTGAGACCAAAAAAGCAAGAAAACGGTGTTTGCGTGTGTGTGTGTGTGTGTGTGAGTATGTGCATATGTAAATATATGTATGTTTGTGTGTACTACATGTGACTGTAGGCATGCCTGTGTGTGTGTGTGTGTGTGTGTCTGGGTACACATGTGTGAATATATATGTGTTTGTGTGTATGTGAGTGACATACAGCCTACTGACCCACGGGGAAGGTGTGCATCCAGCGACGGCGGTTGGAGGTGAGCTTCATAGGCATGCGTGAGGGGGCAAAGGGATTGATGAGCGCCCGCTGAGGGGTGTAGCCACCCGGCCGCACATGCAGAGTGGACTCAGCACTGCCCACCGTGAAGCGGCCCGGGGCGCTCCAGTCCCGCTGCGACTCCATCATCTTCTCCAGGATCTCTGACAAACAGCACACAGCATAGCACAGTGGCACATGTTAGGGCACGAGACACAAACACACACACACAAACACACTCCGACATACAGAGAGTAGATCAGTAAATAAAGGGTCTCATGCTGTTCAGCACACACACACAAATGTCAGTCACACTGAGATTCAAACGTTTTCAAAACAACCTTGAGACGGCATTACAGAAAACAATACATACACAAATCAGGCATGCCATTTCACCACACTGTTGCAAATAGTTGTTATCCTATAATTATACCGCAATGTGTGTGTGTGTGTATGTGTGTGTGTGTGTGCACATTGTCTATGTATGTGTGTGGGAGAGTGAGAACACGTGTCAGTGTTTGAGTCTATGTAATAGCATGTGTGAGTGTGTGTGTGTGTGTGTGTTCTCACCTCTAGTGCTGGTATACCCCAGTGAGCTGCTAACCTCGTACTGGGCTGGGGGGCCACGTGGAATCAAGAGGATATTGGACACACGGCCAAGGCTGTCGTCAGATGCCAGACTCCGCTGCTCGTCCGGCCCGCCTCCCGGGCCCCTGGTTGGAGGGGATGTCCCGCCAGTCCCTGGGCCCCCACCGCTGGCTTCAGCTGATCCCCAGCTTTTTCGAACACTCGTTTCCCTCTCACGACTGGACCTAGGGCAAGAGAGACTGGCTGAAGGAAGCGAAATGCACAAAACCGACCATAAAAGACAAGTTAAATTGACACTAGTCTCTGTGGACTTGCTATACATTTACATAACAGTGAAGATATTAAGATGTGTGGAATTCTGCTCCCAGTTGTCTTATATGAGGTCAAGCAGGGCATGCAATTGACTCACATTGTAGTATTTGATATTGCAAGAGGGCCAACAGCCTGGGGCAAATTGGTTAGCATGCTAACTTTAGGGCCCAGTTTTTCAAAACAGTTTAATCTGGATCAAAGTGATCTGGATTTGCAAATGACGTTATGCTATCTGTGATTAGGGCCCAGTTGTTTAAAAGTCATCCTGGCTTACACATAGCAAACCACTGAAATTACCAATCTGGATCACTTTGATCCAGATTAAAATATTTTAATCAACTGGGCAAAGAGGATATCTACACAGCAGCATTTGCACTTTTGACACATACTTCTTCACATTCTGTTATTACGTCTAGGTAATTTTACCTACTTAATAACCTTCACTTCTCTGAATGGATCATGTAGGCAAACTGCCTCTTAACATTTCTGTTTGTCTCTCACCACTCTGTCTCCATCTCTCAGCTACAAGTCAGGTTGCCGAGTTACCTGAAGTTGGTGCTGCGTGACACTCGAGAGGGCCCTGGCAACCTGAACACCTGAGCATCATAGGCATCATAATCCACTTGGATGGGCAGGCTGTTCTCCGACTCCTTGGGGGCTGCCAGGGCTGAGAAGAATGCACAGCACTTCAGACCCTACAATACTTTCCTCATTAGTGTTAATTGTTTTGAACATTTTGCCCAGAGTGCTGGTATAAGTCATGGAAGAAGTTGTCCAGTGCTAGAGAAAGTAAATAGTTTGTTGCAAAAGTAAAAAGTTTGTTGTTTGGCTTTATACTTAAGACTTTTGGCCTGTTACAGGTGTATGATGGTGAAAAGATCTATCACTTACAGTGCTCTTTACTGCTCTTGGCTTTCTCTGCATGGACCTGCAAGGGAAAGGACATCTATTAAGGTGTCCTTAAAACAAAACTCTTTCTCTCACAGACCCCCAGATAACGACTGAAAAGCACTGACGTCTGAGGTGTGTGAAGCATGCAGTGATGACAGTGTGGAATAAAAGGTGTAGTGAGCTCTAACCTTGCGTCCCGCCAGCTTTATCCTGGGGGTGAAAGAGCTGCAGTTGCCTTGGCTTTTGGATGTGTAGAAGCTTCACAAACACAAACAAAAACACAAATATACAACAAAGAAATAAACAGCCTAACATTGCAGCTTCATTAAATTCATTATTATATCACTCGCATCTTTACTTCCCTTCCTTCTTTGTGGTTTTAAGCTTCATGTGAATTAATTTTTTCTGCATTCATCTTCATGGTTTACCTGTGGTTGATCCAGTGGGGCAGGTTGTAGTCATCACCCAACCTGGAGTCTCCTGGCACTGTCCGATTGTGCAACTAGTAGTGAGACATTAACAGCAATGTTAGCAGTCTAATTTTCTGTGAAGTGTGTGTGTGTGTGTGTGTGTGTGTGTGTGTACTAGAAACTAGAAGCAATTTGAGAGATCGCTCTATCTAAGATACACCATCTCTTCGCTAATATTCATATTCCCAGATGCATCCTAACGGAACTGAATACCAGAACAGTGTCCTTGGAGAGGTGCTGGACTGTCTTAAATTCACACACAACAAGAGACATCTTGTTTTACGGACCTGGAGAGGGGTCCCTCACACAGAGTGGGTGTATGTTGCTACAAGACTATGCAATTTACTCAGAATGCTTAATAATGACAGCTCGAGCATCACTACTGGTTCATCTAAAGAAATGGAAAGTCCCCTGTGCTATTCACTGTGAGGAAAGCTTTCCCGGATTCGCAAAATGTAATGTCACCGTCTTAATCTTTCGTAGTTTAGGCCACATCCATAAATTGGATTATGCTATGATAAATGTCTATCTGTCAAGCCAAATAAAGAATTAAAATGTGTGCACTTTCCACAAAACTAATACTATAACACTCTCATGTTCGGGACAGCTGCCTGTGACACTGCAGACCTTAAACAAAGGGACAGCATGAAGCGGCTGTTCTCCCATACACACCAGGTCCACCCCAATACCTGTCAATCAGAACACAACAACAACAACATATCATCAGGACCATCACTCTGCTGTTACTTCTGCTCATTCCATAATCAAGAAAGATCAAAAGAATAAGCAAGTATTCCAAGTAGAGACTTGAATATGGTAAATCAGAGTAAATAACAAGTATATCTCCTAATAAACTGCTACTCCTTCACTTTCCTGATAAAATAAAGGGTAACACTTTATATGAGCACACACAGATCCACCATTAAGAAGCTGCTTATTAACATGCAAATTAATAACATACTATACTGCCATTTGTTAGTCACTACAATTTTATTTCAAAAACTTATTAATACCTTATTCTGCATGACTTTATTCTACCCAAAATAGACCATTAACTCAGAAATTTTCCAATATTAACTCCTAATTACTGTTTATTCTCAGATAGTAAGTTGTTGTATATGAATTATTATATATTATATGCTTTGGTTAGTGTGGGGCTTATAAGATGGTAGTACAACAGGAGCAGTTATTCTCCTTCAGTAATACTGAAAAAAGATGGGCTATTCATAGGAACATAACCCAAAGCTACAAGTTCTAATCTTGTCCAAATAAGTCCTAATTACATTTTTTTGATTGAGAATAATTGTTCCTGTTGCACTAGAACCTTATAAGCCCCTTACTGAGCAAAACATATTAATATCACAATTCATATACAACAACTAACTTACTATGATAATTATATTTGATACTAAATGAAAATTCCTGTCATCATCACAAAGATGACATAAAATACATTTTGTGGAACCGGAATGTCTGGACAATGTTCCCCATCCCCCTGCTCCAAGCTCACCATTGTCGATCATGCGCTGTTTAGTGAGAATCATGAGCAGCCTGTCCACCTCAAACACCCCCACACCTGGTGTGATGACGACGGACATCTGCCCCGTGCGGTCGAAGTTGCGATTGATGTAGTGCTTATCAAAAACTACAGGACGGAAGAGAGCGGAGACATGGACAGAGCATAGGGGGAGAGTAGGGAAGATGGTATGCTGGTATGACATAGCCTGGTGGTGGGCATGACATAGCCTAGTGCTGAATGTTGCATCTTTTAGTTGCACCTTACATTCTATAACTCACTTCTTATAAATGACATGGTTTTCTAGACTGTAGCTGTTATTAGAGGATAACACAAGGGGCAATACAATTGCAAGTGCAAAGAGGAATGTATGGGATTAAAAAATTACAGACATGGTGGCACACACACACGCACACACACACACACACACACAGGATGGTCATATCGGTTGAGCGCTCACCATTGAAAGAGAGGTTGATGGCCTCCAAATAGTTCCCCTGTGCCGCTGTAGAGTTCTGACCACAGGGGAAGCCATCTGCAACACACACATGCATGGACAACACATGAATACACACACACACACACTCACAGTTATGACACCCCATGACACATTTTAGGAAAAAAAAATGTGCTAATACTGCTTGTACATTGTCCATCTGCCACTTAAAGCAATTAATATCTATACCTATCTATACAGAAGGTACACTATACCTACCTTCTTACAATGAGTAAAAGTTACTTGCCTGTCTATATGTGTTTGTTGTGTAAGTTTGTGTGTTTATTTGCCTAAGTATGTAAGTGTGTGTGTGTGTGTGTGTGTGTGTGTGTGCGTGCGCGTGCATGCATGTGCGTGTGTCCATGTTGTACCTGCTCCTCTAAGGCGGACCAGGACAGGGTACTGGATGAAAAGTTTCTTGATGGTGATGAGGAGAGATGTCCATTCATCTCGCCTTTCATTTTGGGCCACCACCCTAAATCACACACACACACACAACACAAACAAACAAAAAAAACGACAAAAGAAACACATACCACACTATAAATCATCAAATACCAAAACCCCTCGACCACCAATCTGTAAAATTCTATCTCTATTTTCGTCCTTCACTCTCTATCAAAAAATACATTGTATTGCATGTTATTTATACATGTTGCATCTGTCACACCTGTAGAAATCCTCATAGAAGCGCCCCTCATGGTCCTGTCGGATGGACCCCCTCAGAATCTCAGGAAACTCATCTGAGAAGAGAACAGGAAGAGGAGGTTGCGGACACAGAAAATCATCCCTCTCAATTACCGCAATTACCGGCCAACGTTCAAAACGTTCTGTCCACCAATCAGGGAATGAATTTTGTTTATCAAGCCGAACACCAGCCTTCTAGAAATCAACAATTACAGTGCACAACTCTGCACTGCACAAACCACGGTAACTCATCAAGACAACAAATCACTCAAAAACATATTTGTTGGCAGTACTTTATTAGGAAGCAATATGAGCTTGTCTCACCTATTGATTTAGCTGTGTAGAAGGTTCGGGAGAAAAGCACCACCGTCACCTCATGACTGCAATTCTTCTCCTGAGGAGGAAGCAGCATGGATCAGACAGACAACAAATAAAAAAAGAGCCAATTGTGCCAGACAAAACAAGATCACAGCATCACCAAGATAAACACTGGTAGTTCACTACTTTCAGGCTGATTGTGACTGTAACAACTGGATATGACCAACTACAACCTGTGATGCTAATGTTAATGTAGAAAAGACATATCAACATAATAGTAACACCTACAGAAGTCAATGGTACATACAATTCATCTTTCCTCACCTTCCACTTGTTAAAGAGATCTGACAGGAATCCATTGACTGCCTTTTCAAAGTAAAGGTCTCCTGAAAGAAAACATGGTTGAAAAACAAATTCTAACAGTACATACACTTAGAACACCTAAATATTAAGGCAAACACCTATGACAAATATTAAATTGGCAAATTCACCATAGATGTCAAAGTCCCACATTTCACAGCTCATCTGGATGAAGATGTAAACCATGGCCGACGTGGATCGAAACACCACCTGGATCAGCAAAAGGAACCATGGGTTTGAAAACAGTCTAAGATGGCATGGCTGGAGAGTGGGCACAATGTGGGCAGTGTGTGCTTCTCACCCGTGTATCCTCACTGATGTATCCACACGTGACCTTTTCACCTTTGACCCACAGTTCGCTGGCTTGGGCCCTACATGGGAAAAAAGACAATGTTAAAAAGTGGAATGTGAATAGTTGTACAGACTCACATATCAAACATCTCCTCTTTAAGATGCTATGTGATCAAGAGCATGTTGGTGCATGGCGCACATCTGCAAACCAATAATTTGGTGTTGTGCAAACCATAGAGATCATACAAAAGCAGGGCAAAAAAAAACAGAGAAAAGATCAGTAAAGCTACCTGATTCCAGCAAACTCAACTTTCTGGGTCACATATGCACAGGTGCTGACCTACAGAAATGAATACACATTTATTCCATAGACTCGACCTAAAACAACACAATTCTTGAAAGAATGAAACACGACCACACATATGCATGCACACACACACAAACACACACACACTACTTACCAAACTCTTCTTCAGTCTCCACATGTCTCCTCGACCAATGTATTGATCCTTGAAGGTGAGCTCCACAAGATCAAGTGTTACATCCTACAAAAGAACTATAGTATTACTATATATTTCACACAAAGCAAAGATGTGCTAAGATGATGCTTAACCGAGCAAAATGGACAGTGCATATAGACTGACTTGCAATCATAAGCATATCCCACAGGCTAGTGACGTACTGTCACACAAGTAAGAAAAATCAATAAAATCAACAAAAGGTGTTGGACATGGGAAGATTTAAAATAAAGTTTAAAAAATCGGTAAATAACCTTTGGATCCACAATATTGATGATGACATCCTGGTAAGCGCGGAGCTTAAAGGCTTGGGCCACAGTCTGGTCAACACTGATTGTCTCTGAAATAGTGACAAAGTGATAGTGATAGTGACAATAGAAAATGATCTCAACTATGGTTAGAATTTAAGGAAGAGAGGATACAAGAAGAAAGGAGTATACGTCACCATAGGACTCTAATTAATGCATATTTCACTAAATAGTGGCATGAATGTTCCACTGGTTTATAAGTATCATAGAAACAACATATCACACAATTTCAGTGCATTTTCAACACACTGGGTAGTACTCATGTGAATAAGGACAGCGATAAATTGGAATACCTTTCTGCAAGTCTTCTTTCAGGCTCTTTACTTGCAGCAGAAGAGGACTGATGGCAAGGTTGACATAGATCATTCCATAGAAAGAGTGATTGAGAGAGAGGGGAAAAGGGTGAGACATTTGCACAGTTGTGCATTGTACATAGTGTAGGCCTAATAGTTGGTTCTGTTACACTTTACTTGACGCTGTTGACATAAGAGTGACATGAGCCTGTCTTAAACATGGGCCTGTCATAACTGTTCATGACTGTTGTCATTCATTTTCTTTGCAACGACAGTGTTTGGGGTTCAGACATTACAAAAAATTAACGACACTTAATGACAACAGTCATAAACATTAAGGAAGTATTATTTGATGTTCATGACACGTGTCATGTCATGTTTATGACAGGCTCATATCACTCTTACTTGGAAGTGTCAAGTAAAGTCTTACTGTTGGTTCAGATGAGTCTGCATAGTTATTTAGAAGGTGTATAATGCAGCAGCGCTCACCTGTACTCATCGTTGGGATGTGCAATCTCTACAATGTCCCCCAGAGCCACCTGGGGGAACACCTTGGGATTCATCATCAGCTCATCATCTGCACATGACATAGAACATGGTCACCTCAGCAAAAGCTGACAAACTTTCTTGGCTTTGCCCATGACATTTGGTCCTCTCCAAAAGTACCATAAAAGTTGAGCTGAACATTGTTTTGCAACTTACCACTTCCACCAAAGCCTTTCTTGTGAACCACCAGCTTGTAAGACTTGTTTGTCTTCATTGTGATGGTCATCTTGATGACCTAGACAGATGAACAGTCTTTATGTGCTTACGTGCTTGTCACATTCTGCGACGTTAATAACAGCATAGTTCAAACAAACTAGAGGTTAAATGCGATTGTAACAATGCATTCTCTGCGAATAATAAACGCGAATAAAAAAGATAAGTGCATTGTTTTGACAGGGCGACGACAACGACGTTGTATGCATGCTGTTGACAAACTTCTTGCTAACTTCATTCGCAATGTTAGCTCGTTTTGCTAGCTGCATTTGTAAAGTAGCACAAACATACCGTCATCAACTTTCGCAAGGGACTACGTGAGATCACCGGTTATATGAGAGCTAAATCATTGCAGAAGTGAGATGATGGAGAAATGTATTTTAATAACAATTAAGTCATTTATTTTACTGAAGCACGCAGAGGAATCCTGCAGCTCACTCACTTCCGGTTTGGACCACTGATTCAAAACATTATAAAGACAACCCGCCTCTGAGGTCTATTCTTCGTTCTGATTGGATTACAAAGTCAGCAAAATGGGCATACATTGGCTGAAGCATTTTATCTATTAATTGGCCCCCACACCTGTCAATCACACAGTCAAAACATTGCTTACCAAACAGAGGCAATTTCACTGCACGCCTTACACATAGTATATTACACACAATATATTATTCTTGTGTCTTTGTAAAACTGTCCAAGGGTCTTGACCTTTATGTAATGTTTTCACCCTTGTTTCGTCTCCATTCCCTCAACAAACATGCTAAATTATGACAGTACAATTATTACAAAAATATTACAAAAATTATGCAAATAAATATTCACTAAATGTCCATAAAGAGGTATAACTCGGATTCCAAAGACCTCTTCTGCATAATGTTTAATTATTCATAATTCATCTCTATAAAAGCATGACAGCAAAACAGCTTAATCACGTTGCAGGAGTGGATAAGGCCATTTTATTATCAAACATCTGTCTTTCCATGACCTAGACTTAATTAAATTTAAAAATACACAAAAATGTAATAATAAATCATGCAAAAGTACCGAAAAGATTTCATTATACTTATGTAATCTCTGGTGTTGGAGCAGACATCTTTCAAACTACTTTTTATGCCACAAGGCTTAATTGCAAAACTGATCTATAAGAACTACATTTTAAAAAGTTCATGATTGGCACTTCCACACGTACACCTATCTTATGAATAACATTCATTGCATATACTGTAATGTGCAGAGGCAGTGATTGAGATGATCTATTCCCTCGCATAAGGTATAGGTAGGGCAATGTGTAGTAATCATTGTGGAGCCAGATTAAATGCATTACGCTCTTAAAACAGATGTACTATATTGTAGGTCACTTTTGTTTGGTGTGTTTTAAATGGAGAAAAAAGGTATAACACAAAACAGAATTGTAAACTATGCCTCTTTGTCTTCAACACACAATGGCATAAGAAGAACACCGCAGTGAGTGTATGCCCGAGTCAAGGCTAGCCCTCCTTCAAAGAGGGAAAGCAACAAGCAGATCTAAGAGAGATTCCTCCAGAGCCCTGCTGACAGAACTGCAGCAGTTCTGCTGAACAGTTCAGTATCCTCTCTTTCCTCTCTGATTGTTCCCTTTCTCTTCTCTTCTGCAGTGGTGTCTTCACTCCCTCTATCCAGGAGGGTTGTGGCTTCAGCAGCATGTTTTTTTCACCTCCTTGTTCTGAGTCTCCTCCAGCGATGCCCCTGATAAAACAAATGAACCATGTTTGCTGTTGCACTGACTTTCTATAATATTATAAAAGAGTTTTTTTTTTCACTGCAGAGCATGCTTTTCTATGATTGCATGTCCAAATTCATCAGTTCATATTGCGGCACAAAATATCAGGTCACTAAAAACGAAAGGTTTTTCTCTGAAGCACAGCAGAGGTTCACATATAGAACAAAACTAGTTAATTCCGTCGCCATGACACAGATCCTTTTCAGCAAATCATTCCAGGATAGAGCAACTATTGCTTCAGGAAGGCTGACCTGCATTTAAAGGTACAACCACCCACAGGCAGAGGCAACACATACACACACAGAAAGCTTTGCAATCATTTCCTAGAAACTAGTCTAGTCTAGTTCCTAGTCATCTGCCCAACAGTAATAGGGGGAAAAAAACTCAGTGCTTCTCTAGGTAGCTAAGAGACATGTTCTTGAGATCATCTTACCTAGGATGTCTCCCTGGCCGATGCTCTGTGTCACGGCTCCCTCATGGTCACGCAGGATGGCGTCCTCAAAGGCTAACGCCGCCACACGGAAGAAGAACTCTTTCACATTGTCTCCTGACAAACATACAGTCTCAAAACAATAAGCAAATAAGCTCACAGAAATACAAGCATTGCATTTTCTGGAAAGACCCATGCCACATTTGCTTGATTTTTCAGCTCAGCTTTCAGCTCAGTTTCATCAGATACACCAATGTAGTTATATCACAATGCCACGTGCCACTGGTACTTCGGTGTTACACTGTAGTGATTTCTATGCAGTTACCTGTTTTTGATGACACCATCCAGAGCTCAGCTTGTAACTCTGCTGCCATCTTGACAGCGTCTCTCTCTAAGCTGGCCCGCATCTCTGGAGACTGGAGAGATTAGTAACAGTAAATCAACACACAAATGATGATTCAGTCACTATATTCATGTCTATTTCTTGTGTGTGTGTGTGTGTGTGTGTGTGTGTGTTTTCGGCTACAGTTACAGTTTTTGATTGTGCTTGAAGTGCTTAAAAAGTGTTGGACTTTACCATCAGGTCACTCTTGGTTCCCACCAGGAACACAGAGCAGGTGTTGGGTTCGTTCTCCCTCAGCGCTTCCATCAGCCACTGCCTGAAGTGGGTGATGAACAAGACAAACATAATAATGCAGTGTCAGTATAATGAAAGACTAAGGAATGTACAAAAGAAATACATTAAGTCCTCAATAGCCTTTGCGTCTATAAGAAACATATGAATGAGTGTAGATGACCCATCTTACCGAGTGTGTTCCAATGTTCTGATATCTGACATGTCAAAGACTGTGATGATTACTGCAGAGAAGATGAAATACAATTGTATTACACATGAAACACTGTTTTGGTTTGTCATAGCTGTGGTGGGAGATGGCGCTCTCTTACCGTGAGCTCCCCTGTAGTAGGCGGAAGCAATGCATTTAAACTTTTCTTGACCCGCTGTGTCCCAGCTGACAAATAATCAGAGAGCTGACATTGATATCTTATCTCAAAAACTACACAAGGGTTTCAGTTCAGTTCAACCCTTAAAATGTACACAATAATACCTTGGACACACACAGAGCACTCACATCTGAAGAGAAAAGGGTATCCCTGCAAGCTCAAATCTCTCAATCTCAAAATCCACCCCGATAGTGGCTTTATAATCCCTGTCAAACGCATCCTTACAAAACCTGAGGTGGAGAAAACAAACAGAATACTTTGGAGAATAAACCCTGTGGGGCAATTTGCTGTACAAGGATTAAGACAAGTCCTAGATCATAATGTTGCTCTCAAAGCAGGCTTTCATTGAAGTTTTCTTTTCATTCAGAACTAGGCTAATCCATGTGCAGATAACTGACCCTCTACGATCTAGCGATGTCATAAAAAGTTCAGGCACCATTTGCTAGATTCTCAGATGAGCCCTATGGGGCAATTTTGCTTTCAGTTCTATATTTTATTGAGCCCACAAATGACCCAAAAATCTATTACATAGCTTATCTGATAAGCTACAACTGTTGTCTGGACCCCTAAGAGACTCTAATCCAACGCACCTGTTGATTAGACATGTCTTGCCCACGTTCAGGTCTCCAACTACCACTGCTTTAGACATCTTCAGCCTGTCCCACCTTAAAGGAAATCACAAGAAACCAGAGACTTTACCTGAGACTTTACCATAATGAAAATGACAAAAAAACAGGTTAGTGTACTGGGTCATGGTGCACAAACATAAATGCACACACACAACATCTAAACTCTGGAATACCCATTTCATCCTAGCCTATCCACAATAGACCTTTACACACTCTGCAATCTGCAAACCCCATTTCAATATAACTACTTCCAGAACACACACACACCAGTACTACTTACGCTTGTTGTCGCTCTGCCCTCTCCTTGCATGCTATCTTTGCCTCAGTGTTCCAGTCATCTTTTTTCTGCAGACAAGCCTGTGGGTTATAGCACTGTGGGGAAAAGAAAACATGCACCTGGCATGACAGACCATAAAGCCTATTGCCTGTGGTTTCATGTCTGTAATTGACTGTCCACTGTTTTATGCCCAAAAAATCTAAGCACACTGTGAACCCCAACTGCTCAGTGAACTCAAAGTATTTGTGGAAACTCATTACCACTAACATTTTTTTAACACTTTTTAAAATTGTTTGTATATACTTTATACTCAATAAATCTTAGCTAATGGTTAATTATATTTGATTGCTAGTCAGTTACAACAATATTTTAATTGATGGCTTAACAAAATGCTATGAATGAGACTCTGGACCAAAACCATTACTAGTCTAGAGTGAGTGGATTATATTGACATCTATCACAGACACAAACAACTGGCATTTAAATCCAAACCGTGATTAAAGTGCATATATATATATATATATATATATAAAATATATGAATATAAAATCTAGCTTACATTAAGAGCACAGCGGAGAGAGGGGAAAGGGTCAAGAAGACAATTGTTTTTTTTAAAAAGACTTCACAATGACGATTTGTTTGATTATCTCTTATCACAAGAGATCTTATCGCAAAATTACAAAATAATACCATTAATATTATAATACACAGTCTACATCATGAAAGTACATTTAACCTTTCCTTAATCAGCCCAACAGGGTTAATATGATTTTTAGCTACTTTATATTACCATAGTGCATCTATTACAGTGGTTTGAACTTAAATGTTTTAAGTTGATTGAGAATTAGCTGTTACTTACCTATAGGGAGAATTCAACTGATGAATAGTGATTTTAACGCGGCAAAGGGGCATATGTCCATATTGAGTTGATATATCAGTGCAATGAATATTGTGAAAAACATGAAAAAGTATCACAGATTCTAAAAGCTGCATGTTGATGGCAGAGACACTTGGCTTTAGTGTATTGCAAAGGATCATGGGAGTGAAGGTAACACTTTTGAGGTAAAAATCAAAACTTTTGAATTGGTCTGAAAGACATTTATTTTAGAGAAAATTTACTTACATTTTTTTATTTCAAAATGTAACTGTTAGTGGTAATACATTTCCACAAATACATGATATTCATCAAACGTGTTGGGGTTTATGATGCAGTTCTAGCAAAAGAGGGTTTGACTTTGTACAAATCAGGTTCCAGTTTCCCAATAACTTTCACTCTTAGCATGCTAAGAGGACTCTAAAGATATACCTTTAGAGTTGTTTATTTCTCTACATGTGTTCCCTGAACTATCTACTCAGAGTCTTCTTAACTAAGTTCCTCTTAACTATCTCTTAAGAGGCTGAACCCACATTTCTGGTATCGACTGCTGTATTTGTGCCTTTTTGAGCATGCATGAAATTTGTTTTCAGGCCATTAAAGTGCAGGTATCAACAAGAAATATGTATAGTATAATATAATGAGTGCATCAATATACGTGTATAAGTGAAATGTTTGCATTTTAGATGGAATTGAATAACAAAAGAAATGTAATTATTTAGCTTTTTTTTGCTTTTCATAAAAGTAAACCTTAAGGTTAAGGGATAGCTTAAGAACAACTTAGCGTTAAGAAGGCTTCAGAAAACTGGCCTGTGGTGGGTAACACTCCTTTAATAGAAGCAAATAGCAGTGAACATGTTTTCTCTGACCAGTTCAATTTGAATGATTTTGAGTTTACATTCCATTTCAACCCTTTGTTAGGGTAACTCTTCATTTTGTATCCATGTGTGTTAGTGGAGAACTACTGTACCTCCTGATATTGTTTGTGAGTGTTATTATATATTTGCAGAGAACTCAAGATAAAAAGACTGTTCACAAATATTCACATCTGCTTTCAGGTTATGACTCTTGTGAAGTTTTGAAAATATTATATGCTTTGGATACCAGTGCCTTCTGCCTCTCTGCATGCATCAAAACCCAAACATTAAAAACTCAGGTGCTCTAACCAAAAGGCTTGATGACCATAGCCACTAACTTCATTGGTGATTGGAATTTGAGGTTGTTATTGACTGTTCAGTAACAAATGAGCAGAACCTTAACCCTATCAGCACAACAGAATCCTACTAATTTCGCAATATTTCACAGGCCAAAAAAAAATCATATTGCCAGCTGTCATGGTCTGTCTGCTGCATCCTGTTCACTAGCAAAACTGTGATCCTTGCTAGATATTCCACAAATAGAGCGTTAGGCACGATGTCCAATATGATTTCCTGGTGGAATTTAATTTGCAGGCTGAGGGGGTGCCATCTGTTCATAATTTCCTGCCGGGTCTGTGGCGCTCACTCACTGGCATCAACAAAACACTTTCTTCAAAGTGACCTAAAATAAATGTCACTCAAACTCAAAAGTATGTAGTTCCTGATCATGGCAGCAAAATCTCTTGTCTGTGAGTTCAAAATAACAACACGGCTTGTAACAAAAATAGTAAGTGCTGAGATGTTGCCCTTTGACATCTCAATGTATGTACACAATGTGTCTCTACTGTGACTACCACATGCTGACAACACTTTGGCCTAGGAAAGGTAATCTTTGATGAAAAATAGCAGAAAAAAGTCAGCATAACCCTGTCGTCAAAACTAAATCTTTTTAGTCTGTCACGTCTCACAGAAATATGTGTTAATAAGCTTGCAAGAACAATGAATGTAAAGGAGTTGGGTGTGAGAGGAGAAGAATAGGAATGATTGAAGTGCATGAAGTTGCTAGAAGGAGCAGACATGTTGGACAGGAGAGAATGGAGTCCTAAGTACTGAAGAAATTAGTCTTAGTCCTGTGATCCTACAGTGGGACATGCACTGAGGCCCCTCTGTTCGGATCACACATTTCCAATCATGCCAATCTACACTGAAGACTAGTCTACAGCAGAGTAAAAGGACGTCCCCTGCATTAGACTTACAGATATTATTGTTGGTGGAAAAACACTAGACACCATGTGTGATTTGTATTGATTTAATCTGAGTGTTTAAATATGTGACTGTGTGTATTAACAGTGCAGCCCCTCAAATTGATGCCTACTAAAGATATGGTTCACAACCCAAGCTTGGGATCCTACCTTTGGAAAGTCACTGATGACCCTGTCTCGACTGACAGGTGGACAGAAGTGCATCCTGCCCTGTAGTATTTAGTCTTGGGAGAGCTCACGGGACCTCCTGCAGCTGCTGTGGTAACTACAATAACAAAATGAGCAGTGCCATTGTACACAATTGTACCTGACACAATTATCATGTGTGTTACATCGACAACGCATATCTGATATTCTATTTTGCGGTAATACAACAGAGTTGATGTTTTGAGGTTAACGTTATAATTGTTATCATCAGTAACACGGACTGCAACTATTTCATAGTGATAACTGAGTCGAAAGCCAGAGCAGTTTAGTCTTAACAATTGGTGTTAGCCAACTAAGATAAGTCTCTTCCGATAACAAAGTAGATTAGATTTAAAAAGTTTCTTTTATTCCTTCAGGCCAAGCTACTCCCTCATAGTTAGCTATCGTGAGATATTTGCTAAGCTTTGGAACAGCTAAAAACGATGTTCAAACCACTGCCGAAAATGCTGTCCATATGCGTGATAAACTCACATAAACGCACTTGTACTTACAGAAGGGTTTCCTGATGGTTTGTGGATTTTTGTTGCCCGTCAGAAAAGGCACAGTACCCGAGCTATCAGCTAAATTACAGTAACCTTATCTCTGTCACTGTTTGCTGCATCAGAGCCGTCCGCTGGTCACCATGGCAACCGCCTTTCTGCCAGGCCCACATGTCACGTGTGAACTGATCCCACATTCTCTGGTCTGTGGAGTGGCCTACTCGTTCCATTTCAGTTTCCTAGGATTTAGGCTGTTATCCTATTCGAAAAATGCATCTTTCCCATTGGCATAGTAACACAGAAAATTAACAGTAAGGCCAGGAAATATATAATTCATCGTGATTTCAGTTCCTTTTCAGACTCTCTATTTACAGAAAGCACATTTAATGTCACTCTGATCACATAAAACAAGAAGGTGGCGAATGCATCACTAAGTTTATCTCCAGAAGAGAAAAAGAATGGGCGAATTATTTTCGTGTGAAAGAGGGCTATGGTGGCATAAGCCTACTCACCAGCAGGTGGCATCCCTGTATTAGCCCTTTAAAACAGACTTTAAAACAGATCTGATTAAAAAGTCAAGGCTAGTCACTAAGTAGAAATTAAATAATTTTCTCTCTAGGTTAATACGTCTCTCCGTCCATATCTTTAGCCAGCTGTTTGTATAGACCCCTCTGCCTGCAGCCTTAGTATCTGCCTATCTGTATCTCTGCGTTTTATTGCTGTTTGAAAAAGTCAACTCAGTTGTAGGTTACTTTAATCCTGTAGGTGGCGGTAGTGAGAAAGAAATAGCAATAGTAAGAGAGACTGCTGTGTCATGCCAAGCATGTTAGATTGTGCCCTGCTTTCTGCTGCATGGCTGCATGTGTGTGGCACACTACGTGAGGTGAATGCTAACCAGTTAAAATTCAGTTATTTAGGCGGGTGAAAGAGCAAAGATGTTCTGCTCTCTTGGCAGCCGACATTTGCATCTCTTTTTGCACCGCTGAAATAATGCGACAGACATTTTTCTCTTTTCAAAGAGCTGCTGTAGCTTAGTGTACTGGCAGAAAGAGAATTGTTCCCCAGCCTCGAGCCATTTGGAGAGGTCCATGGCAGGGTCAGTGTCACAGCACGCAGACTATCTTCTTAATGACTGTTAATGTCCTAATCGTAGTGAGATGATGGCTCTCCCTTTGCCCTCAGTGCAATTCCGTTTCACAAGTACTAATCAATGATGCCCCTGCTAGGCTGTCAGGAAAGTCCCACTGATTTAACCCAAACATTAATTCTCACCAGCCTGCTGATAGCCATAGACGCTGGGAGCTCACCATCAAGATCTGTGTTGCATATAGCATACACAGAGTGTGAATGTCTTATGTGTGTGCATGTGTTTGGAGATGGATAATTGGTTTGCAGCTGGAAGATTATGTCACATGGTTTGATGTGACCTGAACGACCTTGTGTCAAAGATGTATTTAAATACTGCATCAATGCTTTCTCTTGTTGTGCCATAAGTTGTAAGAACATCACATCTAATGTATTATTATGTGAATGTTTTCTGTTGTGATGAAGCCTTTAAACAGAGATTTTTCTTTCTCAGAGACACACTATTATGTTCATGTTGTGGTCACACTAAAAACCTACACACCGAACATACACATACACTTACTACACCAGTGGTTTGTGACTGTTGCACATTACACTCCAGTTATTTAATCTCCACTTATGTATCGCTCCCTCTGTCGCTCTAGTGGGCACTTCCAATCTCTGTGTCCCCCCTTGTGTATTTTTTTTCAACTCTTCTCTTTTAGTTAGCTCCTCATGACTGTCACAAGGTCTAACTTTAGCTGGCTCTTTGCTCATCTCACAGGGCGTGCATGGTATTCATTCACCTACTTATATGCCTTTTCACAACCAACAAAACCACACTGTGTTACTGAGAAGCAGACATCATATGCATGAGTTGGAAGAAAGATTGGTTGAAAGAAATAATTTCAACAAAAAAGACAGCAAGAAAGCACTTTGGTATATCTCTGCATGGAACATTTTGGGGGAAAAACTAAACTTTCCAGTCCATGAGTAATTGGATTACTGTAATTTAGATGATTATAAAGCCAGGCCTGCATAATTCACCACAGAATATTTAAAAATTTTACATAGATACAACACTGTTTATCAGGGATCAGGATAATTGCCAAATAAAAATCAACCTCACTTTAAGAATTCAGTGAATTTGGGGAAGTTCAGGAGTTCTGGTTGATAAAGCATTTTTTCAGTGAGCATATGTTAAGTAGTCAAATTATATCACCTATAGACTATTTGTAATGCCAGAATATTTTTTCTAAATGCCTCTATAGGCCAAAACATGTTCCCTCAAGTTCATTGACCGTTAATAGATTAAGTCAGAGGTTGCCGGTATGGACCTCCTCAGAGACACCATGTTGTGGTAATGACCCATTGCATAATTGCAGATAATTACACACCTCTCAGGGAGGTGGAGAGAGAGAGAGAGAGAGATGCCTTGCTGGGATTCTCTAGCTCTCCATCACCACGGTGGTACTGTAGGCATGTCAGCAACAGTAGCCTGCAGCTTCTTCCAATAAATCATTCAAAGTCCAATTCAATGCACAGACTTTCTTGCACAAAATCCCCCTTTCTGATTGAGATGTAACGTATGAGTTAGCATATCATTCTTAGTAGCTCCTATTCAAATAAAGCCCACTGTATGCATATTTGTCCAGTACCAGTCAGTACCATTCAGTTCTGTTACACAGGTCATTCTTAATGTGGTTCTACTGCTCTACTGTCAAGTCTGAATCTGATTTAAGAAAAGAAACACTGACACAAGCAGATGAAATGTTCATAGAATTTGTAATGTTTGCATCTGCCATATTTTTTTTTTATTAATAGTGCCAGGCCATTTAAAATAGGTATAAGAATTGAGCAAACCAGATATGAATCTCATAATTATTACTTATAAAATAATGTCAGACATGGTTATGAAAATACCACCATTAAATGAAATAATGGCCTTGCTATTGGTTCAAACACATTTCATTAGTCTAGTGGTGTAGGGATACAGAATAAATGTATTTGATGAAATATATACGATCTGTATAATAATGAAAAGCATGGCAGTGCAAAAGTAAGACATTCACTCACATACACATACACACACACAAACATATACACCATTTCTGCCCAAAAATACCTCACAAAAACATCCTTAGCCCAGGCACAATTTGCATAATTATTTTTATTTACTATTATTGTTCTTTTCCTTGTAATATATATTATTTTTTTCTAAACCGTTTAGGTTGTTGCTGCTGTTGTTGTTTTTAAGTGGACATCATGTCAAGTCATCTTTTAGTAGACATCCTGTCTAAGCCTGAAGCCCTTAGCAGAGAGGTGGATGCGTCCTCTGTGTCCTCACAGATGGACAGGGAGAGGGACATGAGGAAGGTGGAACAGGCCTGTCCCTCATTTCTTCCTTCTCTCTCTTTTTTTCTTTCCTCTATTTTTGTCTCCTCTTCCGCTCCTCTTTCAGCCCGGCCTAATGGATCCTCAGTTTTCGAGTTGACCCCCCCACAGATTATTTACACAATATGCCAAGGGACACTGTCCATTCGAACGTGGTGTTTTTTTTTTTTTAATGAAAGAAATTTGTTTTTGCTCGTTCGTATATTTTTTCTTCATTTTTTTTCATGTTTACAGTCTCCAGCTTTTCTTGCACAGATTCTCAGAAGTTCACTTGCCAAGTTGGGGATCACTGACTCCACAGTCATGTTCTTTCTTTACTTATACAGCTCTTTCAATAAATACCTCTCGAAAAACATCTGTACAAGTGTACACAGTGTTGGACTTATATATTTTGGGTATGTCTTCATAAACAGACAAACAAAAAAATCTGTAAGAAAACAAGTTAAACTATACTCCATAGTAACTTTAAAAGTGGCAAAGTAAGAAAATCATGCAACTCTGAATTCTTCTCTTGGTACAAACCAAAACAATAACATGATTTGTGGGCCTGTTTTATTTACATTAAAATTGGCACAGTTAACTTTTGTTTGGAAACTGGAATGATCTGTGCTATTCAACACAATTCAGTGTTAACACTCATTTTAAAATCTTCGCACTGATTGTGCAATGAGTACTTTGCATTTTGCAAAAAAAGTGTTAATTGGACAACTAAAAAAAAGCTTTTGCCTTGACCATACAGTGTATGAAAAAAATAATCATTAAAGAATTTCTGAAACTCTGAGCCGTTATTATGGAGCCTTTAGAATGGAGTCAGCTGACATGACCTTTGACTTTAGACCTGTGCTCTTGATGGTGTTGCCAATCTAGTGGTAGCCACCATCTTCGATCAAGAGAAGAGACTTAAAACTTTTTTTTAAAACTCTTAATTTTTTAAAATGTCTCTCAAAGCAGCTTTACTCAATTCAGGCAAATAAAAAGACGAAGCAAAACCAAAGGTGGGGGTAGAGGGTGGAAGGGGGCAGGGTTGAAGTGCTCCTGCTGCATCTGCAGTTTAGGAGCACTAGGATAAGGCTGGGATGGGGGCTGGGAAGGGGTTAGGCAAGTGGCTTGACTTCAATTTCCAGTGTTTCCAAGTCAAACAAGTGCTTGACTATTGATCCCAAGTCCTTGTGTGTGAACAAACATAAAGTCGAGTGGATTGTGTGAGTGTGCATGTGTGGGTCCCTAGGTGCATTCACCATGTTTGTGTGTGCGCATGTGTGTGTGTGTGTGTGTATGTGTGTGTGTATGTCTACATACGCATATACTCATTCAGTGCAAACACATTTATGTCAACCTTGTAAAAATCTGTGTGGACCCGAGGGCTTTTCTGCATCAATCACTCAAACAAGATGGTTGCTGTCCCATCACTCCTCCCTCACCCACGCCCTTGGCTACCCGCCCGTCACGTTTGACCTTGAGAGAAAGAGACGGAGTAGACAGGCAACAGAGCTTTTTTTTCATACTCATTCAGTTTTCATCTTCTTGTTTTTTTCTTTTTTCATTTTCCCTCTCCTTCTCTGTCTATCTCTCTCTCTTTGTCAGTGGTGAAGCATTTTGCAGAGAGCCTCCGCAACCCACAGCGGTAGCAGTTAACGGCACCACCACAACTACTACCACCAACCCCAATCTATGCACGTGCTGTTACCCCCCCTGCCGCTTATCCCCCTCTCTTGCCCCCCGCCCCTCCCCAGAAGTCCCCAAGTCCTAGCAGAGGCCGATATACTTGAGATTGTTCTGGATGATGACGTCCGTGACAGCGTCGAACACAAACTGGATGTTGCTGGTGTCGGTGGCGCAGGTGAAATGTGAGTAGATCTCCTTGGTCTCCTTGTTACGGTTGAGGTCCTCGAACTGGCGCTGCACATACACGGCCGCCTCCTCGTAGGTGTTCTGGCCCTTGTAGTCGGCAAAGCAGACGGTCAGAGGGATGCGCTTGATCTTCTCAGCCAGCAGGTCCTTCTTGTTGAGGAAGAGGATTAGCGAGGTGTTGGTGAACCAATTGTTGTTGCAGATTGAGTCGAAGAGGCGCAAGCTCTCCGCCATGCGACTCTGAGGACAGGAGAAAGTGGGGAAGGAGACAGAAGAGGAAAGCAGAGGAAAGCAAAGAAGAAAAAAAGGCATTCATCAGAACATACAAGGTTGACAAAGTACGCCAATGGTAGCCAACAGTATTACATTGACTTTGCACTGTCTTACCAGCAGACTTTATCTATTAGGGGTCAGATTCATACCTAAAATACACCACTCCAGTTCTGTTCTACCTAACCCACAAACCTTGGTGTGACTTTTAACATAAGGCTCCATTTTTCCAAAAAAGAAATTGGAGCAATAATTTAGCACTAAGGACACTGTGACTTGGTGCTGTATTGTGTGTGTGTGTGCATGTGTGTGTGTGTGTGTGTGCATCAGGACCAGCTTCACTACACTTATAAGACCTGAGGCAGAGCGAGATGAAGAGCCCACACAAAGACCATTCACAGATCCAAAAACTGTACCCACAATATGGATAACAATCAGTTCTTTAATTCAGTGATTTATATTCAAAATTCAACATTTTCTTTCTTTCTTTCTTTTTCTTTTATTTTCTGGTTAGCTGCTTGCCTGTGTTTGGTAGCACACAGTAGCATTCCTGAATATATATATAAAAAAACAGCCTGACTGTTGTGTGAACATTGCAACTGACCCCCAAAAAACTTTGGGTGACTCTAAGATTAAGGAAAATATGCCATCTGCTCACCTACCCATATGCAGGCATGCATTCAGCACAGGCTAGCCAGGACTATGCTCACTGCCAAGTGTTGTGTCAACACAGTCAAGCAGCTTAAACTCATTCAGAGGCCAGGGTGGTATACTACGAAGCCAGGTTACTGGCTAAACTGGGTAACCTCTGGAACAACTGCTGATCTAAAAACAACATGGCACTTCAGAAACAACTGATGCTCAATGGAGGGTTCTTTTAGAGATCAGTGGTAACTCCCAAAGCTACCCAGGTTAACCAGTAACCTTGCTTAGTAGTTCAGGCCCCTGGACTTGAAATTCCCTATGCCCACTCCCCCTGCTCCTGTAGCCCCCATACTTCATTACTTGGTATAAGTCATCATAAGTTGTAAGCCTATGTCAAGAACACGTCTAAATGGTGTTCTCAGATAGAGGCAATAAAATGTCTCAACTCAAGAGCTGTACAGAGATGGCACATATAAACAACAGCAAAGAAAGTTTTCAAAGGTGTTGAATAAAAATATGTATTGACAGTTTGGTAGTTGTTGGTTCAATATGTTGTCACCATTAGATGGTTTGCAGGGAACTCAGGGTTCAGACAGACGTTAGCTCAGACATTAATCCTGTAACTTTGTACAGTAGCTGACAGCATTGATCACATTAGGACAAAAATGTGGCCACATTATGACCAGAGATGTATAGTAACAAAGTGAAAATACTTTACTACAGTACTTAAGTATCTCTACTTGCAAACAACAAATTCTCCATTAAACCTTTTGACATTTTCTGAAGTTTGTTGTAAGCTAAATGTTTTAAGCAGACTTCTTTTAGCCTACTTATACTTTTACTTTCATTACTTAAGTACATTTAATTATGCATTTTTACTTTTACTTTCATACTTGAGTACAGTAAATTCAAGATACTTTTATTCCCATACTTGAGTAATACACTAGTGGGTGACTTCAGCTTCTACCGAAGTGTTTTTGTGTAGGGTATCTGTACTTTTACTCAAGTGGGACTTTCGGGTACAATACTGTATACACAGTATACAACACTGATTATGATAGTAAAGTGTCTTTGACAGTCAAGTTTTCTCACACAATTAGTAATTTCTCCAGAACCCTGACTGCTGCCACAGAGTTTGCTAAACTCAGCTAATGCTAGGCTAAACTAAATTAAATGAGCATATTCAACAGAGTTTAGCCTCAACCACAACTTCCCTTTCGAGTCAAAACCATGGCTGGCGGTGACAAATCCACCTGACCTCTGCCCAGCCAGCAGAGCATGCTGGACACCAAACAGACACATTCAGTCTCTAACTTCCTATCTCACGACAAAGAAAAAAAACAATGAAAGAAAAATAGTTCATTTTTGTCCACCTTGAGTGTATGAGTGAAGATAACTACAGGGAGGAATTTGGGGAGGCTGTTTGACTGTGTTGTAATTGCCTCACAACCTAACTGCCATAGCTCAGCACCAGACCGTGACTGCCCCACTCCTGCTACCACAGAGCACACTCTTGTTTTGTGTAGGTTTTTAACATCATAGTCTTCATGGGATATGCCACAGGATCACATGGAGACACTGTTTACATCGTCAGCCATAGGGCAATGAAAAAGAAAAAACATGGTTATACAAGGGGTTACTTGAGATAACTCCCATGTTGTGATTCCAGCAAACTGTTCCATACAATGTATAGCCTATACTGTACAATGTTGTACATTGCAGCTAAAGGCAACTATTATGTCATACAAGATCCTCAATCTCATCTGTCAATGCAGGGGTGAATATAAGGTGCAATCTATAAAAAGTTTGTGCAGTATTTATGCAATGGCTTTGAGTGAGCTTACATCATACATAACTATCACTACAAGACTGTGTCAGAATATTCAGCCAAAGATTCATCTCAATGCTGTCTGGCCAAATTAGAGTTTTCAAGACAGCAATCTAGAACCAATTGAGATTCTGCAGAGCACTCCAAAGTCTGCTTAAGCTCTAAGATTATAACTCGGTAAGGGTTCTGTTGTGAGGTGTCCACACTGCCAGTGTTCCCCTCTAGTGAGCTAAAGTGATGCATTATGGAAGTTCTCCTTGTCTGAAGCACAGACTCTCTATCACCGGGTTTCCAGTCGTAGGGACACAAACTGAATGGATTCTCCACAACCCCCTCTGACAAATGGCCCCCGAGCCCAGGAACAGCTGGCCCGCCCAGGGAATAATAAACAGCCACAGCAACACCAGACACACACACAGCACCACCAGACCCCAGAGAGAGGTACAGATACAGACACACACACACACACACACACAGTTGTTTTCAGTGGACCACCTATTTCCCTCGGTCCTGAAGCCACCTTGGAATCCATTAGCATCCTAACTCTTCTCATGTTCCACCAGATGTAAGTAAGTAAACTAGGATCCAGAGTGGAAAAAGAAATGGCAACCCCTTTGATAATCTCAGGATTGAAGACTGGTGCATGCTATAACATAACTACCAGTCAAATCAGCTATGAATTTCCAGTTTTACTCTAAGTGTAACTTCAACATTTAGGTATTTAGCAGCTATTCAGCACTCAAAGTCACAGAGTTCTATAGGCCATTTTGACTGTAAAAAAAACAAAACAATGTCTGACCATTCTATTTCACTCCCAAGCTAGTTCTGCTACATCAGACAGCCATATGGAATGTGGAAAGGGAAAATCTGTGGTCACAGGATTCTTATAAGCATATTATCTTCCCAAACAATGGGATTCTCTTCTGTGATTGGCTGATGAGGTGGGAATTAACCTTGTATAACTGGCTATCTTTGAAGTAGATCTGAAAAAACTGAATCAACTGTTCCATATTAATGCGCTTCTGAATGGTGACCATAAGAACCATAGTAAAGTATTTCATGCTGTACTTTCCCTCCTTAACAGTAGCTATAATAGGTTATTTCCTGTAGTTCATGCACATTATTCCTAAATATAAAGAAAGTTATAGACAAAATGATATCCAGTATACAAACGGGAGATAACCAGCATAACAGCCTTTGAGGTGACCAGTTTGATGGAAATAATGACTCAGCAGAGGCAACCCCTTCGCCTCCACCTTGTCATTATACCCACTGAGCTGGTCACCTCGTCAGCTGTTATCTCTGACATATTTGCTCACACATTTGGCATTCACGTGTATCTGTCATACAGCTCTGGTTAGCCTAACTCTGTTAAACATATGACTTATGTGCATTCTGTATTAATGCCAAGCTCCTCTACAAGGGGGATGGATCTGGACATTGGCTCTAAGTGACATTTCTAAATGGATGGCCAGGCCTTGGCTGTGAGAGTAATATGCCTTAGAGTGAGGGAGACCAGAGAAATGGAGCAAGGCATGATTGCACAGAAAAACATCTGTCACGCATCGGGTCCTCTCACTCAGCCTGCATTCATCACCACATAGGGAGACTATTGGTTGGTGCTTCACAGCTGACAAGAGCAATAGGCTACGTAGATTATGGAACACATTTTTTCCCCCATGAGCCTCTCCATAAATTTCATTAGGTCAAGAGGTCAAGGAAAAAAATTACCATTATCTAAGTAATTCAAGCTTACTTTAGTCTCTTGAGAGGTATGTCTATGCACAACGTGAGGTGGTGTATACCAGGAAATAAACTATATATGCCATTCATGTGAATGTGAGGCTGCAGGGAGAATGTGTGTGTGTGTGTGTGTGTGTGTGTGTGTGTGTGTGTGTGTGTGTGTGTGTACTTGTGCGAATGGTCTCACATGAAGCATCCATGCATGCATGTGTGTGCATTCAAGCATGCATGTGACATCTTCATGTGGGGGAGGATGAGTGCATGTTTGTGTATGCATTTGTGTGTGTAGGCATGTGTTTGTGTGAAAGAGAGAGAGAGAGAGTGTATGTATGTGCGTGTCTGGGAGAGAGAGAAAGAGACGGAGAGAATGTGTGTGTGTTTGTGTGTGTGTGTATGTGTGCGTGTATGTGTGCCTGTCTGTCTTTCTGCACGCGCACTGACAGCAGGCATGTGGTGTGTAGCTTCAGCTTGTGACCGAAGGAGGGGCCTGGCAGGATGACTAGGTCGCTGTTTTAAAGGTTACACTAAACACTGAGGCGCTCTGAGCAAATCACAAGGTCCATCGTGAGAAAGACAGAGAGAGAGAGAGATGGAGAGAAGGAGGGGGAAAGAGAGATGACAGGGCAGTGAAAGACAGAGACACAGTAATCTGATATTGTGATACACTGAGAATAGTTCATATACCTTCAAAGAAAATGCCTGCATAAAATATGACAGGAGATATATCTACATCCACAAACACTCACAGACATAATTCACTTATGTCCAGAAATATAAACTCATAGCCATAGAGTAAATATACCATAAATATAAATAAGAACTCTGGCCTCTTGAAATCTCAGTTTTGTTTACTTAAAAGGTGTCTTCATAGTTGATTTCTATGCAATATCAAATAGTAGCCTACAGAGCATAATAAACAGATATAGAGAGAGGGAAGGATGGATGGAGAGACTGAGAGAGTCAAAGAAGGCAAATGAGTAGCTGCTTCCAAGAGAACCACACTACCATCACCACAACCCCCACCTCACCTTTCCTCTCTCCTCCATCCTCCCCACCCCCCATCAAGTGTAGCAAGACGCGGCATGAGTTCTCCTCCACACACCACTCTCCCCCCAGTTCCCTCCATCCCTTCGACTCCCCCTCCAAACCTATCCTCTCCTCTCCTCCTCTCTCAGCCCCCATCTCTCCCTCTCTTCTCCTTCTCCCTGGGCTCCCTCCAGACACTCGTAACCCTTAATTAAGCTTATGTATTAATGAGAGGATTCCAGAGAGCTCTAATGCTTTGTTTCCAGTAAATACTAATCACTGGAATGAGAAGAGGCTCCTGAACATAATTCCATCTATTTAGCATTCAATGGAGACATCGAGCGAAACAAAGGCCCTCCCTATTCCTCTGCTGTCTTTACAGGATAAAAGATGAAACCGTGAAACTGTAGAAAATAGGTACCTGGATATATGCATTAAATGTGTGTGTTGAATTCCTGTGTGCAATGCATCTTAAGAGGATGTTGAGAGGCACTGTGCTGCTTCTGATTTAACCATTTTTTTTTTCAATTTTCACACTAATGTGTTTGCAGGTGATTCTGTTCTGCATCCTCTTTAAATGACTCAGCTCCTTTACCTAAGTCAGTAGGAGATTATTATGCTAGCCTTGCTAAAACCTTCCACTCAGATACATTATTTTCTCCTTCCTGTGGCAACAGTATAAAAATTGACTTGTATCAATCAGTTAACGGTGCCAGCAGAGTAGTAATTGAACTAACACAATTTTATCAAGCTGATGCTTAGTTATCTTAATTTTAAAGAGATGATTTGCCTAGAAATATCATTTTCTCATCACGGGAAATGCACTATGTGCACCAAACTGTTTTTTTTTTGTTTTGTTATATCTCAACCTTTTATTTACTTGACTACTGTTCAAAACACACTACTGAGGAAAGTAAATCAGAAAGTCGTGTGGCTCTAGTTACTATGCTCAGACCTGTGGAGAGACACAATTAGAACATGGCTGTTGTTGGGTTCTTCATATCACAGACTGGCAAAGGAGAGAATATGTACAAAGACTACCAATGCTACAATCCCCTTGGAATTAAACACAAATTTGCTTCAAAGTAGTGTGCTTTTTCATATGTGTTCATGACACGGATATGATCTTGTACATCATTAAAATGTGATGTAGAATTGTTACTTGAACGTGATGTTTTTTGAATATTATTGAAATGGTATTTGAATGTATTTTAAATGCTTGCCACAAGGTTGTGTTGCCTAGTGTTCTCCTCTGCTGCAGTGGGGTGGAACGGCCTCCAACTCATACCCTTGCTCTATGCTGCTCAGCATCGTGAGCTGCATGCAAACCATTTGCATGCAACAGAGAACTAAGCGTCCCCAGAACACACAGACACACATGCATGCAAGCACACACACACACAACCTGTCTGAGCCAGTGGCATCCACCTGAGATCCATTACCCCCACCCCACCCCATCCCCACCACCACTCTCTCTCTTTTTCTCTTTTTCCCGGTAAAGAATACACCCTGCTCTTCTTCTCCTCCATGTCATGCCTGGATCTCTTCGTTGTGGAGTGCAATAAAGTACAAACACACACACACACACACACACACGTACAGTCACTGCTCATTGTCAACATCCCTGGATTAGGAGCGTTTGCCTCACCTGTTGCTAGGATACAGTTACTATGGTAACCCTTTTTTAAGAGAGGGATGGGAGCAACGAAAAAAAGAGTGGAAGAAAAAAATAACACATAGACAAAAGGACTGGGGGAAACAATTCAATCATGCTTCAAAATGTAATCACTATTAACTAAATAGAATGACCCGTCTAATGTTGATGACCTACTTGTACTCCAATCAGCAGGTGATAGCTTTAATATTAATTTTCCAGAGACCAGCCTTATGTGAGGTGAAATCAGAACCTGTAGCCACCCCTGCTATTGTTGGGCCACTACATACCTCCGTTCCTAAGTGTTCCTGTACACCAAGCATGGATAACTGTGTGTGGTCCAGTCTTGACACATAGTGACATGCAGCTAGCCACAACACACTGAGCCAGGCATGGAAGCTTCTGTATAAATGGCATTCACTTGCCTGTGTGTTAGTCAGCAGCAAACACAGAGACAGTGGATTGTCAAACTACAGCTACAGTGACCTCATGTTCATTTGCATAGTGTAAATTATGGTTTTACCATATCTCTAAAATGCAAAATGCGATATGTGTGTGTGTGTGTGTGTGTGTGTGTGTGTGTGTGTGTGTGTGTGTGTGTGTGTGTGTGTACTCATGCATATGTGTTTACAAGTGTGTCTGTAAACACCCCTATTTCATTATCACTCTGTCCTGTCTCCTCTCCTCCCCATCTGCTCCTCTCCTCTCAGGTTCCCTTTCCTGTCATTCCCACCTCTCTCCCTCTCTCTCTTTCTCTCTCTCTCCTCTGTTTTTCTTTTTTTAGACAACCACTGCTTTGTTAATTGGATTTCTTTTTCTGTGGAGGCAAACACATAGGTGTCATTACCTACTGGGTTGCCATTTTCCCCAAACAAAAAGTTAGTGGCAGTTAGGAAGTGACTCAGTGAGTAAATGAGTGAGTGAGTGAGTGAGTGAGTGAGTGAGTGAGTGAGTGAGTAAATGAATGAGTGAGTGAGTGAGTGAGTAAGTGTCATTGGATTGTGAAGGTGTGAGTAAATAAGTGAATGAGTGTATTTACTGTAAATCTGTCTTGGATTCAGTTAAAACTCATCTATCAACCCCTGAATGAATTTCAGTCCATACAGTTGCCCAGTTTTGGTCATTACAGGCAGAATTCCAGATATGCAGAAAAATGTTAGCCTGAGAACCAGGCCCACATCGATAAAGATGTATTCTGGCAACAAGCATCTGACCTTCCAAATAATTTCTAAGGGACAGCACGAAGGAACATGTTGCTCCAACTTTTGACTCTTGACTCATTCAAACTCAGTCTGTTTGCTGACAGGTCAATAGATTTCCTATCGAGCCAAATCTGATGTCTTCCGAAAGCATCCAGACATAGTGCTGTAGTAAATGTGTGACAGACTTTCTCTTCATTACTAAGCTACTAATTAGTTTTGGGTGTGTCGCCATTTGAAATATACTGTACATTTGTATACTTCAAAAAGTAGTCTGTTTTCCATGCTTTCTATAGTGTATTCTCATATACTATATACCATATTCTCATATTCTCATACCCCTTTTCGTGATATGTGTTAACACTTGTGAAAAGGCCTTTGGCCTGACTGTTAATTAGTAACTCTGTAAAGAGTAAAGATACTAGACATGAATAATGCGCAAAGGCAGAACTTTTCAGAAGCTACTGCATCATTACCTTGTTACCTCTTGTAGGTTACATTCTTCCTCATCCTCTCATCAAAGACTTACTGTGTGTGTGTGTGTGTGTGTGTGTGTGTTTCTGCTTGTGTGTGTGTGTGTGTGTGTGTGTGTGTGTGTGTGTGTGTGTAATTGTGTCTCTGTGCATTAGGTGTGAGGATCTAATTTCCTCTCCTCATTTCCTCCACCCTGAGATAGCTCCCGCCATCCATCTCTCTTCACTCTCTTCAGACACACACACACACACACACAAGCAGAAACACATATACAGTATTTATATCTACATATACACACAAAGAGGCACACACACATACGCACACACACACACACACACACACACACACACACATTTGAAAAAAGTGAGACTTATTTGCACTTCCTTCCAGGTCGCTGCTGCCGGCACTGCTGACAGTGTCCCTCGTGCTGTGGGAGAATTCTCGCAGGTACACTCTGACACCTCGACACTCTGAACTCAATTATCACTCCGGTGTGCTTCCAAACACACACATACACACAAAAAACACAGACAACACACGCACACACACACACACACACATACACACACACACACACACACCCACCCGCCTCTCCTCTCACTTTATTTATAACCTGCTCACACTAATTGATACTCCGTGCTGATGTGCGCTTCGGAATGTCACTCTGTGTCGGGAGGGGAGATGAAATGGGATCGCCTTAATTGCCAGCCGCAGAGAACGTGGCGGGTCACCGGGAGAGGGCTTAATACTGTATGTGCCACAGCTAACAATCCAAGTGGAAAGTTCTGGCTGTCGTCATAGTGGTGGTGGATTTTACTTTGTGTTAGTCTGTGTGTATGTATGTGTGTCTGCATTTGGAGTGTTCTATGTGTTGAGTGTGTGCATGCGCGCATGTGTGTGTGTGTGAATAAACTTTGTTTAATTCAAACATCTTAGGACATCTGTCATGTGAACAGCAAAATTGCCACAAGGCATTCTCAGTATAAACCCATGTCAATAATGCTGATGTCTGCAATGTTTCATTCTCACTCACAATTGCTACCAGTAGTCGATTCACCCATTAGCTTATCTCATTTTAGCTTAAGTTAAACACTTAAATAACACAGTGTAGCCAGAATGCAGTATTTTTGCACTGAATGTTTTGTTAAGCCACTTTTTTTATTAAATAAACCCACTGTTTGGACTAGAATATCTTTTTCTGTGTGTTGCTTATGCACTGTGGCACGGAAACAAGATGTTCATTATATTAAATAACAGAATACTTAGAAGCTTTTCAACAACAGAGGCTGTGTGGCATCTGTTATGCTCTCTGTGTGTATTTTTTCAGTGCTGTTGCTTTCATGGGTAGCTGCCACTGTTATGTATTGTTTATTCCATGCGGTCATCACTTTCCATAGTGATGTTTCCTTAGTGATTACCTCAGCATTGTCTGCTCTGTGTGTAACTGCTGTGTGTGGGCAGAGGTTGGTAACCCCTGTTTCATACAATCTCGATTACAACTCGATACAACCTCTCCTAGTGTTACTTCTACTCCTGCTTGTGCACTAATAGCAAGACAACATGGGTAATTTAGCTAATTAATCTATCCACCTAACTGAAGATCTACTGAAGTAACAGCTGGTTCAGTGATTATTTGGAACACGTACTACCTGTTAGGGCTACCTCTGGGCTGTTTTTGTTATTGTTGTTGTTGTTGTTGTCCCTTACCGTCTGGTTGTCCTCATACAGCTTGAGATCGTAGCCACTCAGCTCTACACAGAAGATGATGGCAGTGACGCCCTCAAAGCAGTGGATCCACTTCTTTCGCTCCGAGCGCTGGCCACCCACGTCCACCATCTTGAAGGTGAGCTCCTTGAAGGTGAACTTGTTCTCCACGATGCCAGTGGTCATGTCACGAGAGCGTAGGATGTCCTCCACGGTGGGGATGTACTCAGGCGCAGAGATGCGGTCCAGGTCATTCAGGTAGTAGGCCGTATTGTCCTCCAGGTGATACTCATTGGAGCGCTGGAAGCACTCCTGTACACCCGAGTCGGCCCACAACCTCTTCATGACGCCCAGAAGCTCGGGTGTGATCTCCCCTTTGCTCTCAGCTGGGCCGGTTAGGGCAAAGAGCTGCACAGCATCATACGCCCGGTCCGGGTTGTGGAAGTCGATCTTGAGGGTGGCGAGTGCACGGATGATGCGAGTGAGCGAGTCGATGGCATTGTAGAGGATAAGCGGCTTGTACTCCTTGCACGCCTCCAGGTTGAAGCCACCGCTGTGGATGATTTTCATTTGCTTGACGATGGTGCTCTTGCCCGAGTTGCTGGTGCCCAGGAGCAGCAGCTTGATCTCACGCCGTTGCCGCTGGCTCTCGGAGCGCAGGTGGCGGTCGATGCGGCGTGACCGCCGCGCTGCCTCTTTCTCCTCCGAGCTCTGCCTGCATCCCATGATCCTCTGCAGGGTGTTCAGCGAGAGAGAGAGAATGTTTCCTGGGGTTATGGATGGTGCCAGGAAAATGGCAGCAATGGCAAAAAGCCAAGTGGAAAAAAAGAAACAAAGATGACAAAGTGAAGAGAGAGAGAATTGAGACAAAGGGACGGAAGTAATCAGTGATCTCTGATATCCAATGCAATATTAAATTCCCCTTATCTTGGACTAGGGAGGCTTGTGCCACACAAAAGGAGGGTTGACTGAATCAAGTAGAATCAAGTTTTCAGCATCCTTCACCTCCAGAATACTGATGGTCCTTTGTTGCAACAAAAGGCCACGTTTCTCAGACACAGCAGCACTCTACCAGGATATGACCACTGGACCAGGAAGGCCCTGATGTTCAGGCTGGAGAACTAAGCTGCCCTCAGAGGAGGGGACCATATCAGACTCTCTCCCCTGGATAAGGTGAGGCAAAGGCAGGGGCAAGAGAGGTGCACGTGGGGGTGTGTGGTGAAGGATGGGAGGGTGGAGGGGGATGGGGAGCGTGCGCCACCAAGCAGTCGGTCAGTGGAGCCCACGGTACTGGGGAATGGTGCTTGGCGATGGCGAAGCCCCCTGACTCCTGCACCTCATGGCCTCCCCGCTGCCTCGGTTTCCTCCGCACGCCGCATGCATCCACCTCCTTCCCTCTCTCTCGATTTCTCTCTGTCTGTCTCTCTCTCTTTCTTTCCTTTTTCTTCTCTGTCTCTCTGTCTTGCGTCCTCCTCAGACTTTCTTCTGTGGTCGTGCAGATCGTAGCGAGCGTCTGTCTTGTGCTTACTCAGAACTAGTTCGTTTATTGATGAAAAGTGTTGTTTTTTGCCTCTTTCTTTAGGGAAGCCGTGTTGTGGCGTGTTCTCTCGGTGGTGTCTGTTCTGTCCCTCATTAGAGCCCAAGTGAGTCTGGCCCCAATTCCTGCAGAGACAAGGAAAGAAGAGAAGACAAGACACGACAGGAGGTGAGAGGAGGCTCACTGTTTCAGGGCCTAGAATAGTTTAAGATATTTTAATTATGCCGAGCTGCAAAAATACACGTCATTGTAAATTTCCGTTTCTTGTTTTACCCCTCAACTTTTTTTTTTCTTTTCAAATTCTCATCTCACTATTATAGCTGTAAGGCTTGAAAACTTTGTTTCAAACAGACCAAGAAAAAAGACAAAACAAAACTACTCTGATCATTTTATCTTACCTCAGCTGTAACCCCAGCCTGACAGTCTAATGCTTCCAGCATTTTTTGAATTGCTTGAACATCAGCTACAGTCAAATGTTTTACCATGACAAGAAACAAACTCATTGCAATAAGAACTCAGTCACTGGGGGCACATTGAGCCCTACATCTCTGCACAAAGTGTGCCATGTATTGCAAAACAGCATGTGAATGCAGCGTACTAAACTTTCAACAACAGTACACCGTAACTACTGTACACCGTAACTACATTTCACACAAGTGGACTCCATTTTTTCCTGCTGCACCACCTTGCTGGTGGAACAACATTCCCGGTGAACAAATCAAGTATCACAGAATCTTGACCAAACACACCGTAGTATACATACACACACACACACACACACACACACACACACACACACACACACACACACACACACACGTACACAGACACACACACACACACACTGGGCTTTATGTGATACATAGTTTACCTGAGATCATTTCCTGGTTTTGTTCTAATCCAACAAACAAAATCAAATACATGCACAGCTACACACACTGGAGACAGTAGTCAACACAAGCACACACACCCACACTGGCTCTCTCACTGAAGGCCACGCCTCTGGCCGTTGCACATAGAGACTGTGTTATCAGATTAAACTGAACAAACACAACGGCAGGACAAACCTCTGATGAAGCGTTTCTCAGCTCCTGTCTGAAACACATGCAAACAAGTGACCGCCGTGCAAACACACACACACACGCATCCATTTCTCAGAATCTATCTCGACCTCACCCCTCTCTCTCTCTCTCTCTCTCCCTCTCTCCCTCTCTCTTCATCTCTGGTCAGTTGGCTCACCTCCTCTCCCCCAGCTGTCCCCCCCACCTGCTCCTCTCAGGTTTTTCCCTCCCTTGGGTTTCACATTCAGCAGCACTCCCTCTTTCTCTTACTCACCCACTCATATGCGCACGTACACACACACACACACACACACACACACACACACACACACACACACACACACACTTCATCTCACACACGGGGCAGAGTCGGAAACTCTCTTTATACACCTTCATGTCTCTTACTCATACACACACACAAGGTACACACATGTTCACACACATGTTTCACGAAAGGTGTGAAACAGTAGCAGATCTGTGATGAATGTTTACCCCTATAGCTACCCCTCTCTCTCTCGCTCGCTCTCTCCCTCTCATCTGTTTCCAGGCTTTCCTTTTTTCTCTCTTCTTTCTCCTTTTCACTTCCCTTTCTCTGTTTCTCCCTCCCCCTCCCTCTCCCCCCTTTTTTCCTGTCCTCTTCTTCGATGCTCAGTGATTCAGCCCAGGCGCAATATTTTCTTGCAAGCACAGGGGATAACTGGTTTAAACCAGCAGGTGTTCATGCTCTTCCCCTTTTTTTCTTATTCTCTCTCTCTCTCTCTCTCTCTCCAATCACTCTCTCCTCCATCCATCCCTCTCTTTTTCACTCACTCTATATCTCTCTACCCCCTCCACAACCAAGACCTGGGAATATATCCACCTGTCTCTCAGTGAAGCTTATTGTCTTGTTTTCACTGGCATACAGCTTTTATGTGAAGCATGTTTCTTCTGAACCGAATGCATGAATATCATATTTGCTTTCAGTGAATCTCTTTCAGTGAATATCTTTGGATTATAAACCTTTTTAAAGAAGGTGTTTAATGTACCTGCAGGTAGCTGGTCTCTCCCTGAACCTGTCACTCAGTAATACAGGGACACTACATTCCCCAGAAGTCACTGTTATCACAGAAATAAGCCAATAGCCTGTTCCTGAAAAGTGAGTTACAATCCATAAAGGCAATGAGTCAACATGAATTGCACACATTTTCAGAAACTGCAGGGTGAGTTTTGTTCTCTGAAAAAAATCCTCCATCAGCACTGCATCGCACATGGCTGTTTATTTCCGTCTTACATTATTCACGGAATCACATAAAATAGGGGGCAGAGAATTTATCACAGGCTATGTCAGAAAAAAGTACCAAGAGTTGTCACACTAGGCAGCCCAGACCATCACAGAACTGCTGAGGTCTTCACTTCTCCCCGCAGGCGAACCTTTGCTGAGTGAGGAAAATTAGAACAAAACTAACAGTTAGCATTTCTGATTTTGTTATGGCTGTTGTTATTATTCATGTTCAGATTTGTTCTTTTGACCCTTATCTCTGATCACACTCTGTGTTGTACACAGAACAATTAGCATTCTGCTGACATGGGATTATATACAGGGTGTTTTGTTATGCTGTGGCATGTAAATTAGAGCAAAAATGTCATGAGCTCCTTTTTAAAATCCAGGCATGTGGATGCACTTATTTGTGTACCCTATATAAAAATGTGTTTTGGAAATCTGCTTTGATAGTTATACGCCTCCAAAATATTGAAAAACTATGGATAGTCCATGGGATGGAGGAAGTTGGTCTCAAAGTCTCAATGCATGTTAAATCACATCTAGAGATCAAAGGTGTTCAGAAAACATGCAGTTTAACCTGTGTATGTTCATTCTTGTTACAAAAATCTATAACATAGGTCCTATGGGGACAGACGATGCATTGTTGCGAAATCTACACATTTTCTAAAAGCTCAACCCTGTAGATGTGATTTAACATGCACTGAGATATGTTCCAACTTCCTCTATCCCATGGGCTATGCGTAGTTTTGTAATGTATTTCAATTGCGTTAAAATGCTTTGAAACCCATGGTGCTGAAACAGGTAGTTCAAATTCACATTCAGCATTGCCCAAGCTTTAAAAAAAAAAAAGTTGGTTTTGTTGAGAGGTGTGTGTGTGTTTGGGGGCGGGGGGGCTTGGGATTGGCCCGCAGCCTATCAGTTGTTTATCAGGAGTAAACATGGGGAAGCCTTTCAAAGCTTGGCAAGAGTAAAACATACCTGTATATTTGCACACCATATATTAAGTGTGATTCCAAGACTGAAAACATGTAATGAAAGCCTACTGTCCTGTTGAAACTGAAATGATTAGACCTTGGAGACTCAGAGAGCACAGGTATCCTCATATCACATTTCATCAAGAGCACACAAACAGTTAAACAACACAGCCATGGACAGGTCTAGAACTTGCACTGCAGATGCTTCCAGTTCTCACGTCTATGTGTTCCAGACCACTATTAACTACCTGAGTCTGAGAATAGCCTGAGGCTAACTTGGTTCACATGAAAACAAGCTAGCTTCTACTGGTTAAGACACCTGGGCCACAAGTCCACTTACCTATACTTTAAACTCTCTACAACAGCGGCACATGCACTCTACACACTATATTTAAGGAATGTAAAAGGGTCATACTTGCCATGCAGGTCTACTATATGTGTGATTATGTTAAATCTGTGCTAAAGATTTTCACATACAGCAAATGTTATACTACAAATTACAACATTCAAGATGGGTTGTCTGTAATACATACTGTTCTTATATTACTGCACATAAGAGAGCCCATAATTGTGTGTCTCTTGACACATTGTTACCAAAGATCATTGAATACTCAGCTCTGCTTTTACCCTTTCTGTTTTCACTACCCAGGAACATCTATGAATTTTTCTGACTTTTGTGCATATGGCTTAGAGAACTGTTCATAGATAACTTTAGTCAACAGTTGTAGTCCAGGCAGGGCTTTGTTTTAAAGCTATAAATGTGGGTGGTTTAGTTGGACATGGGGACCATCATATGACCCCGCTCATTCCCACCACCCCCACCTTCCAGCCAAAGTGTCTCCTCTTTGGCGGCTTATCTTTGTCGTTTAATCCACCCATAATTATAATCGCTATCCAAAACAGGCACATGCACTTGGCTCACTGACTCACTGGCTTAGCACATTTGATATTAAATCAGTGGCTGGCCGTCCCACCGCAGCAACTCACAGAGAATCCACCCTGATGAGGGCTGGCTCAAATCCGGTCAGGACCCGGGCCGGTGATGGCTGTCCTCTCTTGGTTGAGGCAGAGATGGTTTCAGACTAATCACTTTAGGTCCAATCGTGATCACTGTAATGATTATCATCTGATCTCCCTGGCTGTGCTTTTTTTTTTTTTTTTTTTTTTTCATTTTTAGCGGGTAGTCGATGGAAGTTTTGGAAATCAAGGTGGAAAATATCTGACCCATGAGGTTTTATAGGATTTAACGCCTGAATCTGGGTCAGCTAAACAAAATGTACCACTGAGAAAGAGCCTGTTGTCAAAGGGGAGAGCATGCAAATAGTCATTAGGTTAATGATGAGAAATGTGTTAGAGAAGACAGAACTGGGACAATCGGATGTTAAGGGAGACAATCAGGGAAAAGAACTATCTCAAGAATGGCTGAGGGATGAGAGAACAAAAATGGAGAAGGGATGTGTGAGGGAAGAAGCTAGAGCTCTTGAATTCTTTGAAGAAGTGCATCGTGGGTAGTTATGAGTGGTTATCATGAATCAACAACGTACTCATAGAGCTCCATTCCAAGATAAGATTAAAAAAGAGATCAGGAAAAAACCTATGCTGAAAAATGGACCTTGTCACACACACACACACACACACACACATACACAGATACACACAAACACACACTCACAATGTGACTATTCAGAGAGTCACTGAAAAGGCTCAATGTCTAAACCTGACAATCCTTTGAGTGTTCTGATGGCCTGCGTCATAAATCCAAAAAGAGAGGCTTGTTTGACAAAACAAATTCACGGTGTATTCCTATCTTCACAAACAAGGCCTATGCTCCTACCAGATCTCCCTTAGTTCACAGTACCAGGTGACAGAACTAATCTCAGCCTAAGTCTGTGTATTCATAAATAATGTGTGCTGGCGGGTGGTTTGATGACTGATTCATGAGAACTGCGCAGGAGCGAGGCATACGACTGTCGCCTGCCTGCTCCTCCTTCTCCGCACACACACACACACACACACACACACACACACACACACACACACACACACACAAACACACAAACCTGTACATATTAGCAAAGCTGTACCTTTTCCTCTTAGTTGCTCATGGTCTTTAGCCAGGCACAGGCTGTACCTCGTTAGTGTATTAATGATCACCTGAGCTTAATTAAAGGTAGGATGGAGGTGAGCAAAGGGCTCCAATGGGTTTTACAAACTCCAAGAGCACAGCAGGGGTGAAATCATTAAGAGCCATTCTCAGGGTCCCTACATAATTAACACATACTGCAAAACACTAAGCCTATTATATATAAATGCAATGTAACACATGGGTGTATGTAGATGATTTGTGCGTATAACTAGATGTAGATTGAAAAGTGCTAGTTTGACAAAATTAACTAGCAGCTTATTAACAAGCATATTATTAACATACTAGCCATTTGTTAGTCATTACTTGTTAATACCTTATTCTGCATGAGCTTATTCTACTCATAGTAGACCATTAACTAGAATTTCTCCTGCTCCTACAACAGTTATTCTCAATCAAAAAGACATAATTAGGACTTCTTGGACACTATTAAGCACTGTTGGGGTTTTGGGTTTTGTTCTTGTGAATAGACCATCCCAGGCACACCAGTTTTGCACACTCCCCCTTGCCTCAAATATACCGTGGTTTGGCTCTCATTCAACGTGTCTGTCAGCTCTTTTAAAATGCCATTATGAAGCATCTACAACTGTCATTATACTACTTGTATTCTGCTGCTTGTATTTATGTCAATGAGAAGCTCTTTCATCCCCCGACAGAGCTCTCTGGCTGATTTATGGTTTTGCATTGACTCAACGCAAAGAGCACTAGCTTTGTCGCCGTCGTTTTCCTGTTATGGTTCTGTGTCAAGTATGTCAGCATTCGCGTAGCACAATTCACCAAATTGCTTTGAGTGGAACTATCTACCCTTCAACCACACAGTCGAGTCTAGTGAATTCCTTTGTCATGCTTTAATTTTGTTAACACTACTGTTAAAGGAGACACTGCATATTTCAACAACCTTGTTACAAAAAATATATCAGAACTATTTACAAGCTGTCTGGGTAATCAGTTTATATTCTGTTCACAAGCAAACTTCTTGTGACTGCCTAAGTACTGCCTGCTGATGAAGTGCTGAATTTAAAACATTACAGTAAAACAGTACAATCAGGAAATCCACTGAATTCAAAACGATGTCTTAAATTATTTATGAAATCAATACAGTGGACTAACATGTTGCTCAAGCACAAAACAAAACAAAACATGTGGAAGAACTCGACCAATCACAGCCCATGCAGTGTGTGTAAATGGGAAGGGCACTGGCGAGTAGTGTGACGTATGCATCTGCATGATTAATTTGTGTAAAAAAAAAAAAAAGAGAAACACTTTAGATTATTACTTTTATGTAGTGTATGTAGATAATGTGTCCATACAACTAGATGTAGACTGAAAAATCGATGCAAATTGTTTTGAAGAAATTAACTAACAGCTTATTAACATGTAAATTAGTAACATGCTAGATATTTGTTAGCCATCACAAGTCACTTATTAATACCTTGTTCTGCATGAGCTTATTTTACCCATAATAGACCATTAACTAAGAATTTCTCCAATAGAAATTCCTATTACTGTTTATTCATAGTTAGGTGCTGTATATGAACTATGATCTTAATATGCCTTGGTTAGTATGTGGCTTAGAAGACAGTAGTACAACAGGAACAGTTATTCTTCTTCAGTAATATTTAGAAAAGATGGCCTATGATGGCCCAAAACTACAAGTACCTAATAGTCTCCAAATAAGTCCCAATTATGTATTTTTGACTGAGAATAACTGTTTCTGTTGTACTACCACCAAACAAGCCCCTTACTGAGCAAAGCATACTGAGATCAAAATTTCTATGCAACACCTATCCTACTTACTATGAATAAGCAGTAATTAGTAGTTTATATTGAAGAAAGTCTAGTTAATGGTCTACTATGAATAAGATCACGCAAAATAAGGTATTAATAATTGACTTGTAATGACTAACATATGGCTAGTTTGTTATTAATTTGCATGGAAATAAGCTGTTAGTTAATGGTGAATATGTGTACCCTAATCTAAAGTGTTACCAAAAATTACATTAACACATTAAGATTAACAACACTAATATTTTTACATCGGAAAACATGCTATAGCACCCATGTTAATGATTTACAGTATGGACTTCACAGCCATTTAAATAAGGCTAATAATTCCAGCTGGCTTCTTATATACTTGTCTCAGATGGGCAGCCCTATATTTTCAATGGTGCATTTACTTTTCCCTTGCATGTGTATTAACTGAGTCCTGACTGTTATCTCACAAGCTTGCTTAACCAACTGTAGGGACCTGTGGAGGAGTGTTATAGCACACACATATCTTCATCCGTCCCAGGCAGTGACATCCCCACGAGACAGCAGACCACACTGACCTGACAGGCTCTCCCTCAAATCAAACTTAGAGGGCCGAAAAAGGACACACATAGTGTAACTCTGACACAATTCTCTGCCGGAGCCCTTGACACAATTTTAACAACAAGCCTCGACATCTCTGCAGTCCTTTCTGTCAAGTATCCTTGAAAAGCATCCTGGCCCACATTCGAGCTACTTCGCGCTGTTAGCGTTCTGGCATGCCAATCCTTACCCAGTGTGCCCCTTGAGTGGCATCGTTTACCCAGCATGACACCATGAGCACCACCACGCATACCGTAGAATCCTGCTGCTGGCACTGACTTTCCTTTACCATCACAAAACAGCCCTGGCTTTGTACGCTAAATAGCTGTTATGTAAGTGTTGTCAAAAGCGCAATGGCATCTCTGTCTTATTGGTGAATGCTGGGTGTTATGTAAGGGCACTCTTTGCCAGTGACTTTATGTGATATGCCCATGATCTGCTTCAATTCAGTGTCTCACCAAAAAATACTGACAGATTGCTACATAGCCTACATAAGCAAAGCTATGCACAGTTAAACACACACACACCCACACACACAAACATATACACATCTACTTTCTTCATGCATATGCTCTCTCTGTCTCTCTCACTTTCCCTGTCACTCACACACACACACACACATATACACACTTGCTAAAATGTACAAACACAAATCAAGATGCTCCAAAACCAAAAGAGATTCTTGATCTACGCCCACCCACACATACACACACACACACACACACACACACAGAGCAAATGTAGCTCACCACATGACCTAGAAAAGTAACTCAAAAGCGTGCCAGTGGCCCACAGACACATACTGAGGAGGGCCTGGAGCCAGAGAAAGATCAAAGGTGTCGGACCCACAGTTTCCCATGCAGCACCTGGACCTGCTTTGTTTTGCCAGCTAAGAGGCTGTCCTCCTCTCCCTGACAATGTTTAATCATGGCAATTTCTCTCTACCATTCATATGGAATAGCTTATTAGTTATGAGGCAGCTTCTGGTACGACCAAACCTTTCATCATCTGATTCAACACAGAATTTCATTTGGAACCCACTTAGCTCCTTTTGGCAACAGGATAAAAGGACTTTTTTAACAGGGACCAGCTAAAACAGGGTTCTTATATATGGAATCAGGTGCTAATAAGGGAGCCGTATTGTGTCTCAAACTAGGGAGTTGCTGGTGGAAGTAATATGCATACTGGCGATCTGTCTAAAGACCCCTGGGGGGTTAGGGTAGCAAAGAAATAACAAATTACCTGTAGCTAAGTGCACAGGTGTGAAATGGAGTAACAATGGCAGCATGGGTGCCAAGTTCTACAATGTGTGTGTGTGTGTGTCTGTGCATGCCTATGTGCATGTTTGGGGGAAGACAAACGATTAATGAGGTCATACACTGCAGTGCATAGAGTTATGTGCAATGGTAGGCAATACTGTATCTTAAAGTAAACTGCTGCACCAAACCAAGCAATGTGGCCCACACAGTGAAATTGTTTCCAGCTGAATACATTAAAATATGTTTGCACCGAGGGGATCAAGTTAGGGCAACTCTGTTGGTCAATGTTCGTATGGTCAACAAGGTAGAAACTGCAATGTGTAATGCCTGTAATGAGATTCCATGACTGCAGTGCAACACCCTCAGTGTCATCTCACTCACTCACTTAGTCACTCCAATAGGTTACTCCATCACTCTCCCAGCCCTTTCCATCGCTTCTTCCATCACCTCATCTCTCTACCACTTCCTACATGTCCATCTATCCTCATTTGTTCTCCAACCATCTCTCTCTCTCTGTCTCTCTCCATCCTCGTAGGTTTCCTTCATTAATTATTCCAATAATGAAGACTTCCATTCATCTCAGACCAGTGTGACTCATGCCCCACTTTTGCCATCTGTAAATGGACTGGTCTTCAGGGCCATTTGATGGGACAGATGCACTGCAGGGAGCACTGATTAATTACTTGACTGGGCGTCAGCATGTTCTTAATGGGCCTTCTCCACTGGAGCTCACACCTGTGTGGTATTCTAGCCCGTGAGGAGAGAGAGAGAGAGAGAGAGAGAGAGAGAGAGAGAGAGAGAGAGAGAGTGGGAAGATGGGAGAAATTTGGGTGGGAACCAGGGCGGTCTACCAAGAAGTCTTGCAAACATGTCACTTGTATGCAGCACTCCCCATTTAAAATGTCGGTTTTCCCAGTAGAGAAGGTGTAAAAACAACCTCTAAAGCACTTTGGTGAATAGGTTTGAACAACATGTATTCCTACACCGATACTGATAAGAAAGTTCATCTATGAGGCATGGATATTTATCCAGCAAATCTGGCTTTAAAAAATTATTTTTAAAATTCTGTTCCACATACTTGGACTGCCTTGGAATAATAGGAGACTGTCATTTCATGGACACGGAGTGGGATGGCTAGGTCTGACTGTTCTGCAGCAAAAACATCTGTGTCACGACACTGCAGTTGTCAGTTTTTATCAAACGATTTTAATAAAAACCGTGTGTGCAGCTCACACACACACACTCTCTCTCTATCTCTTTCTCTTGTACTCTTTGCAGCTGGCTAGTCATGTCACATTTGTCAGACAAGTTTTATTCACTGAAATCTGTGGTAATTGCTTTTTTTGCTTGTCCCATTATAGCATTGTGTCTATTACAAATACAGCATTCATGGCTGCCACAACAAAGTGATCCAGGGCCACTGATATTAAAACACCCCCAATCTTCACCGCTATGGTATTCCAATCATACCATCTAATATATGTCTAAAGTATATTGTATATAGGCCTCCTGAATATGGCACTGCAGCACCATTGGAGCTTATATACAGAAACATATTACATTACTGCAAAGCTATTGTATGTACTGTTTTGTATGGTAGCTCAAAGGAGACTATCTAAAAGATAACATCAGCTCCGTAACTTTGGCATGTTTGTGTTAATATCACATGTTAGTACTTAGAAAGGTATTAAATAGTTGAGGTTGTTTTCCACAGAAAAGGAGTCACATGCAGTGTCACTTGTACTCTCATGACTTAAAGCATCCATCTAAATCTCCTCAGCTTAATGATCTTACATGCTCACTGTCACATTGTGTTTTTGTAATAGCCTTAAGATAATTGCAGCATTAAGATAATATAATGCAATATCGACATTAATGTTTATGGAGAGAATTATTGATTCATGGATAGAGTTTATGTCTGAGTGTGGATAGGTGTGATGAATGATATTCTGGTGTGGGGAGAGGGGGCGGGGGTTGCCAGTGAGATGCATCTGACTGACAGCCGCTGGATACACTGCTGTCACTGTGAACGGAATGCCCCGGTAAAATGAGATTGTTGGTAACTGTTACAGAGTGCAGTCAAGGACACAGCACACACACACATACACACACACACACAAACATATACATACATATATACACATATACACACACAGTCATTTGTTTATGCAGTAAATTGAATGTAATTATTCTTCCTTATTTTTGTCATTACTGCCCTGTCAAACACTAGTGCTTTATGAACATAAATGCCATTTCTGAAAAAAAAAAAAAGAGGAAAACCTCTTATCATCTTTTTTTACAGTCTCCAGCGTGCAGAATGACGTGCTATTACAGTACATTACAAAAGATGAAGCACGGGATCTCCTTTACCAGGAGTTAATTAGCTCCTTTCTTTTCTTCTGCCCTTTCTTTATTTCTCTCTCTCTCTCTCTCTCTCTCTCTCTCTCTCTCTCACTGTCTGTCCCTCTTCTTTACTCTCCCTCTCTCTCTCTCAGTTAAAAGCACGAGTTTGAAATCCCTGGCAGTGGAAAAGCAGGCTCTCCCAGTCGCATTGTGACGTCAGCACATTTGATGGAACATGCATGACCTAAATCAGGCATTTAGCTCTGAATTCCAAGACACAGTTCTGTGGGCAGGCCAGAACCCAGGCTGGATTTTAAAGGGACAGAGAGGGTCTTTCAGAACCGAAGAAAACTGAACTCCCTCAACAACACCTACACAAATAGTCACTCCCTCACACACACACAGAGATACACGCACACACACACACACACACACGCACACACACACACACACACACACACACACACACACACAATACAGATGGTTAGTTTTAGGAAATTTGTGCTCTGTGAAGACATTAAATCATTAGTCAATATATGTAAGCATGTTTTATGTTTGACTGGTCCTGGAAAATCAAGGCAAGATTATCCTGATTATCTGTAGATTAAGCCTAGAGACTAACACGCAGGCGGCCATTGCCACTGGCAGGATTTCAATTAACAAAGTGGGAAGTTAGAGCAGGAGTGAGAGGAGGATAGTCACTCTTAAAACATTAATCCAAATGAGAGCAGACTATTACACAATAAACGGGTCAGATGTAGCTGCACTCTCTGGCTTTTGTGTATGTGTGTGTGTGTGTCTGTGTTCAAAGGGGGGTCTGAGGTCTTCAGTGTGCCTGTCAATCAATGTTTGAACTGCTCAACCCATGCAGCCTTTGCATCAAACCCAGTGAGCACAGCGCTGTAGTAGTCTCTCTCTCTCATCTTGTGTAATTACTAAGCAAAAACAACACTAACATTCATCCATCCACTCACAGTGAGGTCTGAATGGACACGCTGTGAAGAGTAAAAAAACTGAACGATGGCAGCAATACAACTCACAGCTTGCAGCCAACATGCATGACTCTGAGATAAGACCCAGAAAAGACAGAAGGAAAAATGAGACATTTGGGACCAAATCCCTAGAGTTTGATTCTTCTGGATTGAAGGGTTTGGAACTGGACAGATTATTATATTGAGTACAGCGTGGCCTTTGCTTGACCAGTGGATACCAAGTCTTAGCAAATCTATGCTGCCCACAAAGCCTTTAATCAATCGGTTTACATAGTCAATGCATTCTGTAGTTAAGTAAATTGCACTGTGTCCAGCAGAATGCACCTCAATCATTACAGTGTAAATTTATGTGGTGCATATGAATGCACAGTTTGCGAAGGTGGAGTAGGGGAAAGCCCCTTCTGCTACTGTCAGCATGAAAACTGGGTGACCATATTTTTATCGTCCGTCACCATCAAGGCTAGCAAAGAAGCTTGCCCTGCAAAGCTGCCCCCACCCACCCTCCACCTCTGCCTTTCTGTCCCTACTGTGAGCTACTACAGGAAGTATGGATGGGCACCAGTGGTGCAGTCAGCATCTGTTTCAAATGCTGGCTACTGCTAAGTATGGAAGTAAAGACAACATCTACTGGAGCAGTGCTGAAATCAGGACACTTACATGTAAATTAAAGTGGACAGTAATTTCTGTAGCTTCAGTTCAATGAAACTGTCAGTAATTCAGTTATTCCCCTGTCAACATTGCCACCTAAACATAAATCAGAAAATCACATGTATATTGGTGTTCGATAAATGTGTTTTTCCACTTCACTTAACTCTAGTTTGTTATTTTGCAACACACTTTTTTCATTGATTCTTAGATGTGAAATTCTATATTTTTGTGTCCCCTGCTATGTAGTACTTCCACCCAGCACCTTGAAAGGTTTGTAACCTTATTGGAAAGATGCTGATCTTACCCTCAGGAACAGATAGGCGTAAGACAAGCAGGGAACATAGCATAGAAGGGAGACATGTTCTCATGGCTAAAACCTCGAGAGGACCAAATGCTATTTGCAGCTGAACTCAGACAGTATGACAGAAATAAATACAAGAGAGAAGGAAAGTGAGAGACAATAGGGAAAAAAAAAGATTTCTTTTGTTTTTCCCCTAAGGGGCAAATTAGATGGCCCAGGTAGCGTGCTGTCAGAGAACAGCCAGCTAGAAAATCTCTGATGTGGCAGGCAGATGAACAAGGACGGACGGCAAAACAGTGTCGACATGCTAAAAAATGTGCCAGGATCCTCTGTCGTGTGTTGTGACTCATTTCTGGTATTCTAAGCCTGTCCGACGTCAGTGGCCATGTGAGATGAGAGCGAGATGAGACCAGGAAGAGAGACAGAGTAAGAGCGAGACAAAACAAGTGAGAGAGGTGGTCATTGCTGCTGAGCATTTTGCCTTTGCATAATGCACGACCCCTTCTTCTCTCCCACAGCAGCTACTCTTCTCCTCTCCACGCTTCAGTATTTGTCAACGGCTGTGGCAGTCACAGCCCTAACAGAGCACCAGAGCGATTTAGTGACTCAGAATCTATCTCTCTCTGTTATGCTCCCTTGATCTCTGTTCTCTCTCTCTCTCTCTCTTCACTTCCTTAACTCTGTCCATTTATTTGTCTCCCCACCACTTGGCTATGCCTTTGTTTGAGCAAGGTCATAAAACTGTTGGGGGAAATTTGACTGTCCGCCTCCCTGTTGCTTTAAGAGTGATTGCAGAGCAATTGCTCACACCCCAGCTGCTGTGATCGCCATGACTACGCGACTAACACATGTCTCGGTAACAGTGAAGAGAGCTCACAGCGAAATGAATGAAAGACACAGACAGAAAGAGAGAGTTGGGGGGGTGGGTGTAAAAGCGAAAGAGGGAGACAGGAGAAAAAAGAGATATAAGAGATGTGGGAGAAATAAGAGTGAGATAGTTGAGATAGTTTGTCCTGAAAATAATGACAGCTCCATCAATCAAATGTGATTAAGAAGGCAGAGCAGCCAGTGAGGAGAGGGAACAAAGCTGGCTCAGTGTGCACCCGATGGGAAAATATGGCATTGATAAAACAGTTGTGACTGAAGCATCTATGGCTGTGTCAAGGCTGCTGACAAATTCCCGAATTCCAAAAATTATAGTCCTGTTTGGGGCTAAAACTGACACCTCATCAATATAATATAAAGTGATGGACGCAGGGTCCATAATCTTGGACTCATTTAGCATGTTAAGTTTTAACAGCGTTTTCCACAGTACAGGCCTAATTACACACAGTAAATCAGTCAACTCTTCGACATTCCGTTGTAGTTTCAACACATGGTAAGATTGACCCATTAACTGTGTGTGTGTGGTTGTGTGTGTCTGTATGTGTGTGTGTGTGTGTTAGAGGATCTATAATCAAATAGGTACATTGTTGCCTTGGATTTCACTTGTTTTGCTTTCGAGTAAGATGCACATGGAGTGCTGGTAGCAGGTCAGTGGCATGTAGTCATGCCGATCTTAAGTTCCACAAAACATTCCACACGTGGTGTTCCAAAAACATTATGCATTTCTCCATTTGTTTTTCAAATAATACTGCAGGTCATCCACAGACACGGTTGTTATGCCAACATTCAGAGATTGTGGCAGAGGTATCAGGCTACCTCCCTCCTCCTGTACATAAATAATGGATCCTTTTTTTTCTTGTTAAAAGCAACTGTTGCTCTTTCCCCCAGGTTATGACTAATGTTTGTTCAAAGAAATATGTTTATGTCTGAGCCCAGAATCTGTGTGCGGGAAAAAGTGAACTTTTTTTTTTCTTTATCTGTGATGAGAGATTAGGTTCTGAAAGGAGTGTAAGTAGAGAAAACATCATTCTCCCTCATTCTATGGCCTTGATGGAGAGGGGTGAGAGAGGCTCCTAATGATGTGGCACTCGACTCAAATCAACCTTATTTGCATTGTGCCTTTTTTTTCGAATGCAATGCCACCTAGCGAACTTCAACCAGAACATCATCACCAACCCCCTGCCCCCGACCCCAAGTCCCCAAGTCCTCTACCCCTACCAAATCCAAGCCTAAGGCAACAATAGCAAGGAAAATCAGAGAGAAATGTTGTTAGCCATCTGTCCTCGGGTTGGCACCATTCTATGGGAAAATGAGGAATCCGCTATCCACCCAGAGCCAAAATGGCCTCCACTGTGGTTGCAGCCTTAAGCAAGTCTGACCCACCATGAATTATTAAACCAGAGATTTTATCTGAAGGCCCTGTCTGGACATCAGCTACAGACAGGGTTTCAATCCTAAAAGTCCTCTAAAGTCTCTCTGTGTGTGTATGTCCATGCATGTGTGGTGTGTGTGTGTGTGTGCATGTGCATTTGTGTGTGTGAACGTTCTGTCTTCATTTTGTGCTTGCAGGGACCTTTCCCGTGTCCCCTCACCCAAAAACCTACCGAGGCCCAAACACAAAAGAGCCTTTGGCCTGCTAACCCCCAGTCCCCAGGGCACAGTGAATACTGAGATGCAGTGCCCCCCATCTCTCTCTCTGGGCGAGTCACTCCCAGCCCACCAGCCTCACAGGCATCACAACACAATCAACATGAGGCAGTGTTTCTGATGGGCAACTCCCTATCCCCCTACTCTACCCCATCCAGCCTGTCCCACAGCCCCAATGAGTCCCACAGTGCACAGCGGGTCACACTCTGTCACATGTCCCACCACGCTCACAATGGCACGACTGTGTGAGCCCAGCGAGCGGGGACGAACCGCCTGTCTGCGCTGGTAGAACAGTGTGTGTGTGTATGTGTGTGTCTGTGTGTCTTTGTTTTCCCTTTACCATCTGAAGTTATGGCGTACTATGTAATTGTTAGTGAAAACTGAATCCAGTGAATCAGACTTTGCTGAAGTGAGGTAAGGATAGTCAGTAATCACAGTGAAATCACAGTGAAATGAGATTGGCGCTATACTAGCTACATGCACTGGCTTTACCGCTCTCATGCTCTTTTTCTGACTTTTTTTCTCTGCCTGTCGTTCTCTTGGTGTCCCTCTCTTTGTCACACTCACACTCCCTTACACAGACACACTCACGCATACATACATACACACACACAGTATGACTGTAAAGGTGTCAGAGAAAATGAGGAAAACTGTGCCGACATGTCTGGCTTTCTCACCCACTGTCCCCCAGTCAGCCATGCCCTCCAGACTGACACCATGATGTGCGCTGTCCAACCCTCTGCTTAGCCTCCAGTGCCTGGCACTTTACAGTGGCTCTGATTTCTCATGTTCCTGCTCCATAAAGTGCTAAAGCAGTTACACAATGAGGTTAACACCTCAAACTCTTTTTGGTGCATCTCTGATGCTTCTGATAGAAAAAAAAGAAGAAAATTTGGTACAATTGAGACCGCATAGCAAAAAGGCAGTTAATGCTAATTGAAAGGGGCACAGGATGGAACTGAAAGCGAGTTTTTATGCCCTATTCAGTTCGTGTTAGCTGACGGTCTGCTATTCGGTCAGTGTTGTACCAGATGTTATCATACACATTTTCTAAGTAGACTGCAGTGTAGAAATGTTTTTGTGTCCAAATTACTGTGCTTCTGCAGTGAAGTTCACATCCGGAATATCCAACAGCAGTAAAAACCTCACTAAATAGATGACTCAGTGGGGACTCAATGGGGAATTTCTACATTGTATTATTTTGTTGGTAGCTAGGTTTCATACTTCCCTTAAATGTTGTCTGTATGTGTTATGCTGTGGGTGAGGAAAGTCCACAAGGTAACACTTTAGATTAGATACCAGTTACTTATTAATACATTCTTCTTCTTCTTCAATTATAATACATTATTCTTCACTACGAATAAACAGTAATTAGGAGTTGTATTGAAGAAATTCTTAGTTAATGGTCTATTATGGGTAGAATAAGGTCATGCAGAATAAGGTATTAATAAGTGACTTGTAATGGATAACAAATGGCTAGTATGTTACTAATTTGCATATTAATAAGATGCTTGTTAATGGTGAATATGTGCACCCTAATCTAAAGTGTTACCCAGTGTTTATAACTCAATGATGCTAACAGTACACCAGCTAGCATATTAGCTACCTTGGAGAGCTGGGAAGCACTAAGTGGGTGCTCCACCAATCTTCCTGATATTAGCTGGATAGTTTTTCCCTGCTTTATACAAAGGTCTCTTATACATGCATTGCACATAGGCATGTGCACATAGCCTATCATAGCTATAGGCTCTCAAGAAATTCACATTAAACACCGTCTTCTCACAGCAAAGACACACATACGTTACACAACAAATATCCAACAGGATTATATTTTTTTCCGCCTTTGCAGAATCCAGTACCATTTCTAAAACATCTGTCAGGCCCATATCACAAAATCTAATCCTTTCTAATTGAAATGCTATATTTGGACAGGATTTATTTTTTGGTAAGAGATGGGTGGAGATGATGACGGTGACAGAGAACAGGGATGAGAAAGAGGCGGAGCCAGAGGAGGAGGTAAAGAGGGATATTCTGCATGTGTTGGTCCTGCATGGGAAGTGTCACCAGAGGCAACGGAAGTCCGTTCTGGCTGACTAAAGAGATGGATCAAAATTCCGATCAAAGTGGCCATGTGGAAACGCCAGCGCCAGCAGAAATGCCTTGCCACCAACACCCAGATCTCTTCCACCTCCCCTCCCCTCTACCCTGATGACTCATCCCAAAAAATCCTGTGCTATGACACAGATGATGCAACCCTTGCTCAAAAGTGACATTTGTGATGTGTATAAACTGTGGCAAGTGTCATGAGAGCAGTGTGCCAAGGTCTGACCTTCTTATGGGCATCACTGCCCAGCAAAAATGCCTTAATCTCAAACATTACACTGACGAGAGGAAAGTGTCATGAAACAGTCATTACGAACAGTTTGCGCAGAACAAAAGTGTAAAGATTTATGTGGTGTGTGTGTACGTATCTGTGTGTGTGTGCTTACTAAGGTATTAATAGTCAAAACCAAAATAGCAATATATTTGACAATTAGGTCACCTTGGGATGTTTTGTATTGTCAGTTGTGTATGTGACAGTTTGGCAGTTTTGTATTTGTCAGGTGTGTGTGTTTTATATACGATATGCGCAAGTCGTCAGAGGTCATAAACAAAACCTGATCTACAGATACTGATCAACTGTTTATATTTTTATACAACTGTTAAAAACAGTGAATCTGTTGACAAAACGGCCAACATAAATATTGTTTATCCGGGCCCCTCTCCTTCTCTTTCTCTCTCTCTCTCTCTCTCTCTCTCTCCTTTTCTCCTTTTTGCATTTTCTTCTCTCCCAGTCTTTGTCATCTAGTCCTTTGTTTCTTTGTCTCTTCTATGTTGTGATTGCTTTTCTTCATTACCTCCCTGTCCCTTGTCTTGAGTCATCTTTTTAAATTTCCTCTATCACCCTTTCTTTCCTTTCCTCTGTTTTTTCTATACCCTTTCCTGCTCTCATCTTGCCCAATTTCTTCATTTCGCAAGCCTTTTTTATATCTTCATTTCACAAGCCTTTTTTGTGAAGGGCTCCATATTCCAGAGGTCATTTTGACTCAGGGTCTTCTCCTATGTTGAGATATATCGCTCTCACATTGTCTGACCCCTACCCCCTTTCCAGTGCTGTCATCCTCTCTTCTTTTTTTCCTTCTTTTTTCTCTCTCAAAGACAAATTCAATTGACTAGAACTAGAACATGGCAAATATATAGAGGTAATAGGTAAATGCCTTTAGGTATATGCACAGTTCCACAGAAAGTGGACTTTCTGTCACGTCCATAATGTTGTGTTATTAAATGTTATATGTTATATCATAAAATGCAATTGGTATTGTATGACATGAATGATGTCGTGAAATGTTTCGTACATTGTTTTCAGTTCCACAGCTCAAATTTGATTTCATTCACATTACACAAATACCATGCCATTGTATTCATGTTATATTCTGTTCAATTTAAACAAATCCTCTTTCAAAAGTCTTTTAGAAATTAATCCTCTTTTCTCTACAACAACAACAACAACAACAACAACAACAAAAAACATAAAATACAATTCTCTTACCTTTAATTAATTACATACTAAATGATTTAAATGATTATCAAATATGAAATCCTGGTTGATGTAGACTCTGTGTGAAGACCTAAATGATCCTTTCAGGGATCATGCATGTGTATGTGTGTGTTGAGAAATGCGTGCGTGCGTGCATGCGTGTGCTGCTATAGGCTCCATACCTCATGTGCACCTCTCCTCTCTCTTATTTTCTCCCCCTACCTGCTGACCTAGATAAAGCATCAGCTGGTCTGATCGCTCTCTCTCTCTCTCTCTCTCTCTCTCTCTCTTTGTCATTTTCTATCCTTGTCCACTCTCACTCTCTCTGTTTCTCTTGCTCTCCCATTACTGTCACTGTATCACTTCCTCACCTTCTCCCTACCCCTCCTTTCTCTCTCCATCTCTCTCTCTCTCTCCCTCTTTGTCTTTTGCTCTCTGTCTTCCTATCCACTGAGCACAGCCTTCTCTTTCGCAAAGCTATGCCTGACTGAGTTCTGACTGAAAGCTCTCTCTCTTCTCTTCTCTTATACTTTTTTTCTCTCCCTCTCTCATTCTGTGTGTGTGTTTCTGACAGAATAATAGTCATTCTCCTCCACCTCCTTGTCAGAGTGCACACATGTGATGTGTGTGTGTGTGTGAGTGTGTGTAATATGTGCACTCTGTGTGCATAAACCTCAGCCCTACAGTATCACGCTGCAGCACAGGTGCTGGCCCATACTGGTTGATTACTTGGTTGCTTACACTTGTATAGATACCATCAGCACTGCCATAGCCTGAGACGTCAGTTTGTTTGTTGCACACACACACACACACACACACACACACACACACACACACACACACACACACACACAAGCACGCACACACGCACACAAACTGCCCCATCCCCTCCAGACACACACATATGTACATCAGTGCTCACTCTTGCATCCATGCATGCATGAATTCATTCACAGTACACACACACACACACACACATATACACACACACACACACACACACACACACACACATGTAATTAAAAAATCCATATGAGAGTCTGTTTCCCCAGTGCTGTAATGGCTGATACTGTCTGGCAGGAGAAGCTGAAGAGTCTCCAGTGGCCAGCTGTTCTCCACACCCACCTCCGGCCATGAACAGCCCCATCTCCCTCCCTCAAACAAACCCCAACCTTTTCTACACCCCCCGCCTGCATTACAACTCCCAACCCCCTAATGCTCAGCCACGTGCACCCACCTTGCACCATCCCTCGTTTTCTTCTCCTCTTCTGTCCCCCTTTTCTTATGTCCCTTATGTCAATCAACAGGCTTAAATTTCTCTGTTCTCTCTCAGTCTCTGATTCTGTCAGATTCAAAGCAAGGTGTGGTCTGGTGAAGTGAGGCACACTATTGGTCAGCCAGGGAAGGTGAGAAGCGGCAAGAAACACTATTGGTTAGACAAGCCGTCAGTCACAAACACACACTGCTGATTCAGCTTCATGCCTCTTGTTGCAAAAGTCACATTTTTTGCGTCACACCAGGGGACCAATGCCTCCAGTCGTCTCCAGTGTCTTAGAGTGCTATACTGGGTGTATTTGTCATGTGAGGACACACACAAAACACAAACTAAATGAATTTTCTCACTTAAAACAGGTAGACTGCAGGTAATATAAATGGTATCGCTGCTGTGCCTTCCCCCATCTTCTCAGTGAAGACATTGAGGCAACATTTAGCAATTCATGCCATAGTGGCATCATCGTGCTGTTTTGTCAACAGTTTTCAGAATGTAAGCAAATGTTGCTCCAACAAACAGGATGACATTTCAGTTGTTTTATGACGCAAATACCTGTTTGGAACATGATGTAAATTCATTTGTTTTGAAAGCGAGTGGAGGGAAGGAAAACAAGAGGGGCCAAGGCCTTGCTCTTAAAAAATAAGACTGCAAACTGAGGGCCTGCAAACAAGAGCACTGAGTTGGATTGCTTTCACGGGAGCCTCTTATGTGGTTGCTCCCAATTAGTCGTGGCTCCTTACCAAATCCTTTATAGCAAGTCGGGGAAAAAGGTTCATACACTTTCGCTTCAGTCTCGCACCTATTTCAACAGGACATGTGATTCACCCAGGGGTACACAACACAGCAATTAGCGCATTAGAGTTGAGTTGAGCTGAAGACACCACAGATCTTCCAGGAGCGCAGAACGAGGCAGACACTGATTACTGCTGTTTAAGGCTGTTAACGGCCTGGTTTTACAATGACACAATGGGGTATGGGGTTGAGTTTAAGAGAGCCGGATTTATAGATGCAGCAAGCCTAGCGGAGGATTTATGGAGACTTCGCTTTGAAGCAGCTATTGGGGTTGGTATACCTAAGGGAGTGGTTCACAGCTGTGACAAGAAGGCTGCAGGAGATATTGAGGGCTGAAAGGACTCCAAGGCCTTGCTTAGCAATTTTTGTTATCTCCAGGTAGCGCTGGTAGCAAGAGAGCAGGTGTGTAGTACAAGCTTGTGAACATGGTGAGGAGTTACAGCAGCAGCAGCCAGGCTGAACCAACTGTGGTTTCACAGGATGGAGTTTACTGACACTTGTGGTTCACTAAGCAGCAGATGCAGACGTGTGGTTAGACGGTCACCTTGGTGAATGCAGAGTTGAGCTACACCAGCGCTTCGTTTTTGCTGAAGAGACCATAGCTTCTTATGGAGAGGCAGAGCAAAAGTTTTGACAGCACATGATGGGTGAGCTAAACACACATGCAAATGTGCTCCATTTGTCTCCCCGAACGTAACCCGAACTAGGAATCCATAAAGCAGAAAATTTATCTTCTGTAGCACCTGACCTGTATTTGCTGACCTACAAGAAATGACTTGGTGCTCAGTGTGGCAAGAGAACATTTTTTGTGGTTTTCAATCAGATAATTAATCTTTACCATTGTGCTGTGTTAGTCTGACTCTCCTGCAATTATACCAGCACTACATGTCGGCGCTAGACTGACTGTGACTCCAGTACTTGTGGGCACAGAGGAGAACTATTTCCGCTACTGGGGCCTGACATTGCCTTAGCAGAGTTTACATTTATATGCGTTCATATCGCACATCTTCTACAATCACTTTCGGCTGCCTTTTGTCCTTAAGAAGAGAAAGAAGAAGGTCATGCTGATGTGTTTTGGGATGGAGAGGGTAGGGTGCTTTGAAGATTTAAACTGAGTGCATCTCTTGTTAGGTCACTCAAAAACAGCCTCGGGACTCAGGAAGAAATTAAGATGCTGAAGATGGAGTTTGGTGTGTGAACAAAGTGTGTGTGTGTGTATGTGTGTGTATGCGTAAGTGCATGTGAAACAGATCTTGCCAAACACTGCTACCAGCAAAACAAGTAAAAAAGAAAAGGCAGAATAACATCTCAAACCAACACTGGCTACTGACAGTTCTGACTCTACACATTTGTTAGGAAACAATCTCGGGTATAATGCTAAGCAAGGTCTCCAGTAACCAGTACTGAACACAAAATGGTGCCTTGCAACAGAGAAGAAAACAACATCATGCTCTCAGACTTAAAAGTCTGCACTCACACTGCCAACAAATTACAGAAAAAACATCCCAGGTCTTTTCTATTTTGTGCTAACAATTAATGAGATAGGGTCATTATTTTTATCAACACACTTTTCTATGTGCTCACTGAGGTGCTTTTTATACTGAAAGGTTATCTTTCACATTAGGATGATCTTGAACATTTAAATGTACAGTGTATACTAATGAATGACCTTTGTGTGTACTGATGAAAACCGAGTATAACATTTTGCAACACAAACAACACCCATTGCTCTCTGATCTCTCACTGATACACCCCTTTCATCTGATCGCACTTGATTTCACATGATGAGGTGAATGGAGTGTGCGGCTGAGCTGAAAGTTTTTGTGATGGTTTGACTTTGTGAAAGTATGCACAGAGATTAAGCAGAAACCCTTGAATTTGTCTTTTGGCTTTTTATTGTGACTATCGGTTACCTTCCTGGGCCTTTGGTGGAGCCCCAGGAGACCTTAAAGCCACTCATCTGGATTCTCTCTCATCGCTCACACAGCACAGGCCTAACACTTTGGCTATAAACTTGAGAGGGACACAGTCCTGTGTGTGTGTGTGTGTGTGTGTGTGTGTGTGTGTGTGTGTCTGTGGGCTGGGTGGATAATTTGAGTCTTTCAATAAAGCCAGTCTAACTCATCATTATATTCAAGGATATCAGAGATAATCCTCCTTACTGTTCTCCACCCAATGTGTCTCTCTGTCTCACAACCTCCCATACCAAACATGTCCTCTAGTGTCTGTTTCTCTTTCTTCCTGATCCTTAAATCTTTCTCTCTCTCTCTCTTTTTCTCTCTAGAAGGTCAGTGCGCAGAGGGTTAATCGACATTCCTGCTCTCACCTCTCTTCTCCGCGCCGTGTATCAGTGGGCTCTGAACCAGCACTAATTGGTCATTAATGAATTCGTGATCAGTCTCCTCCATGACTACTCCACTTCAAAGAACACGGCCTCCACCCACCCCAGAACAACAATAACCATTGTTTTGGTTAGGTGTTACAGCAAATTAATCTCATTTAAGAAGCTGATACACTACACTGGTGGGGCAAGTGAGACAGGCCTTCAGACACAGTTAATTCTGTATTAAATCTTGATTTTAAAACTGAATTTTAAGTTTAATTAACACTGAATGTGTAAACTCAGAAATAGCTGAAAAATGCTGGCTTACAGTATTATAAGTTAACACTTGTGATTATACCATGGCAGTCCTTCTATGCTAGAGAGGGGACTGTTTCAACAGTCATTTTCTGTGGCTTTTATCACTGGAGTGGAACTTATGAATGGATCTCACTTCACCGTACTGACCTGTGCTTAGAGGCAGTGCCACAGGACGTGTGTCGTTAGGTTTGGTAAAGTTGCGAAATGTCTTTTGCTTCCCGTTTGCCTGATGGAGGGACCAGAAACAGCGGCTTGTATTCATTAGTTGCAACCCTGACAGAAAAACACCATAATGAGCTATAATGTGGCAAAGTGGAGGGATAGGTGGGGCAGAGGTCCTCACACACGCAAGTACACACACACACACACACACACACACACACACAACAGAAACACACAGATGTGTGCTCTCACACAGCCCCACACACTAGATCACACACACAGACACACAGATATGTGCATACACACTCTTGAACACACACATATGATGCAAGTACACATATTCACATACACACACACAAACACACACAGGCCGACAGACACACTCCCTCTGTCTCTCTCTCACGGCTGTTCAGGACAGCTTACGCTTGATTCACAGCATTCCAGCCTTCTCCCAACATTCCCTTCTTGCGCTGTGGTTTGCGCGCAAGTGCCCCGCACTGACGTCAGCCGGCTCCAACACTGGCTGTTTAAACACACGACTGGGACCCTGAGGGAGTGTTTGGCCGAACCAGCCACCTCTGTTGTGCCAAAAACATTTCCAGCCACCGCAGCAGCAGTGCCTCTACCCTGAAAAATGGCACAGCACCACAACACCACCATCTCCTCACCAGCCCTTAAGTGTGTGTGTGTGTGTGTGTGTGTGTGTGTGTGTGTGTGTGTGTATCTGCAGACCCAATCACATTTGTGTTTGGACATGGTGCTTGTCTTATCAATAACGTTTACTGCCCCAAAGTTAAAACTGAGAGAGAGAGAAAAAGAGAGAGAGAGAGAGAAAGAGTGAAGAGACTAGGCTGTCAGTGTGTCTGTACTGAACCTATGGTAAGCACGTGTAATGGTGGTAGATTGATTTCTAACTCAACTGACCTATTTTCAAATGTTTTCATAGTAAGCACCAGATCCATGCACATGCTCATAGAGATGTGGTGAGAAAAAGGAGTAACAGGGCCTTTTCTCCTGTATTGCCATCACAAAATAGGTTTACACACCAAAACAGTAACAGATACAGCATACGTGCCAAAGATCCCATATGACAAATATAAAATTATGAACTTGGTAGTCAGTCATCAAAATTGAACATATAAGGTTCAATATAGGTAACCTATAAAGAAATATACTATGTCGACTCACACACACATAAAAGCAGTAACACACCCTGCAGGTTAGTTTGTAGCTTTTCAGTACCTCTTTTACAAGCCTGTGTTGGGATATTAGAAATTTCATCAGTTTGAGAAAGGAAGCATGGCAGCGGAAGGAAATAAAATATCACTCCGTCTGACATCTTGCCACTCCATGCGTGGCCTTACACAGCGGTTGTAATATCCACTTTCCACAATAAGTATGTGTGATTTTTCATTTGAATTCAGTCTGAGCCAATGTTGCGCAACTGGCTAACATAATTAATTTTTTTTTTTGCTGGCTGAAAGGGGGATGGGGGAAAGTGTTCATCTCTGTACATGTGCCGCTACACCAGGTCTCTCTCTCTCTGTCTCTCTCTCACTCTCTCTGTCCCTCTCACTCTATCTCTCTCTCTATGCTTTTTGCATTTCTCTTTCACATTCTCTATCTATAGCACTATTTTTCTCTTTCTCTATTTCACTCTTTAGTTGTGTTTGCGCCACCTTTAAGGAATGTTCAGGACTTTTAGCTGGCCAGAAAAAAAGGACCAAAAAACAGTGGCCTATATTCCACAGCTCTCTGGCCAGCCCTCTGTATGTGTCTATAGTGGCAGCGATCACCACTGCTCCCCTCTCCTCTCTTCACCGTTCCTCTCATCTGGATGTTTCTGCACTCCCTTTCTCACACACTCACATACACACACTCTCTCAGCTGCATGAACCTCCACCCCTCTACCCCACACTCCACACACACACTACACTTTCTTGTGACACACACACACACACACGTAGGGTAATATATTCACAAATATACAAGCGTATCATATTTAGGGAAAACACAGCAGTACACACACACATTAATTCTGCTGTTGAAGCTGCTGTTGTAAAAGCAGGCGAGGCTGGACATTGCAAAGATGTGAACAGCAGTTCTGAATCTGCTAGCCCAAAAATTGTGGTGTGGCATGGTGTGATTTGTAGTGAAGACCAGCAGTCAAGTGAGCAGACAGACAGGCAGGCAGGCGGACAACCACCCTCTGTAACGACCATGCATGCGTGCACGCACACATACACACATGCACACACACACACACACACAAACTCCAATCTCTGTGGGGTGTGAGCAAACCTCCTGCTTCCGAAAGCACATTCAAAACCCAGCAAAGCATGTCAGCAACACACACACATACACACACCATCAATATATACGTGCTTACACCTGAGTTTCACCGTTTTTCTCATATTCAGAATGTAGCTTCCAGAAGCATTGGCGCCTACAGTGCTAAAATGTTTCAGCTGAGCAGCAGGGTGAGGCCCTGGCCCAGTGCTACACAGCAAGAGCATTGCACCCGCCCAGTGCTGTGACAGCTCCTTCAGCATGGTGGATGTCTATGTGTGTGTGTGTGCGTGTGTGTGTGTGTGAGAGAGAGAGAGAGAGAGAGAGAGAGAGAGAGAGAAAGAGAAAGTGTGCGTGCATTTGTGTGTGACAAAGAGATAGAGTGAGAGAAAAATAGGAATGGAGGGAAAGAGAGAGGGGGAGGGAGGGAGCGAGGGAGAGACGGACACAGACCCACAGAGAAACAGGCAGATGGAAAGAGGGGAGTAGAGTGGGAGATGTCTCGCCCTCGGTGCAGACAGACTCTGCTCGCGCGGTAACACACGGCAGCGACGGTGGCAAAGGAAGAGTGGGATGGAGGATGGAGGAGGAGGAGGAGGAGGAGGATGGGGCATGCATCTCTGAACATCACCTCCCCAAGAGCTGCGACAGGAGCAGGAACAACACCCTCCCCCCCACCCCTCCATCAAGCAGCCTGCTTCTCCAGATGCTGAATAACAATTACAACCTCAAGCACACACACACATGCACACACACACACACACACACACACACACACACACACAGATTCACAACCGCACACACCCATATACCTATCACCCAATGACTAGCTATATAGCATACCCAATGGAGGCTAACCATTGCTAGAATGACATGAGAGGTTTGTTTTTTTTTTTTTTTTTTAAAGATGCGTACAGAGAAGGTAAAGAAAAGATAAATACACATGTGAATACAGAAGAAATGAGGGACATGGAGAGGAAAGGAGTGACAGAGAGAGAGAGAGAGAGAGAAAGAGGTAGATAGAGAGGCTGCCCTTACCGTTTCACCGTATGCCTTCCATTCAGCACTGGCACTGCAGACAAACATTCACAGTCAGGCTGAAAGGGAGTGTGCCGTCCTTAGTCCCAATCCTCCAACATCCTCCTGTTTTTTTCCCCAGCTCTATCTCTCCTCCTCAGAGCACGCCACCTCTCTCTCTTGCACGCTCGGTCTCTCTATCTCTCTAATTTCTCTCTCTCTCTCTCCTCTCTCTCTTTTCCTCTCTCTCCTTTTCTCTCTGTCTTGGTTTTGATCACTTTCTCCCTCTGTTTTTTCACCTTCCTCTTCTCTCTCTTCTTCTTCTCCTGCTCTGCCTTCTGTATTTCTCTGGTTCCCTTCCTTGTATTATTGTCTGTGTGCTGTTTCCTCTGCCGCTAGCTCCAAGGCAGTTAAGAGACACTGCAGCGGTGGGGGAGGAGGAGGGTGTGTATGTGTGTGTGTGCGTGTGCGTGCACTTGTATATGTGTGTGTGTGTGTGAGTGAGAGAGAGAGAGAGGCAGTGAGAGCGAAAGAGAGTGCAGGAGAGAAACAGGGGGAGGAGTCAGTGGGTATTTGAGAGAAGGGGAAAACAGCCAGGATTAAATCATGAGAATCAGAGAGAAACAGAGGGAGAGACAGAGAGAGAGAGAGAGAGAGAGAGAGGGAGGGAGAGGGAGGGATAGAGACAGGGAGAGGCAGAGAGAGGCTATGTTCTTGTGGTGTCAGTGTAAAGTACTAGCTATGTAAAAAATGAGGACCATATCCAGAGAGGTTGAGCAGAGAAGCTGGTGTGTGTGAATCGCCTTATCTGGCATTTCTGACCAGAGCCACTGGGCAGCTCATTTCATTGATGTCTGAAAAACCATGGAAAGGGAGAGAGAGAGAGAGAGAAGGAGAGAGAGGGAGAGGGAGAGAGAGAGGGTGAGTGGGAGTGTATCTGTGTGTTGGGGAGGGGGGGGGGTGAAAGAAGAGAGAGGGGAGGGCAGAAATGACGGCAAGAGAGACTGCGAGCAGGGGGGTGGGGGGTCTTGAATAATGGTGTAATGTGCTGTTTCCGTGCCAACTGTCTCTGTGACAGAAGGACGGTTTCCTTGGCGATCATTGGCTCCCCACTGATATTGATAGATGTGCCGAAAAATAACCATTTCAGCCACAATAACATTTTAAATCTGCAACAGAGCCGGGGCCAGAGGTGTGGTTTGTTTTTGCAGGGCTTTGACTCCCTCTTGGTGCAGTTTGGCCACCACCTCACCATCCCTGCTACACAGCCAGCTGGGAACAGCAAGGCTTCCTCTGCAAACAGTATTTACTACGGCTTTTGTGTGCCTGTGAGCCCATGGGTGACACAGGATACCCCAAACTCATGTACACACACACATACACACACACAAGCACACAAGCATGCATGCACACACACACACACACACGCATACACACACACACACACACACACAGTAACAGAGAGTGATATGGGGGCAGTACTCATGTGACACAGGCTGCCCTGCTACACAAATGCAGTCGTTGTACAAAAGAGCCTTCACCCCACCCTTTCACTTCATACACATACAAGCATGCACACACACACAAACACACACGCATGCAACCACACTCACACACACACACACACAAACACACACATGCACACACACACACACACACATACACACACATAAATACATGCACAACAACCTTACTGTGTCCCTCTTGCATACACATAGATGCACACACTTTTTACAAGCATACACCTTGCAGACACACAGTCTTTCTCTCTCTGACACACACACACACCACACACACACACACACACAAACTTAAGTTGCGAAATGGCCCAGTATCAGCTTGCACGGTGAAGGCAGAGCAGAGGAACAGGCCAGAGTAAATCCACTATGTCAGTCTGAGCTTTCCTCCCACTGTAGTCTTGTCTCACTCCATCCCCTTTGCCACCATGACTGCCACGACCCACCCACCCCCCAGAGACATTCTGCTACTGCACCCCTAACACACACACACACAGCTCACACCACACCATAGCTTCTTCTGTTGGCAACGTGTTGCAACACAAGGTGCATAGCCTCCTTAATGGGACATAATTATCATGTTAAAATGTGTAACTCAGTTATGATACTGAAAATACTCCAATATTGGAATTAACCAAATTAGAATTATCCAATTAAAAAAAAAACCCAAATGAAATGAACCAATAGTCACTGCTATGATAACTCTATAGGTTAGAAGTTAAAGGAGGAATCTGGAGTGAATTAATCTATAGACCTGTTGTTCAAGGTCACCAAGTGCTATGGGTAGGAAAAAGAACAAGAAAATTTGGTTTAACTTAGACCCAATAGTGAATTGGCAGCTAACACTAACTGGATGGGGTACAGAAACTCACTTTCAGTTCAGTAATTTTCCTATGCCCCATTCAGTTAACGTTAATTACCGGTTCGTTATTCTGTCTATGTATCAAATTTTCTGCTTCAATTTTCCTACAGACAGCACTCAGTGATATCAAACATCAGGTCTATTGATTGATTCACACCAGATTTCTCCTTTAAAAGGAGAATGTCTGAAATAGATCAAATATGTGCAAAAGAAAGCCAATTTTTAATCTTGGTAAACATAATTTTTTGAATATGCGATTTCTCATATGATGTGGTGATCTCTGGTCAGTCTGTTCCTATATAGCCAGAGAGACAGAATATACAGATGGCATCCTAGCCATTGTGACTACATATTTGAATATTAAATTAATAATGGCAATCTATTATTATGTGTCTTTTTATTGAATTTTTTCTAACATCTGTCTCTTTTTGCGTGCCATCTCTTGAAGTTATACCTCCCTAGCTGTATGTTTCTGTCTTTCTGTCTGTCTGTCTTCTCTCCCTCACACCAGTAACACGACTTTTGCACATAATCGGTGTGTCAGACAGTGTCCTGGATTGAATTTCCTCTTGTTTCAAAGGCGTAACTCACACAGTGATAAAAATGTTAGAAATATGTGTGATCTGGGCATATAACAGAAAAAGGGTGAAGAGGTGTTTTGGAAAGGTAAACTAATGCTTCATATAAATGCCTGGTGACCATGGCAACGCAGCTTCCAAACATGATGACTTTAGACCTTGTAGCATACTGGAACTGGAGTGGACAGAGATTTAGAATTTGTGTGTGTGTGTGTGTGTGTGTGTGTGTGTGTGTGTGTGTGTGTGTGTGTGTGTGTGTGTATGTGTGTGTGGAATTCATCATTTAGTTTTCTGCTGCAAGATTCAATTTAAAGTAAGAGTTAATTTTTATCTCACAAATTACATTTTTGAAATGGCCTTTAGCCAGTATCACAGCTGTACTCTCCTGGAAAGATCTCAACTTGCCAATTTCAAGGCATTAAACATTCTCAAACTCAAATGCTCCACAATTCACCAGCACCATTTCTGTGCACTCAAAATGAAAATGGTTGACATTTCACCTTTTCCTATATGTTATGCAGGGAATGTCAGAGGTCACCACCACAAATTGATGGGGGGAAATATAGATTTTTTAAAAAGATGGCTGTTGGTCTGCTGTGCATTCTGATCCATCAATTTATCATTCAATTTCCCTATAATAGTATGCCCTGGGGAGAACCCCTGATGTGGCATCTAACTGTGGAAAACATTTTGTGGTTATGAAATGACTCCCCTCTCTCTTCAAAGGAGGTAATAACAGAAAACTTTGTCCGCTTTGTCCTTTTGCTAGTTTGGGGGAGAAATACTGCTGCAGGTGTCTGTTTGATACACATTCTATCCAGTGTGTTTGTATGCTGATAAAACTCTGCAATGCGTACTCTGGCAATCAGCAGGCTCTCAACCATCTGGCTGAGTGAGCTGCAGTGGGTGAAATCGCATGGTGTGAGGGTATAAGAGAGGTCAAGGTTATAAGAGAGGTCAAGGAGAAGTCATATTTTAATTCAAGCAACATGGATATTAAGTCTATTTATTGTTAAGCTTGATATTCAGATATACACAAAAGTGAAGTTGTGGAGGTGGAGAACGGCCAACAGTGACACAGCATGGTATCCAAGCATATGTTCTTGCTGACTTTTGGTATGTTTAAGGGAAAAATGAAAAGACAAGAGGGATATTACAAAACCAATAGAATTGATCCATTACCCAATTTTAACATACATCTCTTTGTGATCAGTTGTGTGATCTGTGAGAAAAACAACACAGCCTCAATGCATAGGCATAAGCTTTCTGTAACCATGATCCAAAACTAGGTGTGGAGTTGCTACCAAATGAACCCTCTGGGGCAGGCTGTCCTTATATTAACCCCATGCACTATCCACTCCTCTGTCCTTAATTCGAACGAAAAGCAATTGCAGGCAATGGGCAAAGTAAGTAAAGCTAATTTAATAACTAAGGCAAAACAATTTTGCTAATTTAATACCTTGAGCGAGATGCTTCACACTAACATGGGCACAGTCAGTGCAGTGCTCCCACACGGCACACAATTTAGACTTTAGCTAAATCCATAAGGTTCTTTTACTCATTGCCCAACATTTCTCTTTGTCCGCTGGTCAAACTAAGGCCTCTCTCTTTAAGCAGCACTCTGTGGTTCTTCCACCTTAACAGAACAGAGTTTCATTTTGACAACACACTGACTTACAACAGGGAGAAAGGCATCCCAGTTATTTTTGATGCATGACTTAAAAAGCATGATGTGGCACTATTTAACTGATGCATTGTGTAGGAACATGAGTCTTCATATGTATATATGTGCAATATATATGCATGTATGTATATATATAGGCTATGTGTATATGTACATTGGGTTAATATTCTATGGGCTTACATAGAGTAGATACAGGGTTGTTAATACCAATTATTACATGATGTTGCTTTAAGTGCTGTGTTTAAACTGCTCCGTGGCAGCTTGTTAGGGACCGTTCCTTTTCTGCACTCCGTCAGCACATTTTTATCTCCACATCTGTCTCCCCTACTTCAACGTGGTCTCTAGGCCCCAGCTCAAATCCTCAACAGCCTCAAATCTATCATTGGGGCCAAGAGAAGTGGTTTCTTTCTTTTGTGTTTCATTGTATTTAAGCTTGTACTATTTCTTATAAAATGTAGACCGGTAGGTCAAGACTGAAATGTGAATAAAGATGACCGATTTTCAAACACCCATTAGAAGTCCATGTACAGAAAATCCATGAAAGTCCATCATTCCAAACACTGAAACATATCTGTGCTCTAACTTGTAATTTCTTAGTTGGTAACATCCACACTGCTGATAAAAGGCAAATTAAATCAACCCTAAAAAATGTACTTCATCACATGTAATCTCTCTGAATGACATTGCACCCATACATTTCCCCACATATTGTCCTGACTGAAACAGCTCCAGGAGAGCATTTGTGACAAGTAAAGCCCCACATTGCCAGCACAGATGAAACAACCTCAGGCATGAGGGGAGCAGGCTTGATAGTATAGCATGAGGGCTAAAACCCATACATGCTAACAGCATCACCAAGCATAATCACTCTGCCTTCCTCTCTATGAGGGTTTGGGGTTTTGAGTTCACCCCACATTGAGTTCAAGCAGCATTGTATCTGCTGTTCAACATCTAGTTCAAAGTGTATATGTAAAAGGTAGTATACCAAATGCAATGAATTTTTTGCTTGAACGCTGCTTTGCACACATCAAATAGAACCTGTCACTAGGCCTCAATTTCTCTGATAACTGATACAGATAGCCCTAAGCCATTTACCAGAGGCTAGGTATGGTAGAAAGGAGAAAAGTGCTAGGGCAGGGTGGATTCGTTCATGATGAACCTTGTTTTCCAGTGACAGCATGTGATGTAGATGTCCTGTATTGCAGCATACCTAACTAATAGCTTGATGTCAGACATGACATGACAGGCTCCGGGAGTCTCCTGTATGTAGATGGTGGCTCCCAGATGCCCATGAGTGATATAAAACCTTGAGATGTCTGTGATGTGTTTTGTTTTGAAATATGTCAATATTTTATTTAATTTGATCTTGAAAATATTCTGTCACTGAAATTGTGTGCCATCCTGGCTAGATTTCCCTCCAAATGAGAGTTTACCTCAAGGGCATTTACTGGTTTATAAAATGAAAATTTGCATTCCAGTAAAATTACATGGTTGAGCAAGGTTCTGACAACAGTGAAGTCATGTGTTTGTTCAGATGCCCCAGGAACATCCATACTGATGAAAATATGTATCTGCTACTAGTATTAGTGAATGCAATACTATGTCATCCACTGTTACACCACTGAATCGACACAGGTTGCATAAGGTGCTGATGTGGTGAGACAGGAAGTTTCTTTTAACGTTTAAGAGAAGTTCACAGTCTGACAAAAACGGAACAGCAGAACAACTTCCAACGAAGGTCTTTTGGAAACTACCAACTTAAAACAGTAATTCACAAGAAAGAACATACATCAATCTGAGGAAAAATTAGAAAACGTTTAGACCAAATCACATCAATTACTGTTACATTATACCATCTCAATAGTTAGGCATAGCTTAGACATCATATATGGTCATGCTAGACCACCTTTAATGGATACATTGAGTTTTCAGCTCGCTTTGCTTTCTAACATAACCCAGTGACTATGAAGCGGATATTTGCAATGTGGAAACAAATGTTGATGTAGACTGTTTCAGATGTAGGAAGCTAATCAATTGTGGCATCTCTTTTTTCACTCAAAGTTGGCTGGTGTATGAAAAATGGTTGTTTGTCTATTAGGTTTTCTCACTGTGATGGCAAAACAAATCAGACGACCTCAGCAAAACCGCTCATATAAGAACAGTTCTGAGCTTGTGCACTTCTTATCTGATAGAACAGATGCTATCACTTTCATCTGTGCACATACTTTGTTTTTTCTGTTTGGTTTAGTGTCACTACCTGTGAAAATGGCCTTTTTCCTGAAAGATGTTTTCCAGGTCTCTAGGGGAAGAGCTCCTATCTTAATGACAAAGCAAAATGAAAAACCATGGTGGAAATCCGCTATTGGCCTAGTCTAGTCTATGTGTTGTATGCCTGCCTACCACCCATGAATGCTTGCAGAGAAATTCTCTGAATTGAGTTGATAACTGGGTCCACCCGTAGATGAGATCTGCAAAATGAGCATCAAAGCACATGACTCAGAGCGAGCGCATGGATTTTTTTCTCTCTCTCGCTCTCTTTCTCTTTCTCTCTCTCTCTCTCCAAATCGAGATTAGGTCCACATTTTGCTGATCCACTGAGCCCACGTGTGTCTCTCTTGCAGGGCTCAATGAGCTGAGATGAGATGAGAGGAAATGAAATGGATCTAAGTGACAGCTCGCTTTTCGCATGGCCAGTACAGAGGCAGCACGTGGTTCAGGAAGGTAGTCAGGAATGTTCAACTCTCTCTCTCTCCCTCTCTCTCTCTCTCACTCCCTCTCTCTCCACATCCCCACTGCCCTTTCCTCTCATTACTAAAGATCCTCGATTACTCCCCTTTAACCCTCTATTCGTACTATTGTATGAGTGTTGGTGGGGGGGGGACACCATAGTTGGTAGTTGATATAGTTATACGGTGGCCCTGGTCCATATAATTGCTCAACAAAGAAATCCTATGAGTCAAACTTTCTCCCTCCCTTTCTGTCCTTCCCCATCTATATTACCTCTCTAAATCTCTCTCTTTCCATCTCTCTCTCTTTCATACACACACACACACACACTCACACATAAATACATGGGTGTGTGTATGTGCAACCATCTTCTAAATACCTTTCCCTTCCAACCTCTGTCTCCCTCTCTTCCACTCTCTCTCCTAATATCTATCTCCAGTATTCTTCTCTCTCGACCCCCAGACTCACTTACCTCTCTTACACACACACACACACACACACACGCACACACACACACACACACACACACACACACACACACCCTCTCAGCTTCCTGCCTCTTTAATCCATAATCCTGTGAGATGCACTCAGGCGGTGCAGCAACTGCGGCTT